>BSBK01002574.1:0-198172 GCA_027943335.1 Chamaecyparis obtusa | reverse complement strand
TACATGGATTTTTTGACATGTGATGATTTGACTTCCATGCCATCTCTTTCGGTGAGTCTACTACATTCATCATTAGTGCGGTGTGTGTTGATTAGTTATGTTTCCGATGTAGAGTTGAGCTTTGATGAGGCCCAACAAAATCTTGATGCCTTGGTTGATATGATTGAGGCTAGGGAGTTCGAGAACTATTAGGTGCCACTATCTACATGGGTAAATGTTATTTTTAATGTTACAAACTAAATTTGGAAACTTTCATATCATGTTTAACTTTACTTTTTTTTTTTTAATTCTATTAATATGATATCATGTGTATTATAAATATGAATTTTTTAGGGGGAGATGCCTCTTGTTACTCTTTTGTTGAGGTCTAATCATGTAAGTCATCGAGACTCACTTGATGATGACATTAGTCATGGACAGGTAAGTTTTAAATTTATTGATGTGTACATGTATAATTTATATCACTTTATATATATTTATTTCTTAGATACATGTAATTTATATCACTTTCTCTGTGCAAGGCTCCACACATCCTTCACAACATGATAGTCACTCTAGGGACCACTTAGTTAGGAGTCACGATGATGTTTCCTTGGATATCAATCCATGTAGCTAGTACATAGGTAGTTTCATCTTAGTTCTAGAGACACTTTATATGTTTTTTTATTTATAAACTTTATGTATTTGATGTTATATTTCATGTCTAGATTCTAGGTCTGATTGACACGTTACATTTGATATTGTTTTAATCTCTATACTTTTGATCTATGTTTGATGTCTGACATGCTATATGTTTGAAGATCTAAGAACTATAATTAATCTATGGTGAATATATAATTGTAATGTAAATGCTTCTTCATCATAGAGATTATGTAATGAAATTGATAGGATGTCTATAATGAAAATGCAATGTATTTCTATCTTGTCTAATTGATTTTTGGCTTCTTAAGATAGTGGAGTTATATTCTTTTAAAAAAAAGTTATTCAAAGTTGGCAAGAGAAGATATGAAATCATTCAATAGTATGTAAAATTGCATTAATATGGATAGCCATGAAACTCTTAAGACTTGGATTCATAGTTGTAAGCTCATTGCAATCTATCTAATTTTAGACCAAACTCATACTTAATAAAACTATACTTGGATGAAGAAACTTGGTCATTTCTCATTCTCTTTCAATGAGATTATCCATGGAATAATTGATAAGATGAAATATCAAATGAGAGACATATATGCATTCTAGACTTACTAATTTCCTTCTTTGAGAAACTCTTGAACTAAACTACCAATTGCATTCTAAACACCTCACCTATGTCTAGTAAATAAAATAAAGAGATCAAGCTGATGAAGTATTAGCCATATTGTAAAAAAAAAAAGACATTCCAAAATTTTGTTTGAGCATTTAGCTCTCTGGATTTTGTATGGAGAAGGAAAATATTCCCTTACCACAGAGAATATTCTCCTTCTCCTCTTAACATCAACATCTAATGGAATTTATTAGACTAATCTACACTTTAACCCATGCTTAAGTCAATACTATGTTGTTGATTGAGTCTAAATAAACTTTACTATAAAGAATTTCTATAAAGTTCTCCCCACTTGCTAGTGGACCCCACCAAATCCCTCTTCCTAGGTGTAGGTGATGGGCATGGGAAAGCATTATGTTTAATGCTCAGTCAAACACCTCCCTACGTGGGTAAATAGGGGCCTTGAGAAGTGACCCTTAACAACAAAGGAGATTTAATGCATTGTTCTTTTACTTTAGTTCCTTGTTTCTCTTGGGCTGACATGGCTTTAATAAACTCTCTAATCCTTCAAGTTACCTCCTTGCAAACACACCTAACTCTGACTTGAAAGTCTGACACCTTCTCTTTTGTCATAAAAAGAGTCCTTCCTCCTTGCTAGGCGCACCATCCACTTGGTCATCTTCTTGGGGAATGCAGCACACTTGTCTTGTTTGTTGCATTGACTTTAAACATTTTCTTAACTTCTCTATCCTTGGTTTGTGCGAAAATCCCATCCATGAGATTGGTGGGGCCCTCAAACCTTGTCTTCCCTTTTGTCCTCTTAAAAGTGCACTCCCCTTGGCTTTATGATTGGCTAGTGGGTGATGTAGGTTAGCATAGGGGGTAGACTAGCCTTTTTAGAATTTGAATTTTCCCCCCCCTTGCTAATTTTAATTATTTGTTATTCCTTTCCTTGTAATTATTAGTAATTGGGTAATTAAGTTATAGGTTAGATGAGTTGTGTATAGAGTGGATTATGCACTAACTTTCCTTATTAAGGATAAATTATTCTTGGGATAGTTTATAATGTTAGGATATGGTTAGGAGATGATACCTTTATTTAACTTTTAATGTGTTAAAATATTAAGTAATGTTTAATTTTAATTAATTTGGTGACCTGTCTTTATTAGACCAGCTATGTTAAACCTCGGAGACTTATTGACACTTAAGACGATTGTCTAATTACTTACTAAATGTTTTAGTAGGTCATGGGTTCAATAAATAAATCAATTAGTTAATTAAGGGATGAGTACAAGATGTTTAGGAAATAATTACTTGTTGTTATGTTAGATTCTTTTAGAGGAGAGAACATAGTATTAGTATGTTAGACCGTCAATTAACCAATTGGTTAGGAAGTGATAGGTATGGTGAATCATTAGGTGAGGGTTTATTGGAGCAGGACATTAGTTATTTAGATGCCAATTATAATCCTTTAGCCATTAAATTCTAATTTTGGTAATTAATGAATTAGACTTGTAGTTAGCAGTATTATGTTCCAACCTAAATAAGAATGAATTAAATGATTAGTCTAGTATTTTTGTCGGGTTTATATTCATACACATCTAGCAGTGGAACTTCTTAACAAGATAATAGTCAATTCAATTAAAGTTCATTCTGATAACAGGACCTTCAAAATTTTCTTGATGAGGGCTTAGTTGAGGTAGATTCCCCCTTGACAAATCCACTTTTTGTTACTGTCATTGCAAGCATATTCCTAACCATTTTCAGCATAGGTGTATCCGTGTTGATCTTTGGCTAAGTAGATCGAAGTACGTGACAATGACATATGTTATTACATTTCACCCTTCAAAAAAAATTTGTTACATTTTTGATTGTTTAATTTTGGGCATGACATAAGAATTGATAGGTTTTTTTAATTTTTAAAGACATTTCTTAGTTGTTGAGAAATGCAGAAAATTAGGAGTCTAGTTCCCACCAAAAAATTATATGTAAATAAACATTTATTCCCCTAATATAAAAATATGTTATATATTACATATATAGCTAGTGCATGAAGAAATAAAAATTGGTTTGTGACCTATATTTTCAATTTTTTCTTTCAATGAATCAATATCTCCTTGGCTGTTAAAATACCTATTTGCGATATTTTTGAATTACAATAGAATATGTATAATTAAAATAGTCTAAAATATGTATGACGATATTCTTGACTTTGATCTCTACAAAAGGGTACCTTTGTAGTTTGAAAAAAAATATTATTAAAAATATTAGGAGTTATTGACCAAAATTATTTTTTAGTTAGAAATACTAAAACTTAGTTGTGCTAATAAGTTAGCCTAAAAGGTGACACCCGATTGTGCTTTTACCCATCATCCATACATTCAAATTGAGATAAGTATTTAATCATCCCCTTAAGATGAGAAATTTACATTCAAATATTACAATAAGTATTAATATTATTCAAATTGCAATAGTTTACTTAAGACAAATTTATTTCTATGTCAAATTGTACAACCAAGATTCACACAAGTTGTACAAACATGTATATACATTGTTTTTATGTCCCATCAAGTGGTTCACCTCATTGTTGGATAACATGTAATATTATCTCATGATAATCAATATCAAGTCTCCACTTATGAATGCTACATCCTATGAGTGGGTGAAGAGATAGGGTACTAAGAATTGCTATACTGATAAACCTATTTGTTAGGTTGATAATCAATCAAAATGAATCCTATGTTTAAGTATTTTGATTTTCATCAAATATGTTAACCTTCACAATAACTAAACCTACACAAATAAGAAACAACATAGATAAATCAATCATAGACACAAAATTTCATCACAATTTGTCTCAATTTTAATAAATTAAACATAAATACACTACTAGAACCTGTGGGAAACATAATGTCATGGCTTGTTTCATTCGCTGGTAGCTTCTTCCTCTCCTTGGTACAATGTAATAAATAGTAACTAACACCTTCTACATTTCCATGCTCTTCTATTAATACAAAAATATGTCCTCCAAATTATATTTTAACAACCTGTAAATTTAAATTAAAGAGACTTCAAGTATAATTCACTATATATACATGTCTATATTGAATGGTAAATGAGAATGTACATGGTCACTAAATTTAGGGAAATTAAGATTATAAAACCTATAATTTATATATGTACCAATTTTGATCAAACCTTAAATATGGTCATAATCGATAGAAATAAATGGAATGTCTTTGTAGGTTGCATACTCAACTTCATCATTTGTATTAGTAACATCTAGTGGCACTAATTTCCATTCAATAACATATCCCCATTATTGATTGACACATTCACCATAGTTTTTAGTAGTGTAGTAATAACAAAATCATGAGTAATCTCTAGTGCACAATGACCAAATGTTACTATCTGTACTCATAACTAAATGCAGGGATCTTGTTTTGTCTACAATCTTTGCTACAAGGACTTCTGATAGTCATAACTTTTTACTCGGTTATTCATTTCTCTTGAAATTTTACAAGTAGATTCTTTAGGAGAATCCATTTGGGTAGGTCACTGTCTTGACATCTTTTCAGGAGCCAAAAAGTTTGTTAGGGCCTCCAAAATTGGCTTTTATTATTTTTTTGGATATTTTAGAAAATTGTGTCTTTTAATAACTTAAAAATTATGTTTCTAATTTTTTTCAAATTAGTTGGAAATTCTTCTTATCTTAGTTTAAGAAAGCTTAAGGGGAAAAATCAGTTTTTTAAGAGTTATTTTGAAAATGACCAAAAATGGAAAAAAATAGATTTTATGAAATCTACAAAAAATGGTGATTTTGAATTTGGCTAAATTAGTGTTTTCCTGTTATTGTAAGATAGTGAGGATATTTGCATGAATAATGAAGATTTGTGAATTATGAAGAAATTTATTGTGTGTTCATATTTTCTTTATGATACGTGTTCATGGTTAAAATTGGGTTACATCACTCTTGCAATCATGCATTGATCTTCTACCAACACCTAAAGAAGACATGTAAATGTTTAAGACAAGTTTAACATGTATGTACATGTTAAAATCAATACTTAAAGTGTATATATATATATATATATATATATAAATTTAATTTAATAATTATAAAATATGTTGCATATATACCTAAGATCTCCTAGAACACTCTAAACGGTATGACTCGATCCAATCAGGATGATGTGTTAGCCTTATTTAGAACTGAAAAGTATGACTTGCATCACTCAACTACATCATGAGCACTATTTATATGATATCTCATACAGTCTAGTTGATACATTATTAAAGCATATTTAATACAAGCTCATGCAATATCATTCTCACCCTTTCCATGTCCACTCTTAAAGAAACTCCCAATATGTGGTATCTTTTAGTATCGATGATATCTAAATAGTGCATAAAAAAACCTTGCTAATCTAAATTGTGATAGACATCCATCTGACAAAATGAAATGTTTTTCAAATTTATGCCTTTGTAACTTTCAAAATATCAAAAAAATGTCTTAAATAAATGCTTGACAAAATGTGTGCCATGTTTTTTATCATCACTAATGTAAAAGTGATATTATTTCTTAATGACTCATTCTTGATATGTACTTTCAAAACCATCCAAATATAATTGTGCATGTCAATAACATATGTGCATCATATTATTGGGGTCATGATATTGGGGTCAAAAGGCTCTGGCTTGAAGAAGATTCGATGAATATCATCAATTGCCTAAACCTCAATCATTCTCCATCTTGGACAATATCCAACATGATTGAAGAAATCTAGGTAATTCTCAATTCTTTTGAAATGGTGTACATCTCCCACGTGTATAGGGAAGCCAATAGTGTAGCTGATTAGTTTTCCAACCTAGCTGTCATGAAGGAAGCTAAGATGATATGGCAACAAGGTGAAGATATTCCAAGTGAAGTGATGGATCTCCTTGACAAGGAAAGAATCCAAAGTACCAAGGGAATCATAAAAAATCAAAATGATTAGTAAAGGGGATAGTTAGATGTGTCCTTCTACAAAGGAAAAGTTCTGGAGGGACAAAAAGGCCACTAATCATGTGTCCCCCTGCACATTTTCTAGGCTCTCTATTCAAAGATAAGATACCCTGTACAAAGGAAAAATAGAAATCAAATCCTAACTGCTGCAAGAAACATAGTTATCACCAGATCTAAGCTTCACCAGGGCAACACCAACATCCATGCTAGAGAGATTAAGGAGGATACATAAAGATGGGTGCCTATGAAAGAAAGTGTCATGGAAACAATATCCTAGCCCTTGGTGCTTTCTCTTTAGTTTTCTTCTTTTTGATCAGTTCTATCTTCTTGGGGTTACTTGCTCCTTGGCCTATTTGTGGCCTATTTCTTGGCTATTCTTCTTTATCTACTTTCTAATCTTTTAATCATCTCTTTATTTTTTTTGTGGGTTTCAAGAACCCTATAAAACCTATTATACTTAATCAAAAACATATTTGTACCATAATAGTGACCTTTTCTATATAATAGTATACTACCTAAATATGTTTTTGAGAAACAAAAGAGTAATTCTCTGCAAAGTCAATCACAAAGAAAAACTCTCCAAGTGGGAAAGTTTTTGTTAGTATTTGGAACTATTTTTCTTTCCACTTAGAAAAAACCCCATGCCTTATATATGGTTGAATCAATTTATGAAAATTATTTATAAATGCTCCAATATGTATCCTATCCTCTACATATTTGAACCTTGTTGATTCTTTCCCATCTTTTGTTTCATAATTTACATACTTGTAACTCTTACATTTTACCATCCTCATCATGTTAGCATCTTCAACTCTCAAAGGAAATTTATCAAAATCCCCACATGTTTCACAAGTTCCTGTTATGCAATCTATTTCATGTATTGTATGTTCAATTGATTTGTCACATAATATTGATGATATGAATTAGCTTAGTCATCTGGGAAAATAATTTTGAGAACCATCACTTTCTTCTATTATCTTTTGAAACCCTTGATAGTATAAATCAAATTCAATATGATATCGATAATAAAAAGTTTCAAAATACTTATTTATCTTTAGATAGTATGGTTTTAATCTTTCAAACATTGTTTGTCCAATATTTATGTTAGTGTTTGAATTAAAAAATGAGAGATACATTTCATGTTATGTGGTGTTTAACCAATATTTTGTGTGCCATAGATATTCATTAGGCCCAATCCGCTACTTGATAACATCTAAAAAAATTGGTGAAGGACAAGTATGATGAGTCCAAAAGTTCTTAATCAAGTTCCTAACTATTTCATTAATCCTATAAGAGCAAGGAGCTCTACACATTAGTGCCTAATTACCTTCCAATGTAGTATCATCCAAATTGATTCTCCTTTTAAAATAGTGTGCTATTGTCTTCCTATAATACCAAATATGAGATCAAAGTGAAGAGATTTGTCTATTTTGGGACATGTTTATATTTAAATTGGATGTCAATACTACTCTTCTTGAAATGGACTTATCTAGAAATCTAGTTATTTTACCAATGGAATGAAAACCTTACTTAACACTTTCAACAATATTTTTTTCTATGTTAGATGATTTCATCTTTTTCAAAGTTGCATCTACACCCAAAAGCTATAATGGCTCTTTTAAATCATCTTTAAGAAGTGAAATTGATAAGATTTGGATTTTTTCAAGTCTATCAAGATTCTCAAATTGTGAAATTAGTTCCTTATATGTTTTATTCAATGCACTCTTTGTAGTATTTGTAGCTTGTTTAGCATAATATCTCAATTTTTCCACATCCATTTCAATTAAATAATCTATGATTTTACAATTTATTTTTCTCTTAAACCCTTTAGCTATAATAGCATTCTCATCTATTCCTTGAAATTGGGCTACATACAAAAAAAGAAAAACTCTTAATAGAGTCTTAACAGGCTACACACTGCTCAAAAAAAAAAATCTTAAGGGGAAGACCCATAGTAGATATTCACCACAAAGAGACTAAATAGAGAGAGAGAGAGAGAGAGAGAGAGAGAGAGAGAGAGAGAGAGAGAGAGAGAGAGAGAGAGAGAGAGATGTATGCTTGTTTGAGTGTGAGATGTGTTAGGAATGGGAACACTGAGAGGGGGTGAATCAGTGTTCACTATAATTAATCTTTTCTTTTACTCTTGAAACTTAACTTTAATGCTTAAGTACTAAAACAAACATCAACATAAACAAGATGCATAAACACAACACATAACACCAATATGGTTATGGGGAAACCAAAATAGTTAAAAACCTTGGTGGGAATTGACACCCACTAAGAACTGCACTAGTGTCTTGTGATCCTTGTTAGAAGATCTTCAACTCTATTAGGAGTTGTCTTTACAATGCTTTTAGTGCAGTGACCTTATCAAGGGTCAGACCCTATTAGGATTCTTTTACAATAACCCTATTAGGGGTGGGGACACACTATCCTAGAGCTCACTACTCAAGTGGTGAAGGCTACAACCTTCTAATCTCAGATACACACTATATCTGCTGGATGAACTAGTGTTGTGACACTACTTGTTTGATCAGTTCCTTTGATGCGATAATGCTTTGAACTCTTGATAAGCTCTAATACATCTTAAATTATCTTTACATACTTCTTCTCTGCTTATCTTATCTCTATATCAACTTCCATACCATATTACAAAGGCACATCTAATATTTATATGCGCTACCAAAATAATTAAGTAGGTCAACCTATAATTGATTACATATAATGCTTCCAAGTGAATTGGCTCAAGCGTGTTTTTGAAAAAACATAATTACATGTCTACAACTTAATTACAATAGTCACACAGCATTTACAAAACAATATTATAACCGCTAGTCAAAATAGTAAAGTCAACTGCATAGTTTGTTCTCTTCTGGTGTTCACTAGATGTACCTCTTCAACTATTTGTATCTTTTTCATACTTTCACTTGTGATCATGTTCTCTTAGAGTAAGCATGGATACAAGCTTTCCAACTTATATTTAAGGGCACATACCATAACTCGGTCATACACATGTGCACTGATGCTTTGATCTACTAGTGGTCTGTTAACTATCTAGTCTTGTGTACTTAACCAAATTCTGACCTTCTAATAATGTGCACTGACCCCAAAACACTATATGACTTTATTTCCATAATGAAAACACTATTTCTAGTTATATACAACAATATAATTATCTTGCGAACAATATCCCCCTTTTTCATTGATGGCAACAAAGGAATATGGCCAAGTTACTAACTGTACCCTTATACAACAATTCTTTAACATACTCTAACTTATATCTCCTTTATACATCTTATTTACATATATATAAGACTCCATATTCTATACAATACCCCCCCTTTGACATTAATGATAAAGGTGCTCTAAAAATGTTACTACAAGTACTTACAATGAAAGTACCCCCGAATATTCAATCTGCAAGTTCTGAATCTATTGTTTCTGAAATGTAATCAGTGCATTAATAGTCTGTAGATGGGTGTATAAGGCATATTATAGCTTCTCCATCTTCTCCAAATCTATGCTAAGATCTTGATCATATGTTAGCATGGTGGCATTGATCTCCTTGATGTTCTGATTAAGTACATCCATAGAGGGCACAAGATCATTCCTATGTTGTGTTTGCCTTGCCCTTATCTTAGACATCTCTTTCTCAGTTTTTTCAATCTTGTCTATCTATCCTTCATACACATTATTACACATGTTGACATCAGTGGAGGGATCTTTGACTAATTTCCTTACATTTTCTATCATTGCTTCTGCCCCTTGGATCTTCTTGTATAGATCAGTAGTATACTTATCCTGGTTCATACAGTCACCAATAATCTTCCTGCCCTTTGCTGCAAACTCCTTCAAAGATGCTTGACAAATCTTTAGTGAACTCAGGTCAAGTGCAAAGTTTCTAACCAATTCACTTAGTCTCTTCTTCATGTATTTCTCTTCTGTAACTAGATATGCAGATTCTTCCAAGCTAGAAAAATTAGCCCTGAAATTTGAAAGAATTGTGCTTACATCATCAACTGAATGGACCTTAAACACTTTCTTGCCTAAAGATAATAGGTTGTTCAAAATTTTGACTAATTCAACAAACAAAGGATTCCTCATCACCTATTTTTCTTTTTCTTTCTCCATAGCTAGGACACTGATCTTAATCAGGTCTTCTCCCCAAGAGTCCAAGCTAGTGGTGTCCAGTGTCAAACTTGATAATAATGATATATAAGGTAATGGAGTGATAGGAGTGCTATATATCACTTCTTGTTTTACTCTGATTGGCATCTCAATAGATGGCTCATCTATTTTCTCACTTTCTTTCATTTCTTCTTCTCCTTTCTCCTTTTTTGTTTCTTTTTCTTCTTTTTCATCTGTTATATATCCTCAATTAATACTTATTTTTGTTGATTAGGAGGAGTGTCACCACATAGATTCTTGACCTCTTGTGTGCTTACAAAGGCTTCTTCAAATTTATCCAAATCAATGTCTATGGCCACCATAGCAATTTCTACATTATCAATAAAAATTGTATCATCTTTTTGAGTCTCTGTCATGGGCACAGATTTTTCTGCCTCTACAGGTGTTGAATCTTGAGAACCTATAAATTTTACATTTGTGGTCTCTGACTCCTTGGATACCTTTTTGGGAAATTGATTTGTGGGCACAGTAGGTGGGTACATGTTCCTATTCAGAAAAACATTCTCAAAGGCTTTCTATGTTTCCTTTGCAACCAAGTCATATTTTTTATCCATGATATGTAATGTTCTACACTTGGTTCTAAGGTGCGGCTTCACCAAATCTAGGAAAAAAGTTTTCTCCTCTAGAGAACATACCAGGAGGCTTTCATCTAGAATTTTATCTTTTGTTCTCTGATCTTTGTCAATTTCCTGTCTCTTCAAGAATTCCAAAATGTTCCATACATTGTCTAGAATCACTGTCTTCAGTTGTAGGACTATCTTTTAAACTTTAGCATATGTTTGATAATCATTCCATGAATCTTTGATTTGTTAATCTCATTGTATTTCTCATAGAATTTTTCTATCTGATCAATTCTTCCTTCCTCAATCATCCTTGTACTCAACACTTTTAGACTAGGTCTGAAACTTACTTGTGGAGGTGCTTGTGTGCTTTTTCTTTGATTTCTTATAGTGCACAAGGATGGATGGCTTGTACCTATCTCTTTCTTCCTCTTAGCCATTGTCTTATACTTAGGAGGAGCTGTAAGATCAATTGTTTTTGTGGGCACAAGAGGGGTAACATTTGTTTTGTCCTATTTATCCTTTGGTTCATCAATTTTCTCAATCTTAACCCTTTTTATCTTAGGATCACCAAATTTTGCTTCTACTACAGATGCGCTCATAATTCCCAAAGAAATATTTTCTTGTCTTTCTTTGTCAAGGTCTACCTATGTTACTCCATGAATTTTGAGTATCTCAGAAGTAACCTTAGCTACTTTCCTCTTAGTTGTTGCACTGTTCAAAACTACATCAATTTCTCTTGTCTTTTCTTCATAACTCCCCCATCTTGGTTCATTAGGGTCCTTAGGTGATGATAGAAATACTTGTGCATATGATTCTAGGATTAGTTCCCCAACCTCATATCCAAGTGGATGAATCCACTTTATTCTAGGTTCCACTGCTTCCATGCAAGTTGTGTCAGTTTCTACTATGAAGCAAATGTTGTCCTTATATTTTTCAACAATACTCTTTGGTATTCTATATCTCATCTACATTCTGATTCTGAATGTCTTCAATTCTAACTCCATGTACTCCTTCAATGTACTCTTAGTAGATTCCTTAAGAGATATTTATGGCATTGTAGGTAAACTCTTGTCTAGATAAAAATCTGAGACCTTTCCTAGTATGTGGAAGTACATGTAGATAATTAAAGACTCAAACCTAAATATTTTGGTCTTATCATGCTTAATTGCTCTAATATTTTCTATCAATTGTGCACACAAGATCTTGTATAGATTTAATTCTCCATTTTCTCTCACAAGTCTTATTGCTGCAAGTATAGTGGCCGCTAACACACTATTCACCCCGCCGGTGTGATGAAGCCTATATCCTAGTCTAATAGACATCAATTTGATGTCTTTCTCCTCTATATGCTCAATTGTCATTCTGCACCTATCACTCCTTGACTTACATGCTTGTTCAACTAGTTTTCTTAAATCATTGCCTGCTGGAAGAATGATGCCTATCCTTGAAAGGAATTTCATTTCATGAATTAGGTCTCTTGTGATTCACACTAGTACTTCACCTATCTAGAATAGGTCATCATGAATTCTGCTGAGAAATTTTTTTATCCATTCAAACTCATAAAACTCATATGTCATAGCATATTCAACTATGAGATGGTTTTCCAACTGTGCAAACTCATCAAGGAAAGTTTTATTTGGTTTCATCATATTCTCATTGTGAACTCAGATTCTATCAGGACCTACTAGTTCCTTCTTATAGTAAATGTATGCACGAATCTCATCAACATGCATAACTCCCATAGGGGTTCAGGAGAATGCTCCTTCTAGGTCATCCAAAATAGATTTGAAAGGGTGTCTTTTCAAAATGTATCTCTTCTTTTCTGCAACATCAAACACAATAGGAGTAGCCATAACTTACTTTTATATTGCTTCACAATCAATATCTGAGAACTTCTAAATTGTCGCAATGTGTTAGGGCTTCTACAACTAAACAAACAAACTTCTTCACTGGTGAATCAAACTTCAATCCTTCAAAATCAATTGCTAGGGCTTATGTGCTCTCCAATCACTCAAACTTGAATGAAATGAGTGATCTATAAGTCTTTGAGTACTTTAAAGTGAAAATTTTTTCCATTAATGCTTGCCGCGTAAACTAGATTTTCACTAAAAATCTCCAACTTTCATTCTGCAATCAATCAGGTAGTGCACTCTTGCACATAGGTTATACTTGTCTCCAAAAGGTTAAATCTAAAGGTGCATACTTAGAGGGTGAGTATACCAGTCGCATAGGGGTCTAGAGATAAATTAGCTCCCCCTATGACCCTGAGGGTCATTCATCCAGATGTAGAGGGTGCATCCACTATGGATGCATCCAATACATACTCATAAATCTTATCCTTCTTTGTCTCTAACCAAATCAAGCTCACATGTTTTGAAGCTTTCACAAACTTGACTTCTCCTTCAATATCCAATATTGATTCTTCTATCTTTTTTAGGTCTTTCATGACTTTGAATTCTTGATCTACAAAAATTTGAGATGTGTCCAGCCTTGTTACAAGAGTGACAAATAATTGGAGGCCTTAAATTCCTCAGCGCATTGATATGGGTTACCATTACAATTACACATCTAACATGTAATACTCTGAGAACTTATTTCATTTTTTTGATTTTGATTTCTCTGATTATGTTGAGTCTTATTCTTCTGATTTGTTCTACAATTAATCACTTTATGACCAAATTTATAGCATGAATAATAGTAACCATTGAAAGGTCTTACCTCTTTGCAATTCCTTGCTATATGTCCATGCTTGTTGCATGCATAAAAAGTTTGGTCTACTGGCTTGCACTCATTGTTAGATGGTTCAATACTATCTTTAGTCTATTTTCCTATCTCCTTGGCATCTATGGTGTCTTCTAGTGCTTTCATCCTTGCTTCCAAGTCATCAATCTGATTTTGGGCTTCATTGATTCTAATGCCATTGGTATCTCCTTTAAGCTTCTGAAGCATATAACTGAGATTCTATCAGATCCTTGCTTGTTGTAATTTATCAATGTGATTCTTGGCTTCAGTTAATTCAGATTTTATCTTTTCTTTGATGTTTCTGAGCTCCAAAATTTCCATGTTTGTTTGCCTCAATTCTTCATTCAGTTGAAGGTTCTCTTTGATTTGGTCTTCATAGAGTTCTTGATTGTTAGTTAGCTTATCATCCAATTCTTCAATCTGATCTTTTAGAGATAAATTTTCTTCATTCATCTTTTTTATCATTATCCCTAAATCACTTGTAGAACAGTCTAAATTAAATCCTTCAATCTTTTGATGATTCCATGTGAACCACTGACCTTTTCTTTTAGTTCTTCAATTTATTTCTCAAATGTTTCTAGGTCTTCCAAAGCTTCTTCAAGATTCTTCTTTATATATTTCATTTCTTTCAAGCCCATGATCTTCTCAAGTGGTTAAACTTCTATTCAGAGGACCAGAGCTCTGATACCAATTTTTAGGAATGGGAACACTAAGAGGGGGGGGGGTGGTGAATCAGTGTTCACTATAGTTAATCTTTTCTTTTACTCTTGAAACTTAACTTTAATTGTTAAGTACTAAAACGAACATCAACATAAACAAGATGCATAAACACAATACATAACACCAATATGGTTACGGGGAAACCCAAACCCAAATAGTTAAAAACTTCGGTGGGAATTGACACCCACTAAGAACTGCACTAGTGTATTGTGATCCTTGTTAGAAGATCTGTAACCCTATCAGGAGTTGTCTTTACAATGCTTTTAGTACAGTGACCTTGTCAAGTGTCAGACCCTATTGGGAGTCTTTTACAATAACCCTATTAGGGGTGGGGACACACTATCCTAGAGCTCACTACTCAAGTGATGAAGGCTACAACCTTTTGATCTCAAATACACACTATATCTACTGGATGAACTGGGGTTGTGACATTGCTTGTCTGATCAGTACCTTTGATACACTAATGCTTTGACCTCTTGTAAAGATTTCATACATCTTAACTACTCTTTTCACACTTCTGCTGTAATTATCTTATCTCTATATCAACTTCCATACCATATTACAAAGGTGCATCTAATATTTATATGCGCTACCAAAATAATTAAGTAGGTCAGCCTATAAATGATTACATATAACGCTTCCAAGTGAATTGCCTCAAGGGTGTTTACAAAAAAAATAATTACATGTATACAACTTAATTACAATAGGTGCATGGCCTTTACAAAATAATATTATAATTGCTAGTCAAAATAGTGATAGTCAGCTGCATACTTTGTTTTGTTCTAGTGTTCACTGGCTATACCTCTTCAACTGTCTGTATCTTCATCATACTTGCACTTCTAATCATGCGCTCTTAGGCTAAGCATGAATACACACTTACAAACTTATTTTTAAGGGTGCATACCATAACTTGGTCATACACACATTCGCTAATGCTATGATCTACTGATGTTCTGTTAACTATCTAGTCTTCTCTACTTAACCAAATTATGATCTTCTGATAATGTGCGCTAACTCCAAAACAATATGTGACTTTGTTGCCATAATGACAACACTATTTCTAGTCATATACAATAGTATAGTCAAATTTCCAACAAGATGAACCATCTCAAAATTATGAAGGTTGAGCTTATTGAGCTTGGGATGACCCTTCTCCAAATTCAAAAGGTTGTGCTTCTTAAGAATTTCCTACATACAAAGATAAAATTACAACAAATGACCTGATAAGTAGAGAGAAAGAGAGATATGTGTACTTGTTTGAGCATTAGATGACCCTTCTTGAACATTCAAAGGTTTTTCTTGTTGAGCTTGGGATGATCCTTCTTCAACTTTAGAAGGTTGTGCTTCATGAGAATTTCCTACATACAAAGATAAAATTACACCAAATGACCCAATAAGTAGAGAGAGAGAGAGAGAGAGAGAGAGAGAGAGAGAGAGAGAGAGAGAGAGAGAGATAGAGAGAGATGTGTACTTATTTAAGAATGATATAAAACTTCTCAAATATTTAAAGGTTGTGCTTGTTAAGCTTGGGATGGCCCTTCTCCAACTTCAGAAGGTTGTGCTTCTTGAGCATTTCCTACATACAAAGATAAAATTACAACAAATGACCCAGCAAGTGGACAAGGAGAGAGAGATGTGTACTTATTGGTCTTATTAGGTCTTATTAGTCACATGTTAGGTCTTAATTGGTCAAGTAAGGGGTCCCATTAGGTCTATCTTAAGTGGTCCTATTGGGTCTTAAGGGTCCTAATAGGTCTTATTAGGTTGTAATTGGTCTTAATTGGTCTAAATAGGTACTATTAGGTCTTAATTAGATGAATGGGCATCCAAGGTTAAGGCAGGGCATTCTGTGTCCTCAGTGAAACTGCATGGAATGTTTGTGTTTTGGCCGGTTTTACTCAGTTGTAGCCTTGACCGATGATCTCGATCATTGCAGGAAGCTTGGTCACTGAAGGAACTCAATAGTCTCTGGCACTCAATGAAATTGTTGCTCAGTCATGCCTACGGTGCTCGATCGACACTAGTGGTCGGCGATGCCTGGTGTGCTCGGTTATTTTACTATTGCTCAGTAGTTCTGACTTACTGACTAGAGTTTTGTGTGATTTATTGAGCTGAATTGGTGAATTAATTGTTGGTAGCCATTGTCTTGGGCCAACATGTAGAATTAAATGTTTGTATACATTTTTAAGCTGATTTGTATGGCATTTAATTATTTGTTGTGGGAAGTTAAGGGTTTCATCTAGCTGACTTGTGGCTGATGATTAGTATTTAAGGAGGGATTGGGTAGATGTTTTGAGACATAGACAGAGAGAGTGGGAGATCAAGAGTTAGACAACTTAGCAAATTTGGATGTCAGATGCATAGCTTGAGAGAGAAGTTGTGGAAAAGTTCTTGATGTTCTTGCAGATCAGATTTTAATATGATAGTCATTTGTAGCAAAGCTAGGGGATTGCATACTTGGGAACAAGGATATTTCTTGGAGGCTTGTGAGCTCAAGTTTAGATCTTCCTTAGGGTTTCCATCAACTTCTAATTATCTTCAGAGATGAACTAGCTGAGTTTGTATTAGATCTGGTTACGGACCTTGTAGAATTGTTTCATTTTATAATTGGCCCTAACCCAGAAGGCCTTACAGTCGGGCATGTTAATGCAAATTACTTGAAATATTTATGGTGTGGTCTATTCTATTGAGTATTCTACTATGTAATTATGTTGGCCACAAGGTTTGGACTATCCTTCATTGGATCCACCATCCTTGACTACATAAAGTGGTATCAGAGTGAAAGTTTGTTCCTCTTGGAGAGAAGGTTTGATCTTTTTGTAGTAGAAGCTTGACCTAGCAAGACTGATCTTGTGAAGTTGATCTTATTAGGGTAGAGATTATGCACAATCTAAATTGTAGATCTTAAGCACTGAACTTGTGAAATTGTGCCCTAGTTGTTTACAAGATTGCAGGTTGAGATCTGACTTATTGAAACTTGGAGATTGTCACAAGGTGGTTAGTGAGGGTTTGTTGCAAAGGGTTTCTCTTATCTATAAGGATGCCTCCAAGAAGATTGGACCCTAGATTTATTTTAGATCTTTGTGATACTGTTGAATCCCAGATCATAGAGAAGGTGAAATCAGATCTCAGATCTGAGATGGAATTGATGAAGGATGATATGGTTGCTGAGATCATGAGAACTATTGCTGGTATAACTTAGAATGTTGGTATAGAGGATGGCTATGAAGAAGCTACTGAAGAATTTGAAACTATTGGATCTAGTGGTGATGACCGGAGGAATAGATCTAGTGAAGACATAATTGCTCGGTTTCCTAGACCTACTACTTGGTTTAGTAATTACTGAATGAAAGTTTCTACTTTCTCTAGTACTTTGAAGCCTGATAATCTGATTGATTGGATTGGTGAACTTAAAGATTTATTTGAGCTAGAAGAAATTGAAGATCCTCTTTGGGTGAGATTAGCATAGACAAAGTTAAAAGGACATGTTGCTCTTTGGTGGAAAGAACTACAGAGAGACTGAGAAGATGAAGGTGAAACAAAGATCAATCTATGGAGGTTGATGGTGACTAAGTTGAAAACTAAGTTCGTACTAGTTGACTATGAGCTTGACTTGTTTAAGAAGTTGCAGAATCTAAAACAAAAGGATTTTTCTATTGAAGATTATATCGAGGAGTTCTACAAACTTACTATTTAGTCTGGACACTGAGAGCTTGGTAAGGAAAAGGTATCCTAGCATGTGAATGGTCTGAGATTCAATATTCAGGATGAGCTTGGTATGCTAAAGATTGATTCTATTGAAGATTCTTATCATTATGCTCTAAAGGCTAAAGATAAGTTGAAAAGGAAACAGCCTAGAAACTCTCGAGGGAAAGAAAAGATTGATCACTCAGTGAAGGAGAAATAGACTGATGCAGAAGATGAACAGAAACCTATGGAACCAAACAAGAAGACTGGTATAGTTATCTTTAAGGGAACTTTCTATAACTTTGGAGAGGAAGGACACCATTCTTTTGAGTGTACACAAAAGAAGGTTGATCAACAAATTGTTGTGATGAATGAGAACATTTAGAATGAGCTTGAATCAGAGAACTTGCTGCTTTAGTGCACATTGCTCAGTACAAAGGATGAACCTTGTCAGAGGAGTAACCTATTTAGGACCTGATGCAGAATTGAAGGTAAACTCTATAATGTTATTGTTGATATTGGTAGTACTGATAACCTTGTTGCTAAGGACGTAGTTAAGAAACTTGGTTTAAGTAGAATGAAACATCCTTGTCCTTATAGGCTTGGCTGGTTACAAGATGTTCATGCTTTGGAAGTTAGAGAAAAATGCTTCATTGATGTTCAGATTGGCCAGTACAAGGATCTTGTGATTTGTGACATTGTGAAGATGAATAGTTGTGATATATTACTCAATAGACCTTAGCAATATGATTACAAAGCTATTTATGACTGTGTAAGAAATGTGTTTACTATTGAAAAGAATGATAGGAAGTTTTCACTAATGCCTTTGATGGATACAATGCTTGGTAGGAGAAGCCTGAGTATTAGTAGCCAAGTTGACATTATAGATCCTGAGAAAATGAATGACCAGTATGAAGAACTGACCTATACATTGTCAAGAAAAGAATTGAAGAGACAGAGGAAACTGAAGTGGAAGACTTTACAAGAAGAAAAGCTGGAGGACTTGTATGTGAAGAACTAGTTTAGGATTTATGTGTTGAATCTTGAAAGATGTTCTTCTCACATATGAACATCTTTTGGAGCCTGGGGTGTCCGATGTAGGGGCATCCAAGGTTAAGGTAGGGCATTCTATGTCCTTGGTGAAACTACATGGAGTGTTTGTGTTTTGGCCAGTTTCACTCAATTGCAGTCTTAACCAACGGTCTCGATCATTAAAGGAAGCTTGGTCACTGAAGGAACTCGGTATTCTTTGGCACTCAATGAAATTGTTACTCGGTCATGCCTGTGGTGCTTGGTTGACACTAGTGCTTGGTGATGCCTAATGTGCTTGGTGATTTTACTGTCGCTCAGTAGTTCTGACTTATCGACTGGAGTTCTATGTGATTTATTGAGCCGACTTGGTGAATTAATTGTTGGTAGCCATTGTCTTGGGCTGACATGTATAATTAAATGTTTTTATACATTTGTAAGATGACTTGTATGGCATTTAATTATTTTTTTTGGGAATTTAAGGGTTTCATCCAGTTGACTTGTGGCTAATGATTAGTATTTAAGGAGGGCTTGGGTAGATGTTTAGAGACACAGATAGAGGGATTGGGAGATCAGGAGTTAGACAACTTATCAGATCTAGATGTCAGATCCATAGCTTGAGCGAAAAGTTGTGGAAAAGTTCTTGATGTTCTTTCAGATTAGATTGTAATCTGATAGTCATTTGTAGCAGAGCTAGGGGTTTGCATACTTGGGAAGAAGGAGATTTCTTGGAGGCTTGCGAGCTAGATCTACCTTAGGGTTTTCATCAGCTTTTGATTATCTTCAAAGATGAACTAGCTGAGTTTGTATTATATCTGGTTGTGGATCTTGTAGAATTGTTTCATTTTGTAATTGGTCCTAACTTGGAAGGCCTTATAGTTGGGAATGTTAATGCAAATTACTTCAAACATTTATGGTGTTGTCTATTGTGTTGAGCATTCCACTATGTAATTCTATTGGCTACAAGGTTTGGACTATCCTTCATTGGATCCACCATCCTTGACTGCATAATAATTGGTCTTAATAAGTCATATTAGTCCTATTAACTATTAAGGGGCCCTATTAGGACTTGGGGATCCTATTAAGTCTTATTAGGTCTTAATTAGTATTAATAGGTCCTAGTAAGTCTTATTTTTTGTTAATTTGTCTTAATCCATGCTATTACTCTTGTTAAGTCAAGTAAGGGGTCATGTTAGGTCTCATTACTAAGTTTTATGTATTATTAATCATGTTAGGTCCTAATCAGTCCTATTAGACCTATATTATTAGTCCTCTTAGGCCTTAATTAGTCTTAATAGGTGCTATTAGATCTTAATTAGTCTTAATAGGTCTTAATTCATTTTAATAGGTACTAATATGTCTTAACTAGTGATCTTTTCTCTTAATTGGTCAAGTAATAGGTCCTATTAGGTCTTATGGGTGAAGTTAGATCTTGATTGCTCTTAATTGGTTCTATTAGTTCCATTAGGTCTTAAATGATTCAACTACTTGTCTTAAGTGGTCCTATTCAGTCTTAAGGTTCCTATAATACATCTTATTAGGTATTGTTAGGACTTAGGTCCTATTAGGTCCTTAGAGAGAGAGAGAGAGAGAGAGAGAGAGAGAGAGAGATCTTTTTTCCTATGATAATATATTGACAGTGATTCTTCACATAGTCTTTGTTCAGTCTCAAGTGAATAATTTCATACAGTCTTATTTACCCTTCTCTTTTTATTTACAATCACTTTCCCTCATAAAATTACTCCACTTAAATTTGACAAAATTAAAAAAATACACTTTCAAATGTCTTCTCCAAAATGTGATTTACTCTACAAATATGAGATCTCTACTAGCCTAAAAAATCACTAAATTGGCTAACAAAGGTTTCTATTGATAGTTAATTACTTATTTCAATTGAAAGTAGTTGAGTTAAGACTTTAAAAATGAAAATAAAATCAAGTACTTTGAATAGAAAGTACTTTCTATTGAAACCTATAAGTTTCAATAGAAAGTAATTTCTATGAAAACCTCTAGATTAGGTCCATTCTGTAAAGGCCAAGAAATTTTTGAAGATTTCACAGCTTTGGGGCTCACTTACAAGACACAAATGGAACATTAAGGATACACCCTTTTGCATGGCACTAGTACTCAGAATGAGATTTCTAATGGTTATAAACTGCATAATTTTTGAGTTGATTATGTACATATTTTTTGACATCAATCTGTAATCACCTAAAATTGGACAAGATAAATCAAGTGAACAATCAAGGTAGAAATCAGAGCAATTGAATTGAATCAAGCATTTATCAAATCAAAATTCAAATCAATCCTCCAATCAATTTAATTAAAAATCAAAAGTCATAAATTCAACTTAAATCAAATAAAGCATGATAAATCAATCAATTGTGTAATTAATCTAATTAACTACATAGTTCATTTAAATAAAATCAACCCATTCAAGGGGTACACATTGCTAAAGATTTTAATTAAATTAAATTATTTAAATCTTATTTTCCCTTAACCACCAAATGGGAGGAAAAATCATCAACCAATAGGATTTAAGGATGGAGCTCACATGGATCAAGCCTAAATCGAATCTCAATCACTCACTTGGAGAATGCATCTTGTCCACTCATTTTTTCCTTTGATCCCAAGTTTTGAGGACAAAATATTTAAATGGTCTCCAAAGGTGGAACCATGGACTGAACCCTCACCTAGTCATGATAAAATCAACCACACCCTTGACCCTTCCCAAACTCTATAAAAGCAAGGCATAATTCAATCAATAATCATCCACAAATCGGAGAATAACATCAAACCTCTTACAATTTATAGCTAGAAAGGAAAATATTAGAACTAATTAAGGCTTAATTTCATTTGGAATCAAAATTTTAGTTTACTTATCATTCATTCTCATTTTAGGACTATCACTAATGGAAGCTTGCTAAGAGCTTTGCATTAGCATCCCCAAACAGAGGTCCATAGAGTGCTTAATTGTCAATTATTTGTCTAAATAGCTTACTCTTTGTGGTAATTTAGTTGTTTTATTCATTTATTTGTAATACTAACCCTACGAAGGTGCTTTCCTTAGCACACAAAATGGTGCCCACCATGGGGCATTAGGCCTCATAAATTTTTAAATTAAGAGAAGTAGAAAAATTTCTTACAGATCTTGTTTTAATCTCCGTTTTATAGGTTTTTCAGTGCATTTGAGAGTTTCTCTACTGTGTACACTAGTTTCTCTAGAACTTTTAAGGTCTAAAATTATGCTTCTACAACAAATTTTTGCACCTTTACGTGGATTTTTTTCCCTTTTAAATCTTTCTATATTCTATCTTATTTCTTTCAACGCATATACCCTAACTCCCCAGTGCATTTAATTCATTCGCCAACACTTTTAAGACTTTCTTCAAACACCTTTTCTTGGTTTATTAGCACTTTCAATTTATGTTCCTGCATTTTTAATAATTTTCTATAGCGTATTTGATTTTTTAAATAGCGTGTTCAATCAGTTTAGTAGCACTTTTAATAGATTCTCTCATGCATTTAATTAAATTGAGAATTGACAGAATCTAACTTGCAGAAAATTATTTCTCTGTGTCTATAGGATGACTGGTCATAAAAAAACCAAAAAAACCAGAGACTAGATTTAATAGTGAAGGGAAGGCTTTGACTAATTGGATTAAGGAGGAGAACATTGCACACATCAAGTTGATTTTGGAGGATTCTCAGCAATAAAATGAGGTATATGAACAATACTTAAAAGTTGTAGAAGCTTGTAAATCAAAGTTCATCTCATTAAATTGGATTTACTTGCCTTAATCATTTTTTGTTAAAATTTGTAAATAAGGGTTAAATTCAAGTGTATTCTTGTTTTTCTTCATTTTTGCTGGTTGTGTTGACTAATTTGTGTGAGGATAAGTGAATGGAAAGGAATGATTTCCATTAGGTGAGCATAAAAATGGAAAATTTATCAAAAATTCCCCTAGCCTTAGCTAGCTTCAAAACAAGGTAAGCCTAAAACTTGGTCAATTTTTGCTTAAATTGTTGCATTGTCAATTCCAAAATCTAGTAATTAAAGCATCCTATTATTGTTTGAGTGATTTGATACTAGGCCTATTCTCTTCACTTTCTAAGTGAATCAAAATGCCAAAAATATCAAGTTCTTTAATTTACAGAAAGGCTAAGTAAATCAAGCACTAAATTTGAACCACCCCTTGTTTGTGGAAAAGAGTAGAAATACTAAATTCCCATTATTTAGTGGGTTTGTTAGTTGAACCTTGTTAAAAGTGTTTGGGAATTGATAAATAGATAGGGATATTCTCTTCACCTTTTGTTGAATCAAACTCCCAAAATCTATCTCTTCATTCCACTTTATTGCTTTCAAAATGAACATGCTAGATCTATAGTGGGCTCGCCTCCCGAGATTTTCCTTAATAAGGCTAGTGAGAGGGACAGCCCAAAGTGGGATACATTTAATTTTTCCATGAAAATATAACCCCCTCTAAAATAAAATACATGCATCCTAAATGGGGTGTGTGACAAAAGGATATTAAGCTTTTCGAAATTCCTCGAGTAGTCCTTTGGGATTGCGCACAACTCTGACATATCGGTGGTGGGAAGCCTCCTAATTTTGGAGTCCTCGTGAAAACTTAATGTCCATTTTTAATGGAATCTTGATTAAATAACTTGTTAAAATAACAAATCCTACCTTATAGAGCCATGTTTACAAACTAACTTGTGAACTAGGTAGATTGCTTGAAGTATCTTTTTGTGCAAAAACCTGTGATAATGTCCTTATGAATTCAAACACTTTTTGTGTAGAGGGTTAAAAAGAAAAAGTGTATTTTTTATTTATTTGTTTGAAAAATACATACAAAAAGTAAGAGATATCCATTTTAAAATTCATCTTATATTTTTAAATCTGTTCATAAAAGAAAACAATTACCAAATTGGGGAAAACAATTTGAAATCAAACCTTTTTGAATGTCGATTTCTACATGCTCACATAAACTCAAACTATGATTACAAGAAGATGACACTTGCATTGCAAAAGGGGTCACCAAATTTGAATATCAAAGCTCTTTGAACAATCACAACGAAGGGGATAGTCTCCCAAATCTGTTTGAGAAGAGAATTGAATCAATGGATAGAAACTCCACATTTCATGATTATTATCATGGAGGAAATAATGACAATATCAATAAACCTAACCCAAGGCCTAAGGAAAAACTGGAAGAAAGAGCTAATTGAGTGGCTCAATATAATGAATTTCTTGAAGTCATGGATAAATTAATAGATAGAGATAGGGAAAAGTTTTTCCTAAACTTAGCCCAAGCAGGGATAAAACTTCCACATGATTATGATGTGGACCAACTTAAGAAAAACCAAGAAGAGGATAATAAAATGAGTGTGATGTGTAAATAATTGAAAATTTTCCAAGCACAGATTAACCTAATGAAAAAGGCAACTGAATCTAAGCCATTCTCTATCGAGGCCTTGTGCTCATTTTCTTTTTACAGGAGCTTGGTTATGGCACCCTTTCTGATAAATGTAGTCTTTCCTACGTACGATAAATACATGGGTAAATCAGACCCACAAGATCACCTTAGATATTTTTGTGCTCTAAGAGTCTAATTGATACCACATAATTAATGAGACTTTTTCCAATAATTTTAGTAGGTCAAGCCATAGAATGGTTCTCCAAACTTCCACAAGGGATGAAGAATTTCGATGAATTAGCCTCTTAATTTATAACCCATTATTCTTATAACATAAAAAATGAGATTACCATGCTCAAGTTGTGTGACACAAAATAAAGAGATGGTTAATATTACCTAGGGTTCCTTCAAAGGTGGAGAACATTTTTCACAATATATCCATGAAGTATCCCCGAAAAGGAGAAAATGGAAATATTTATGAATAACTTAAATGTGGAGATGAACTATAGGCTCCAACCTCAATGTCTCCTTACTTTTAAAAAATTTATTGAGAATGGGATTAAAATTGAAGATGTATTGGTTAAGAGGGGAGAGATCAAATTGTTCAAAGAGAAAATACCCTATACCAACACTAATAACAATCATTATGTATCTAATTATAAAAATAATAAAGGAGCCAACAATCACAATGATAAACCTAGACTATGGTTGAAGAACAATAATAAAAATCTTGTGAATGATGGAGTGGTGGAAGTACACAACTTAAAGGCTACCCCCTTTAATTTATGAAGTGGAGAAAATTCAACATATAATGTGAATCAAACAAATAAAGTTCCTTTCAATAATACCAATTCTCACAATAACAACAACAATGCCAAAAACAATCCCTTTAATAATTCTAATGTCAACAAGCCTAAGCCTTTGTTTTCCATGTATCAAAGGAGAAAATTGACCTTTTTAGGTGAGCCATTGGAAAATGAGTTAAGGAATTTGGTGGCTAACAAAATCATTACCTTACCTGAACTAAGACCGTATGAACCCTAAGACCGTATGAACCCCAAGTTAAGCCAAATTGGTGGAATGATTCTCACTATTGTGAATGAAATTGTATTAAGGGAAATAAAACTAATGAATGCATGAAATTGAAACATCTTGTCCAAGACCTAATTGATGATGGGACAATAAAGGTGGAAGGGCCTCAATATGAAAGAGTGATAGTCTCCATGATCATCAAATATGCATGCAAATGAAAATGGAAGCTATTATATATGATAACAATGCATAAAGCAAACTAATCTATGAAAGGAAATATGCATGCAAGATTATTCTATGAAATGAAATATGGATCTAATCTAACATGAAAGTGAAAAAGTAATCTAAATTGATTGCCATGGAGGCATGAGAGAAGAAGAAAAGAAAATAGAAGTTTCAATGTTCAAGCTCAAGTACTCAAAATCTCCTCCAAAATCGCTCTCCAAACCTATAGCATAACAATACATAAAATCTTGGATCTCTAAAATGAGGAGAGGATTCCTTATAAAAGAATCTTTTGAAATGAATGGATGGTCAAGACTAAGAGGCAAAAATAAATGAGCAATGGTGGAGATTAAATCTTGGTTGATCCATGTGCTCAAGATTCTCAAGAGGCATGATCAAGAGGCAAAATAACGAGTGGTTGAGATAAAGAGGAATAAAACCTTTTTCAAAAAGTCAAAAGATTCTATCTCATTGGAAAGTGTACTTTTCTTTTCTTGTTTTATTTTTATTTTATTTTTAGCAAAGTGATTTCCATTATTTAATTAAAATATTTTTTATTTATTTAAAAGGGAGCATGTTATTTTAATTAAATGTGGCTTAGGATAAAGTGATCAAACCTTAGGAAATATTAAAATAATTGAATTAATTATGATTTAATCAAGGAAATTGAATTGAATTGAAAATATTGCAAGGCATTGATTCAGGAGATTGATAAATTGATTCCATCATTTGGTAAATTGAAGAATGGGGCCCATAGTCTAGATGACCATTTTAGGGTGCATACAGGGCTAGTTTGAAGAAGATCTCCCTATCAAATGCTCCTCCACTTGTAATCTTTCTATCATCTACATTCCTTGCCCAATCAACATCAGTGAAAGAATGAAATGCCAAGTCCTTTGATCTACAATACCATAGACCAAACTCAATTGTACCCTTCAGATATCATAATATCCTTTTCACTCCAATAAAGTGAGACACTTTGGGATCTTCTTGAAATCTTGCTAAAATTCCAACTCCATTAGAAATATCAGGTATAGTATGTGTTAGATACTGAAGACCTCCAATCATTAATTTGTACCTTGTCTATAGTACATCCTTTGTTCATCTTCTAAAGATAACTTAGTCCTAATTACCATAGGAGTTCCAACAGGTCTGTTGTCATCCATGCCAAACTTTTTTAATACTTCTTTAAGATATTTTCTCTAAGATATGAATATCCCTTTCTTACTTTGACTGATTTGTAATCCTAGGAAGAATTTTATTTCCCAAATCATAAACATTTCAAATTCACTTTTCATCTCAACTAGAAACCTATTATTCATTTCATCATTTCCTCCAAAGTTAATATCATCAATAAAGACTTCAACAATCAAGATACCTTCTTCATTGATTCTTAATTATAGATTGTTGTTAGTATTACCCTTCTTGAATCCCAAATGAATTAGATACTTATCAAACCTTTCATACCAAGCTCTTGGTGCTTGTTTCAATCCATACAGAGTTGTTTTCAATATGAAAACTAGATCTAAATTTCATGATAAAGGAAATCCATCAGGTTGCTCAGTGTATACATCATCTTCCAAGTCTCCATTAAGAAATTCTGATTTTACATCAATGTGATATACTTTCAAATCCTTATTACCAGCATAATCTAAGAATAATATTACTTCCTCAATCCTAGCAACAGGTGCAAAGGTTTCTTCAATATCAATTCCTTCTTATTGTGAGTACCCTTTACCCAATAATGTGGATTTGTTTCTAACAAAAAAATTATCTTCATTCATCTTGTTTCTAAATACCAAGTTAGTACCAATCACATTTTTGTCTTTAGTCCTTGGAACTTGTTGGTTCCTGGATAGGATATTACACTCCATGAGATACCAATATGCCCATGATGGATATTAAGGATTGGTTACTCCAAAATGTGAGAAATCTATGACCAATTGGACCAACTATAGGGATAAGATTTCCCTCTTCTACTTCTAGCTCTGCAAAACCAAGGCAGGTACACCAGATCCAATAGTATTAACTCTAACTGATAGTTCTAACTCTGCCCCCTATTTCTTTATCAGATCTTTCAACAGATGAATATAGTGAGAAATTACTAAAGAAGAACCTATTATTCATTGACTCTCCATCACTAGATAGGACAATACATAAATTTAAATAAAATTAAAATACTGGTAGTAATTTGAATGATTGGGATCATAAGGTTTGAATCACTCTTCTCAACACAAAGATAAGAGAATGTAGGCCAGTGCCTTATCCATTGGGCAAAATATCAAGGAAAAGGATGAATACAATGGTGTCTAAAATTGGTCTCTAGACATAAATACAAATATATCCCAACTCTTTCCTGCTTATGAAAATTGTTCACATAAACTCTAAGAACACATATCCCACTTTGAGCAATATTTTAATCTGACCCTAGTTTGGAACTCAAAGCATCAATACATTCACATAAACCTTATACAAAGATTTAAAGATTCAAAGAATAAAGCGAAGGAGAGCAAAGATCTAAGGTTTGTATTAAGTATAACCTATCACCATGTGCATATAGTATCTAGAATAGTAAGCTTACAAGATAAGAACATCAATCTATACTTCTTCTCTATTGTTTGATAAAATGACATAAAAAATTACAATCCTTGACTGAAAGCTAGGGTTTCAAAAATTTCTATCTTTTTAACACCTAAACTCTCATCCCTCAGAATGATCATGAAAAATCCCTTTATACCAAGAGATGCAACAAGAAACTGATCATTCTAGGGTTACCAAAAAATTAACCTAAAATACTTTACAACAACCCTAAAGGGTTTACAATAATTGCACTACTAAAATAGGTGAGATATTTTCTACTAAGCTGACATGATTTTTGTCTTCAATCCTATCCTTAGCTCATTTTCAACAAATCTAATTTTATCTTCTCACTATCAAACTGTAATGAATGCCCTTCTACAAAAATCAACCATAGAAATCATTTGGCTCGGCATCATAGGAAGCAAAAAATCAGATTCTATCAGTGGTTTATGTCTTCTATATGCTTCCCCAACTTCAATCTATACTGAATAAATTTAGTTCATGGTCACCGCTTCATTTTACAACTTTCTACGTCAAAAACCCTAGCAAAACCCTGCAGGAAATTTGAATTTAAATAAAAAATAGTAACTGGCTCAACTTTAAAATGTGACCGTTGACCTATCTTATTCCTGGCAGATTAGGCAGCTCGTAGAATCCTTCAACAATCAACAAAACCTTTAAAAATTTCTTTTCCACCTCATAAAACCTTTGAACCAATGAAAGTAGAGCATGTCAATAATGAATTGGCATATTGGACCCACTTCTTCATAAGCTTTAAAATGAACAACTATCATAAGATCGCATAGCCTCAAGAGATTCTATGCAATGATACAAGAACCGTCAGATCCTCCATCTCTACATTCTTTAGAATCCCTCAAGCCCACTAATGTTTCTACACTCCTTTTGAACTCAACCACTCACAACATGACACCTCAGCAACACCTGGAAAAATGGTCCCACAATTCTTAGTTGACCTTTAACCCTTTATGTTATCCTATGAACATGCGACTGAAGGGAAAAAATTAGTCGCTTAGTGCCTTCCTTGACTATGGTTAAGTCGAACGATTCAGTGAATGACTGCATTTGCTGAATCATGAAGTCCCTTCCTAACCTCAGGTTACTCTTTGTGAATTGGTGAATACATAAGAAAATTGAGGGCCCACTAACTATCTAGCGAATTAGCAATCAAAGACATTTCACCAATTCACTGAAAAAAAAGAAACAATACCATTTTATCTAGAGATTCAGTGAAGACATACTCATTGAATCACTAAAAGATTTAGAACCCTACCATAATACTCTGTGAACAAGTGTATACTACAACCATATATAGGGACCACCAAGGATTTAACCACCTTGCCAAAACCTTAGACCAGAAACTGGGCCCACCTGCAAATCACCACATGTCATCATACTATTTGGTATCTCCACCCAGTCACCTCTGACACAGGACCCACTATAAGCTAGAAAATTGAACAGTCATCATTATACCATGACTTTAAATATCAAACATCTTCATCCAAGGGTATAATGATAACTGCACAATCAAATCATTCTTTAATCACCAACACACTCTGCTACCAATTGGGCCCACCTGATAACACATCTAACATATTTCCATGCGGACCAATAAGAAATGGCCAACTGCACACACCTGGCAATGGACCCACTAAAATAAAAGATTACGTCATGAAGTAGAATCAACAATTGTCGTAAAACCACAAGCTTCTGACATATTCTATTAGATCTTATGACATTCGTTGGATCAACCTTTTTATACTACTCTAACAGATCCCCTTACATGAAACAAATCTACGATTAGTCTTAAACCCTCATAAGCCATGAAGATTCCACCAAAAAACACACCCACCATCAATGGAAAATCTTGCCCTTGTTCTAACAAATCTCTGACACAAAAAAGAATCAATGGCTAGTCTTATAGCCTCATGTGTCAGAAAAGAGCCTTAAGATCATACACTGGTCATCGATGCTCTGCCAATGTCAGAACCACTAAACTTCTGAAATCACTGGCCACACTAACAATATTCTGAGTCATTAATATTTGGACCAATGAGAAAGTGTTGACTAAGCACACTTGGCCTATGGACCCATTACATCGAAAAGCCTTTGTCGTGAAAGAGAATCAATGGCCAGCACAACTTCACAACCTTCTGACACATTGCATAAGATCTTACACCCATTGTTAGATCAAGATGGTGCTAGAAAGCTAGGCCCAGGAAAGGATAAAGGCCAGAACTATATGAAAAATTAAAGGGCTTGACTTAGGAAAAATCACACCGATGGACTTTAGAAAAATATTAAAGCTGGGCACTAAAAACTTTAGGAAAATAAACCAAAGGGGCCTAACAACCACATGAATACGTGACCAAAGAACAAGAAATGACCATGCCAAGTCGCCTGATGCTAAGACATAATTGGCCGATAATAAGAGATTACGTGAACACTATGTTCGCGTAATCGCTAAGAGAAAAAGCTAACTGCAGGGGAACTTAGAGAATGCATGATTGACATATTCATTGAATCACCAAAAATTTAAAAGTGACCACCAAGGATTAAGCGACCAAGTGACTGATCGGGAAGAAAAGTGCACATGCATTTTACAAGACTTAAGTGGCCCGAAAAGGTAAAGACAAATTAGAACAAGGCTGGGGCACACTTACAGTTTTTCCTGCAAATGGCTAGAATTTGAATTTTTGCCTAGGGTTTTGCTAGGAAAATGAAAAAGATAACTGCAAAGACCTAGAAAATATGATTCAACCATGGAATTTTTCACTTGTGCTAATAGTGGCTCTTTCTCGAGGACATGTATCTCCTATAGATACAATGAGAAACTAGAATCTCCTGGTACAGTAGACCAGAACCAAAAATTTGAAACAAAAATAGGGAACTGTACACAAAAACTTAAAAAAACAATTGTACAGAGATTGCCAAAACTTTTAGGAGAAATAGAACTTCAAAAATTGACTATGAACAGGAAACTCTAGTAGCTCTCCTATCAAATTCTTCAGAATGTAGGCACGTGCTCCCCATTTTTCTTCAATGATATATGGACCTAACCATATGGGATCAAATTTCCCATGTTTTCCTTTATCTTCCATTCTTACATCCCACATTAATACCATGTCTCCCTCTGCAAAATTTCTTTGAGTAGTCCTTCTATCATACAAAACTTTTCACTGGGCCTGCAACTTCTCATTCTTGATGTGTGCATCATTCCTTACCTCATTTAGCTAAATCAAATCATTCATTCTAACTATCATATCTTCTTCAACATCTTCATCATATTTTTGAATGAATTGATACATTTGTAACAAATTATTTTGAGGTAACCTTGCATTTATTCCATACACTAAGTCAAAATGGGCACACCCTATTGCTTTCTTTATTGTAACTCTATCAGCCCATGGGGCTTGTAATAACTTGGAATCCCAAGCCTTCTTGTTTTTGTCCAGAACTCTTTTCAAAATATTGAATAAACTCTTATTGCTGGATTCTGCCTGGCCATTGCCTTGTGGATGATAAGCAGATGAATATGAAATTTTAATACTATTATGTCGGCAGAAGTCAACAAACTCTTCTAACCTAAAACATAATGCATTATCAATCACCATAATTTTTGGGTAACCAAACCTTGTCAAGATATTCTGCATCATAAAATCTATTACTACTTTGCTAGTTGCTCTTCTTCTAGGGATTGCCTCAACCCACTTAGTGAAATAATCTGTTGCCACTAGGATGTAGGAATGTCCACCACTAGATTTATTAGGGATTTCACCAATGAAATCCATACCCCACTTCTGAAAAGGGGCTTGAATAGAAATAGGTCTGAGAGGCAAATTCCCACCGAATTTTAGTTTTCCTGCAAACCTTTGGCAAGGATCACACCTCTTGACAAACTGATGGGTATCTTTGAAAAGTGAAGGCCACCCAAAACTTGCACTGATAATCTTGTGGGCTATTGTCTTTTCCATGTAGTGTCCTCCACAAATTCCATTGTGCATTTCTTCCATCAAAAGTTGGGCCTTATCATGGTCTACACACCTGAGCAAAACACCTTCATTACTCCTCCACCAAAGCTCACCATTCATAATTGGATATCTCAAAGAGTGGAGTTTAACAGTTCTTCTTTTATTATCATCTAGTTCAGGCGGTAAGATCATCATTTGTAAATATTTGACAATATCCTTGTACCATTCACAACAATCCATGTTAAGCACATAAGGCCTTTGATCCTCCTCTAGCATATTGATTTGGTTTTCATTTAGATTACTTTGGGCCATCAACTTTGCTAGGCCTAACCCTCTAACCAACTTTGTAATGTGGATATCAATGTTAAATTCTTGAATTCTATTAATCCACCTACATCTTATTCCTAAAACCTCTTGTTGGACCAAAATGTCCTTGACTATAGCACTAGGAACATAGGCAGCCACTGTGGCTCCACCAAATAACATCTAAATGTTTTAATGGCCTTGACTAGGGCATAAGATTATTTCTCAATGATATCATAATTTAATTCTGCCACTTGTAAAGTCTTGCTGAAAAAGGAAATAGGCTATTCAAAACCTTCAGCATTCTTTTGTAGTAGCACTGCAGCAATAGTATGAGCAGATGTAAAAGATAAAATTTGCATCGGCTTGCTATAATTTGGTGTCTTTAAGATTGGGGCATGCTTAATGGCCCTCTTAATGTCATTGAAGGCCTATACTGCTTCAATAATCCACTCCATTTTTGCTCCTTTCTTTAACATCCTTGATATGGGAATACTGATTTCTACAAAGTTTGTGATAAACCTTCTTAAAAAGTTGACCTATCCTAAAAAGGACTGAATTCCCTTGATGTTCTTTGGTAAGGATAGTTTGTCAATAGCCTCTACTCTTTTAGGATCTATCCTCACACCATCTTTTGAAACAATGTGCCCTAAAAGTTTTCCTTCTGTCACACCAAAGGCACACTTCTTTGGGTTCAAAGAAACCCCATACTCTAATGCTCTGATAAAAATTTTCTCAAGATGTTGACAATGTTGTTTTGCTTTTGCTGAAAAGGATGTCAAGTCATCCTGATATACCACCATAAATTTATCAATGAAATATGCAAAGGCTACATCCATAGCCCTCTGAAAAGTGGCACCTGCATTAGTCAACCCAAATGGCACTCTTACATAAACATATGTTCCCCATGGAGTTGTAAATGTAATTTTAAACTATTTTGTGTCCTTTACCATAACCTGATTGTAACCAAAAAAGCCATCCATCATGGACATCATTTCTGATCCAATAACCTTTTGTAACATGTTCTCTATATTTGGTAACCCATAATTATCCTTCAGAGAATTTATGTTAAGATTTCTAAAATCTGCACATAACCTGATATCACCATTCTTTTTTCTGACAGACACTAAATTTGAAACCCAAGTGGAATGCCTAATTGGCTTGATTATTCTAGCATCTATCATCTTCTTGAGTTCACTCTACATGTTGGGTACCAAGGTAGGGTTAACAGGTTTTAATTTTTGTCTGAAAGGTTTTGTGCCTTCCTTGAGTGGGACCTCATGCTAAAAAAGGTCCTCCCTGTAACCTTTAAGGTCTTCATAAGACCAGGCAAAAACATGCCTAAATTTTTTGAGAAGGTCAATCAATTTTTTTCTAATTCTTGGGGATAAAGACCTACCTATGTAAACTTTCTTTGGAGCTATCCCTTTGCCCAATTTTATCTCTTCAAGCGCATTGATTTTATCGGTACTAGTAGAGAAAGCCTTGTCTTTATTGTCAAATGCCCTTTCAAGAGCAACTAGTCCCTTAGGAACCTTGTTTGATTTTAATTTCAAAACCTCTTTCCCAAAGATGACATCTTTTCCATTCACTGTATTAACATAAGCACTAAAATCTATTTCTTTATCACCAAACTGAGATTCACAATGGAGAAACCTTAATATATCTTGGTCATCAGAAAAATCTTGCCAATTATCTAGATTGTCAGGGATGGAAGGTCTAGTTTGTACCTCTATATTAGAAACATATACAAATGTAACATCTTCTGGTCTAAGGGCAATATTAGCCAACAAATCTACCATCCTATTCTAACTTCTTTCCATCCAACAAATATTAAAAGCACTAAAACTTTCAATCTTATCCCATATTGCATTCCTATATTGTTTCAACTTCTGGCTCTTTGAAGCATATTTTGATCTAATTTGGGATATAACTAACTCATTTTCACCTATAACCTTCAAACACTTTATGCCATGCCTTGATGCTAATCTTAGACCAATTAACAAAGCCTCATACTCTACAAGATTATTTGTGCATGAAAACAATAAAATAAATGAGAACTTGAAAGTTTTACCATTTGAAGATATGAGCAATATTCCAGCTCCAGATCCTTCCTTGCTATTTGCTCCATCAAAATACATGGTCCATAGATTGTCTAGGTCAACCCATCCTTCTTGGCTTTCTAACTTGTGGGGAGGCTCAACATCTTCCTCTACTTCCTTATCTTGGACCTTGAAGGCATTAATATCAATATCAAGGAAACAATTCATGTTGTCCTGCTCTTCTTCTTCAATCATGTGTGGGGTTCTAGACTCCCTAGTGACTTTGATATTCTATCCCTCAAAATTAAAAGTGGCAAATGATAAGTCACACTGTATGCTACCTCCCACAGAGGCACTCCATTTTCTTGACAATAACATTCCATATTGAGGAGGAATATCAACTACCAAGACACTCATGGTCAATTGTTTGTTGGGGTATGCAGCTAAGGCAAAGCCTTAATAGTACCAACAACTAGTACTTCTCTTGAACCCATAGCTTGACACCTACCATGAGGTCTATCCACTTTTAATCCTAATGACTTCATAACCTTAGTAGGCATAACAGTATTTGATGCTCCAGAATCAATCATGCAATTCTTTAGCAACTTTCCATTTATTTACAAAGTCAAGAAAAAAGTATCAACTGATCCTACTGTAGTACTAACAACATTTGTGTCCAAATATATTTGAGGGATCTTAGAAAGAATCTCCTCACTACAATTTTCATCTTCTTCATTCACAATTGCTACTTGTTTCTTAGTTTTTTCTATTTTTTGAGAATCAACATGTACTACAGTTTTTACCCATTTCAAGGCATTTTTCTTATGTTCTTCTATTCTCATCATCTCTAAGAATGGAACTTTGATAGTGATCTGAGACAACAATTTACTCATATCAACTATAACATATTTTAAATCAGGTACATTTGGTTTTGAATCTACAATCTCTTTATCAACTTCTTAGGTGGATGTATCTATAGGTTTGTCAGTTTGAGCCTTGCCTTTCTTTTGCAAAACTGGTACGACCTTAGCAGTAGGCTTATTTTTACCTTATAAATAATATTAGGCTTGGAAACTTTCTTTAACTTGACTTTATCAATAGGATTAGCATCCTTAGTCTTTTCTTGTGAAGTTTTTACATTCTTATCTGTCTTCTTGATAAAAATACCAGCTGGCTTGGGATTTACATCACCAACAACTCTATTCCTCAAGTTATAATTTTCTTTTGCCTGAGTAACCAAATTGGTAGTTATCAAAGCAATTTCTTCATCAGAAGGTCTTCTCAAAGTAGTTGTTTGTTCATTATTTTGAACATTACACTAGATGTTGTTAGGCTCACTATCTTCATCATCTAAAAAAACTTGTTGATGATATGATTCATTTCTAGTTTGGGAATGTGAAGCATCCTAATTTTCATCCTCTTTAGCAGAGTCTACCTCACTCAAAACATGAAAAGAGAACATCCCACATCCTTGGTCATCATAAGGCTATTCCTCATTGTACTCCTTCTTGTCATGTGTAGAAACATTCTGGGATATGGTACAATAATCAGGATCATGTGGTGACTGACAAGCAACACACCATGGGACTTCTTCCACTACATTCATTGAATTTCTCTATAATGGATCAAGGTTCTGATCATTTGGTTTATCTCTTTCCTCAGGAATAAAAGGCTTCCCATCTTTCCATTGAGTGTTATAGGGGTAATTCTACATTCTTGGTGATTTGTTGAAATTATTAAAGGGGAGCTTGTCCCCTCCTGTAGCTTTATTACCTCTATTTTGACCAGGCTTCAGATCTTTGATTGCCTTTAGAATCTACTTTAGGATTTCATCATCCTTAGGTTTCACACCTTGAGGCTTTCATGTATCCTTTCTATTTAACAAAGGAGACTTGTCATCTTCTCTCCTTCCCAACTTCCCTGAGATTCTGTAATTGCTTTCTATGTTCGTAGCTAACTTGTAAGCTTCAACCAGAATCCTTGGATTTTTATCTCTCAATAGGTATGCCATCTTAGAATCAAAATCATTTAAATATGTGACATGGAACACCCTGCCATCCAATCTGATAACCTGCAACAATTTATGCATGGCCTTTTGAAATCTAACATTAAACTCAACAACATCCTCATTGAAATTCTTTTTTATGTTATTGAATTCATTTAGCATAAAACCTTCATGTGTTTTTTCACCATATTGTTCCTTGAAACAATGTCTAAGCTGATCCCATGATCCTATGCTACCATGTGGCAAAGCCCTGAACCAATCCTTGGAGTCTTCTGTTAGGGATTGCACAAACAATTTCGTGATAACATCATTAGGCACAATATTATAATCATCAATAACATCAATAAATTTCTTTAAATGCTCCTCACAAGTTACAACATTGCTTCCTATGAATTTAGGAAGCTTCTTTCTAATTTCTTCAGGGATGGGGTTAGGATAACCAAGGATACCAGTAAAAACTAGTTGTTTGCATCTTTCATGTATAACCCCTGTATTAGAGATACCAGCACCCTGAGATGTAGATGCATTATTATTTTTAGTGGCAGCACCTTTAAAACCTCCTGGTGGGGGAACACCAGTTGTCTGATTTTCTAAATTTGTGACATTTTCTTTTTATGTCATGGTAGAAATAGAAAAATTTGTAGGTCTTGTAGACCATTTAAGAAAATCAATTTTCTTTTTCATTTCTAATGTTACAACCTCTAGTTCTGCCTTTTCAAGTTCTTTGGCTAGCAATTCCTGTTCTTTTTTAACCTTCTCAAGGTTAGCTTCCAATCTTAAGGCCCAGTCTATAGGAACTTTATGGGCTATAGGTTCTTTAATTGAAATGCCCATTTCCTTTTGTTTCCCTTTATCCTTTGGTTTCCTTGTTTCAAAAGTCTTATGGATGACAGGCAGTTCTTTTGTCTTTTCAGGAATAGGAACATAATTTGTAGCCTCTAAATCCAAGATTTGCCTTCTTAATTGGTCAGCCCTGATCATAGCATGTTTGACCCTTTCTTCCTTCTCATTTTCTCTCATTTTCCTAATAGCTTCTTGTTCTTGAATTCTTCTTTCCAATTCATACACTTCCTCAAAAATTTCCTCAAAATCAGGCAAAGTAATTTCAGACTCATCCTATTGTGCTTGGGGCTATTCTTGTTGATCTTGAGATTCATGGGGGCCTTGGGGTATTGATGAGTCAAGGATTAAAGGGGGAACAAAATCATGTCCACCCCTACTTTTTCTTCTAGACCTACTAAATTTTCTTGAAAGGCTTCTATTATGGGATGGTCTTTCACCCTCTCTGTCTGTGGGGGAGTAATAGTCTTCATACTGGTTTAACCCTAGATCAACTACCTCCTCATATTTTGAGGCATTTCCTTTCTGACTAGGAGGAGTAGGACCCTCCCGCCTTAGGTTTCCCTTTTTCTTCCAGGTTAGGGATGTATCATCAACACTTTTTTCTTTCCTAGCCTGAGTTCTTCTTGATGTGGCAAGAAGCCCACCCTACAAGCTTTCTTCTAGGTGTTCCTTCCTCCAATACCTTGTGATTTTGAAACTCATAACTATATATTATATAAGGTACTGGTTACAGAGATGCTCAGAGTCACCACTCACTAAATGTGAGATAATTTGAAACCTTACTGAAACTGACTCTTATACTCTTTAATGGAGTCCACTAGATAAGTGATAAGCTAGCTAGGAGTCTAAGCTCAACTTGTACCCATGTTATCTATACTAATTTGTAACACCGAAGATATTAAATGATTGAAATAGGTAGGTTAGGAGTCAAGCTTAACTCAAAACCTACACTATTTTCACTTGATAGTATTTCTCTATTCCTGAGTGGAGTCACTAATTTGTTGGTTCCTGGATAGGATTTTACACTCCATGAGATACCAATATGCCCATTATGGATATTAAGTATTGGTTAGTTCCAAATGTGAGAAATCTATGAGAAATTGGACCAACTATAGGGATAAGATTTCCCTCTTCTACATCTAGCTCTGCAAAACCAAGGTGGGTAGACCTGATCCAATAGTATTAACTCTGACTGATGGTTCTAACTCTACCCCCTATTTCTTTATTGGATCTTTCAATAGATGAATATAGTGAGAAAGTACAAAACAAGAACCTATTGTTCATTGAATCTCCATCACTAGAGAGGACAATACATAAATGTAAATAAAATTAAAGACTGATAGTAATTTGAATGATTGGGATCATAAGGTTTGAATCACTCTTCTCAACACAAAGATAAGAGAATATAGGCCAGTGCCTTATCCATTGGGAAAAATATCAAGGAAAAGGATGAATACAATGGTGTCTAAAATTGGTCTCTAGACATAAATACAAATATATCCCAACTCTTTCCTGCTTATGAAAATCCTTCACATAAACTCTAAGAACACATATCCCACTTTGAGCAATATTTTAATCTAACCCTAGGTTGGAACTCAAAGCATCAATACATTCACATAAACCTTATACAAAGATTTAAAGATTCAAAGATTAGAGGAAAGGAGAGAAAAGATCTGAGATTTTTATTAAGTATAACCTTTCACCATGTGCATATAGTATCCAGAAGAGTAAGCTTGCAAGATAAGAACATCAATTTGTACTTATTCTCTATTGTTTGATAAAATCACATAAAAAATTACAATCCTTGACTGAAAGCTAGGGTTTCAAAAATTTCTATCTTTTTAACACCTAAACTCTCATCCCTCAGAATGATCATGAAAAATCCCTTTATACCAAGAGATGCAACAAGTAACCGATCATTCTAGGGTTACCAAAAAATTAACCTAAAAGACTTTACAACAACCCTAAAGGGTCTACAATAAATGCATTACTGAAATAGGTGAGATATTTTCAACTATGCTGACATGCTTTTTTGTCTTCAATGCTATCCTTAGCTCATTTTCAAAAAATCTGATTTTATCATCTCACTATCAAACTGCAATGAATGCCCTTCAGCAAATATCAACCATAAAAATCATTTGGCTCGGCATCATAGGAAGAAAAAAATTAGATTCTATCAGTAGTTTATGTCTTCTATATCCTTCCCCAGCTGCAATCTATACTGAAGAAATTTAATTCATGGCCACCGCTTCATTTTACAACTTTCTACATCAAAAACCCTAGCAAAACCCTACAAGAAATTTGAATTTCAATAAAAAAATAGTAACCGGCTCAACTTTAAAATGTGACCGTTGATCTATCTTATTCTTGGTAGATCGGGTGGCTCGTAGAATCCTTCAACAGTCAACAAAACCTTTAAAAATCACTTTTCCACCTCATAAAACCTTTGAACCAATGAAAATAGAGCATGTTAGCAATGAATTGGCATATTGGACCCACTTCTTCATAAGCTTTAAAATGAACAACTATCGTAAGATCACATAGCCTCAAGAGATTCTATGTGACGATACGACAACCGTCAGATCCTCCATCTCTACATTCTTTAGAATCCCTCAGGCCCACTAATGTGTCTACACTCCTTTCCAACTCAACCACTCACAACATGACACCTCAAAAACATCTGGAAAAATGGTCCCACAATTCTTGGCTGACCTTTAACCGTTTATGTTATCCTATGAACATGCGACTGAAGGGAAAAAATTAGTCGCTTAATGCCTTCCTTGACTGTGGTTAAGTTGAACAATTCAGTGAATGAGTACATTCCCTAAATCATGAAGTCCCTTCCTAACCTCAGGTTACTCTTTGTGAGCTAGTGAATACATAAGAAAATTGAGGGCCCACTAAGTATCTAGCGAATTAGCGATCAAAGACATTTCGCTAATTCGTTGAAAAAAAAGAAACACTGCCATTTTATCTAGAGATTCAGTGAACACGTACTTGCTGAATCACTAAAAGATTTAGAACCCTACCATAATACTCCATGAACAAGCAAATACTGCAAACATTTATTGGGACCTCCAAGGATTTAACCGCTTCGCCAAAACCTTAAACTAGAAATTAGGCCCACCTTCAAATCACCACATGTCATCATACTATTTGGTATCTCTGCCCAGTCACCTCTGACATAGGACCCACTATAAGCTAGAAAATCAAATGGTCATCATTATACCATGACTTTAAATATCGAACATCTTCATCTATGGTATCACGATAATCTCATGATCAAACTATTCGTTAATCGCTAGCACACTTTGCTACCAATGAGGCCCACATGACAACACATCTAACATATTTCCATGGGGACCAATAAGAAATGGCCAACTACACACACATGATAGTGGACCCACTGAAAGAAAAGATTATGTCACGAAGGAGAATCAATGGTTGTTGTAAAACTACAAGCTTCTGACATATTCTATCAGATCTTACGACAACTATTGGATCAACCTTTTTATATTGCTCTGACAGATCCCCTGACATGAAAAAAATCTATAGTCAGGCTTAAAACCTCATAAGCCATGAAGATTCCACCAGAACACATGCCCAACATCGATGAAAAATCTTGCCCCTGTTCTAACAAACCTCTCACACAAAAAAGAATCAACGACTAGTCTGATAGCCTCATGTGTCAGAAAAGACCCTTAAGATCATACGCTAGTCGTCGATGCTTTGCCAATGTCAAAACCACTAAACCTCTGAAATTTTTGGCCCCACTAACAATATTCTAAGTCATTAATATGTGGACCAATGAGAAAGTGCTGACTAAGCACACTTGGCCTATGGACCCATTACATCAAGAAGCCTTCACCGTGAAAGAGAATCAATGGCCAACACAGCTTCACAACCTTTTGAAACATTGCATAAGATCTTATGCCCATCATCGGATTGAGGTGGTGTAAGAAATCTAGGCCGAGGAAAGGATAAAGGCCGGAACTCTATGAAAAATTAAAGGGCTTGACTTAGGAAAAATCACACCGATGGACTTTCAAAAAATATTAAAGCTAGGTGCTGAAGACTTTAGGAAAATAAATCAAAGGGGCCCGACAACCACATGATATGTGAAAAAGGAATAAGAAACCACCACACCAACTCACCTAATGCTAAGACATAACTATCAGATAATAAGAGATTATGCGAACACTATGTTTGCATAATTGCTGAGAGAAAAAGCTAACCGCCGGGGAACTTAGAGAATGCACGACTAACATGTTCGCTAAATCGCCGAAAATTTAAAATTGACTACCAAGGATTAAGTGACCAAGTGACTACCAGGAAGAAAAGTGCACATGTGTTTTACAAGACTTAAGTGGCCCAAAAAGGTAAAGACAAATTAGAAGAGGGCCAGGGCACACTTAGGGTTTTTCCTGCAAATGGCTAGAATTTGAATTTTTGCCTAGGGTTTTGCCAGGAAAATGGAAAAAATAACTATAGAGACCTGGAAAATATGATTCAACCATGGAATTTTTCACTTGTGCTAATAGAACCAATTCCCAAGTGTTTTTCTTCTAAATTTTCTACAATTTGTCCTTCATGGATTTGATCCATGATTCATCTCTCTAATTTATGGACTTTGGTTCTACTTGCGAGATCAAGAAAATGAAATTTTTAGTTTGCAACATCTCCTCTCTATTATATGATCTTTTTTAGGTTCCCTTACTCCTCTCACCAATGATCTAATCCTTAGGATGATTTCTCAAAATATATTGGGGTATGGTTTTATCCCTCAACTCCACACTTTTTCCATTTTCAATTATCAAAACATCCTTAGATGCTTCATTCCTTTCATTCTAATCACCATTCTCTATTGTCTGCATATTATCCTAATTTTCATTCAAATTATCAAATGTGATCTCATAGGGATTAAAGTCACAATACCTTTCTCTAGCCTAATTTTTTTCATCAACTCTCACATTAGCACTTTCAATTAGCTTCCTAGTTCTTAGATTGTAACATCTATAAGCTTTACTTCTAGTAGAGTGGCCAAGGAATATCCCTTCATCACTTCTAGCATAAAAAATTCTTATGCATTCATCTCTCCTAATTTATCATTTACTTCAAAATATTTTGAAATAACTAATAGTAGTTGTCTTCCATGTACCTTCTCTAATTTTTACTATATTCATTGTGTATACTATTGTATTGACTAATTCTCTCCAATGCATATGTGGAAATTTTCCTTCTATTAATATGGTTCTTTCCACATCAAGAACTAGTATGTTTCTTCTTTCAACAACTCCATTTTCCTATGGTTTCCTAGGTATGAAGGTATTAAAAGGTATTAAAATCATGTGAAGTGAAATCTCCACCTATGTCTAATCTCAAACACTTTATCTTCAAGCCTATCTCATCCTCAAATTTTGCCTTATAAAATATAAAAGTCTCAAATGCTTATGATTTTTCTCTAATAAATCAAACCCACATCATTCTAGAGTAATCATTAGTGAATATGACAAAGTACCTATCTCCAAATTATGGTCTAGTTTGAGTAGGTCTACAAAGATGTGTATGAATCAGCTCTAAATTTCCATTTGTTGAATATCCTTTGCTTGCAAAAAAGGTTCTTGTTTTCTTTCCCAAAATGCATTCTCTACATGTTGTTATCTCTACTGAGCATTAAAGGTTCTCATTAGTATCAAAGGTTACTAAAGATATCAGTCAGTTACCTATATTAAGTTAGTCGATAACTATAAGAAAAATAGACCAGAGGGTTAAGTATATACACCGAGCATCAGATAGTTTACCAAGCATCATTAGACACCAACACCGAGCATAGTAAAAATCAAGAAAATTAGATACTGAGCACAAGTATATTTACCAAGTAGTATTTATAGTGTTTACTGAGGATCACAGAAAATGACATAGTAATCAGGAATGGCACATTCTTCTATGCAAATAGTTACAATAGATCAGAAAATGTTTTACCAAGATCGAGGAACATTGATTGTTGAGATATTCATTAAATGTAATGAAAATCTTATGTAATAGTTTGATCTAGGTTATTTTTGTTTACCATAGATCTTAGGGTTTTGTCTAAGATTTATAACCTAATTTAGTTAAGCAGCATAAAGAAATATTCTATATAATTATATGTTTGCATCTTCTTTGGTGTGAACTGATGCATGATCGAAGAAGCACTTGAAGTACTTGCCTAACTTCAAGATTATCTATTGACAGACATAGCAGAATAGTATATAGAGGAAATCAGATTAAGCATAACCAGAGCAAGCTAACCAAGCAGTTCAGAGTAGATATTCATCAAAGCAAAGGTGATATGTATTCAATACTTTATTGACCTATATCAAACAATCAAGTTTTCATTAGAAGATAGTTACCTATTGATTTCTAATAATTGTGATAGAGTTTTGCAAAATCTCTTAGCAGAGTAGACTTGACAATCTTTTGTCAATCTCTTAACTGAGTGCACACTTCATTAGTGTTGTTAAAATCCTATAACTAGGTAGATCTAGTTGATCTAACATGTTACTCTTAACAAGGTTAGATCACCAAAAGTGATCACCACTTGTAGCCCTAACAGGAAAACCTTTTCTATCTGCAGTACTAAAGAATTTGTGGGTGTCATCCCCACCACAGTTTTTACCTTCTAACAAGGGTTTCTGCATTACCAAAATACTTGTGTTATGGTACTATTATATTATTTATTTCATTTTGTTTACTTTCACAAGTTGAATGGATGAAAGATGCATGCATTAGATACAAATTATTTTTCAAGGTTACTATTGTTTGTTGTTATAGATCTGAATGGTTTACGAGTAAAAGTTTTTGTGGGCACTAATTCACACCTCCCCTCTCAATAGCCTATCTCTCCTAATTCCTACAATTAGTATTAGAGCTCAATTCTCTTATTAGATAGTTTAGCCATTGAAGGGTAAAGATGTAAGTCATGGAGAGATATAAGCTAGATAAGACTATTGAGAATCAGAAGATTCAGATGTAGATGTTTATCGAATAGTACAAGCAAGCCAAGGAAGGACTTAAGAAATGATTGGTTGAAAGGAAGAACCTAGCTATTTTGCAAAATGAGGTCAGTTACCATGAAGAAGAAATTGATGATATATTTGATCATGTTGGATCTAGTTCAGGGAGTATTTATGATGGATCTAAAAGTATAATCTTTGGTTTGTCTGAAAAGAATCAACATCTAACTGAACAAGTGAAAGCACTGCAAATTTGTCAACAATCTCAAATGGTGAGAATGGTAGAGATAATGAATAATTCTAGACAAGATAAGCAAGAAAGGAATTTGGCTATTGATGACCGAAGACAAATGAATGAACAACTTCAAGCTAAAGAATGTGAAATATAGAGACTCACTGGTTGTCACTTTCAAGTATCTAATTAGATGATGACTATGAATCAAGAGGTCAATAGAGTTAATGGAGAATTTTCAAGGAGACTTGAAGATATATCAATACTCAGAGAAGAGAATGAAAAATTGAGAAATGAAATAAAGATACAAAAACAACATAATGAAATGATGAAACTAGTTAAGAAAAATTCCAAGAGAATTGATGACTTTCTGGATAATCAAAGAAGATTTGAAAGAAAAGCTAGATTAGGCTATACCAGTGAAGGAGAATCATCACAACAAGCTAAACAAGTAAAAAACAATCAATATCAAAGACCTAAATTGTTGACATGTTATCACTGTGGAAAACTGGGACATACTTCCAATGTATGTAGAAGCAAAGCACAAGGTAAACCTCTTTTCATTCCTAAGTTTAATGGATATTGCTATTATTGTGGAAATTTTGGTCATCAAGCTTATGAGTGTAGACCTTATACTGAATGCTAACAATCCTTTTATGGAGAAATTGTGTTACACTTGTAATAAGCATGGACACAATGCACAAGAATGTAAGGCAAAAATGAAGCAAGTATGGACTCCTAAGAAGCAGACACGACACAAGCCTTATCAACTGAAGAGACAAGGTAACTCTTATGTTTGAGATTATAAAACATGGGCTAACTATGTTGCATGTGGTAGATATGGGCACATTGTAGAAAACTATAATAGGAAAATATGGGTTGGATAATTAAGAAGCTAGACAAGCACTAGAATGGCATGTTTACATTGTCACAAGGTCGATCATTTAAGCAAGGACTGCAGAGATAGAGCACCAGAGGAAAATCATGTATTTGAGAGTGGAAATAGTATTGTAGATATCATACAAATAAGGAACACTATGTGGAGAAAGGCATCTAATGAGAATGTAGAGTCAAGTAATGCTATTGGTGAAACCTCATCCACTGGATTGGGTGACATCGATACTTCCACCCAAGGTGATATAGGTATGTATGGGATTGATATTTCAAAATGATCACATTTTACATATAGTTCCCTATATACAATGAGAAAATACCAAATTTTCATGAATGAAGATGCATTATGGTTTATATGTTAAGGGCTAACAAAGTTACATAGTCAGTTAAAGCTAAACCGAGCATTGGTTGCCTGTCGGTAATCACTATTCAAGGTTAACCGAGTATATGCATCAACCGAGGAAGAAATTTCATGTTAACTAAGTTTTTGATAATCTATAGTCTTTACTTAGATGAGAGCTATCATGAACTGAATGGTAGGTCAAGTATTTAATGCAGACAAGTTTGAGTGGTAATATTGAAAACTCTATAAATACACGAAAAATAGAGTTCATTTCTCACATTGCAATTTTGAAGAGCGAAGATTTCAAAGAGAAGAGTTTGAGCTAAAATATTTTTAGCAGGATTCAAAGCTACTATAGATTGAATCGACATCACTCTTCATTGATTCTGAGTAAGTTCATTTTCTACTGAACATATTCTTAACTTACTTTTGCAAAAACCCTAAATCAAATTATAGAATCAACGTCGAGTGCAAGAAAATCACATAGTGTTGAGGAAGAGATAAACTTGATAGTTACACCAAATTTTGATGAACCTAAGTACAACCATCATCCTGTAATTTTCATGCCAAAAATTTAACCAACCAAAAATACAATTTTTTTTAAAAAAGTGATAAGTTAAGGAGTAACGTTCAAAGGTTAAATATAAGTTGACAATAGATTAATCGGTCAAGAGCTAGAGTCAAGTCAACTGAGAAGTAAATCTCAAATTTAGTCTGCTAGATCCACCTTTGGCTAAAATTTTAACTGAGGTGATAACTAACTTAGTAAGGTATCGATAATCTAGAAATGTTCTAGTTCACTAGCTCCAAAAAATCTATAAGGCTGTACCTCATTGTAACAATAATGCTGCAGTCGGGGTGCATAATCAAATGAATGATCAACTCCCAACAATAGGTTTCCTTAAGGTATAGTTCATTAACCATGTGGACTAATGACCCTTAAGGGGATTACATGCATTATTAATTCAATGATGGTAACATGGGTGGACTTAGCTAGAATTTTGGTCATAAGAGTATAACATAAAGATCGAGATTGAACCAAGATTAACCTATCCCAATCTTTAATTTCATTATGGAAGTCAAATCATAGATGAACACTAGTTATTCTAATATTCTTTATTTGAGCCTAATGTCAAATTTTATGTGTACATTAGCCTCTAGGGTCATATGATAATGTGAATTTGCATATCTAAATAATAGTTAGACAAAGTTATTATCATAATATTAAAGTACTTTTATTAGACATAATTTAACTAAAGTTTACTAATGATATAAGATATTCTATCTATATCATTAATAGGATATTCCATATTAATAACTCTCATAGAAATTAAATTAAAGAAACCTAAACAATTCATTAGAGTATAATTCTATTATCAAAATTAAGTTAACAATTTAACTTAAATCAATTATTCTACTAGTTAATAGCCTACTTTGTTAATTAACCAAATAAAATAACCAACTAATAACTATAATTATCATCTAAGAAGCATATGACAAAACCCAATTAAGCCCTACTCTATAAACCCTCTAATCTAATAGGTGGTTTTACTAAAAGTTAAGCCTAAACACTTTTAGCCATAGTCCACTAATAGGTAATATTTTTTTTGATAAATTTTAATCACAATTAAAATCAATAACCAGTCAATAAAATTATTAAACAAACACAAATCTAATCCTATAAATTAACCTTATAACTAATCTCCTAATTAACTGCTAATAGAGTAAAAGGAATTATTAACAATTAATAAGTACAAAAAAGAAATAAAATAAGCAAATCTAAAAGGTATTCCTAGACTACCGATCATGCTACCCCACTAATCTAACCAGTAAACTTACTAATCCCAAAACCTTAATAACCTATTAACTTACCCTCATTAACCTATTAATGAGCCAAGTGGGGTGAGGTCATAGCTCCCCACCTACCTAAGTCTACGTACATGGAAACCCATTTTTAAAAAAATGCACAAATGCCAAGAGCCTAAGGATTTGGGGCCCACCGAATCATGACAAAACTTAGCCCTAAGTAGATTTTCACATGGAAAGGGGAGAGGCTTGAATTGTCCAAGGGTCAAAGAATAAAGTAGGACCTACATAGTACATAAGGGAGAGTGGATGAGAGGTGGCAGATTTGAGGTGTGAGGGGATATGTGCCACCAATCCAAATAGACTTACCCGAACACAAGCTCATACCCATGGAATGGATAAAGCCTTCTTGACAAAAAAGATATATGCAAATTTCCATTTCAGTCTAAGTACACATGGTAAATATTTTGGACAAAACAAAAGGAAAGGATTTAATGCCAAGTCAGGCTTCAGCAAGGACAAAGACCCATGCAAGTTAAGGTGGAGAAACATGTTGATGACATGTAATAAATTAATGTGAGGTTTTAAAACAAGTTAGAAATCACGCATGGAATGAGGAGCTTGGCTTAGGGAGATAAAATATTTTTTTTTCATGTCATCCCCAAGCAATCTACCCATGGTAAGGGAGAGAGTTTGAGTGGGGCCCATGTTTAGTGAAGTGGGTAGAACTTTGAGAGATCTCTTATTGATTTGGATTTAATTTGGTTTATTAATCACATTGACTAACTTAGGGAATTTAATCATTAACATCTAGGTTAAGTTATATTAGCTCTAATTAGGAGCATATTTGGGGAGGGAAGGGAATATTCTCTATGGCGAGAGAATTATTTCCTTCCCATACAAAATCCAGAGAGCTTTTTGCTCTCTAAAAAAAAACTAGGAAGTGCTATTTCAATTGTTTGGCCATAGTTCCCCATTTTTTTTTTTAATCTCTTTCCTTGTTATATGAGATCTAAAAGTATGAATTTGATAGTTTAATTAGTGCATTTTATTAGGGAGTATGTGAATGTTACATTAGTATGCAATTTTGTTTAATTGAACATTGTTGCCATGTTTGATTTAAAAGGAGTATAAGATTGCAATGTTGGTTTTCAACTAAGGTGATGATCATATTGCAATAGTAGTTTGTTCAAGGGGAGATTGACTATTTTTGAATTTGAATATCACAATCAACATAAAATAGATTACAAGGTTCATACCTCTACAAGATTATATATATATATATATATATATATATATATATATATATATATATATATATATATATATATATATATATATATATATATATATATATATATATATATATATATATATATATATATATATATATATATATATATATATATATATATATATATATATATATATATATATATATATACTTTGAAAACTATTAAATTGCCTACTCCATGAACTTGGAAAGATGATTTTTGCAATGAAAGAATAAATTTACTTTTGCAAGAAATAGAGTTACAATAGCATGAAGGTATTGATCTATCCTTTTGATTATGAAAATATTTTTAATTACAAATACATATACTTCAATAATGAGAAGTCTTCACATTTACAACCAAGACAATACAAATGGATAGTATCACTCAATGAGAGTTCAAAGGAGATGACAAAACTTCTCTCCATTACAACTTCACAATGGCCCAATGAAATGGAAATACATTACAACTTTCAACAAAAAAGATCAATCTTATTACAAGGGAATTCACAATACAACAATAGGGTTGTCATCACACAACCACCCAAAATGGAGAAACTCTCCAAAGCTTCATTCACAAGATCTTGACTTCAACACCTGCAAATCAAAGAATAGAACCATGGAAAGCTCACCTCCCATCCTACATCTCAAGGAGACGACCACCAAGCTAGGAGAATCAATAACCAATGGATGACAATCAAACATCATCAAAAATTGATTACAACAAAAAAACACCCTCCTAAGGCTTGCAAAAATGGATTCAACATGAACCCATACAAACCGTGAAGGTGGATTTCTATGTAGGAGAGTGCCAATAATACATTCAAATCACATGCCTCTTCAAGGCTAAAATCATATACATTCTTTCAACCAATCTTCTCCTTATCTCTCCCAAAATTAGGATCAAAGAAACAATGGCATGCAAGGGCCCATACACCTTGCATTTCTTTCCCTCTTCTCTACATGAGAAGAGACTCTACACTACCATGGAATCCAACTAACCCCTTCCACCATATATGGCCACTTCTTCCCTATCGAAGGGTGAGTAATGCCATTACACCCTTCACAAAAACTCCCATATTCGAAAACAAGATAAAAAAAAAAACCATAAACAAGGATTCAAACCCAAAATCCCATTCCCATACAAAGTAACAACACAAAAACATGAACATATGGAAGAGAATGATGAACATACAAGTCTACTTACAACAAAAAAATAAATGTCTTTCATGGCAATGGAGACCAACCTTCACAATGTGTTATGAAAAATAGATTTTCGAGAAGAACCCAATTCCTATTCCTTCTTTTTCCAAATCCCTAATATCTCTATAATAGATAGTATGTGAACACCCACTAACTCTACCAAGGGCCTCTAAAAAGACCTTCAACTTCTACCCACCTACTAGCATTAGTTTCAGAATTGACTCTCAAGTCCTTTGGCTTTTCCTTGTCCCCTATCTTAAATGTCTGATTGGAAGGAAGAGTGAGGTTGGGTAAGGGTCAAGACTTCATCAAATTTCGTAGCTGATGATAAATGGGTCAAAAAATGGGTCACCAAGGCCACTAGGGTGTTATGGATATGTTAAAAACTTTCCTAACCCATACCCCTAACACTTAGGTGCTTGAATTATACAAAATATGACCCTTAGGACCTCTTTTTGGCCTCTAAAAGTGGTTAGAAGAAAAATTTAAATTTAAATAATTAAATTGGTGGGGTTTACAAGTATCTTCAACAAGGAAATTGATGTTAGGTTCCTAAAAGTCAGTTAGACTTAGGTTTACATTGCCAACCTTAGTAAACATGTCATTACATAAACACATAACAAGTGTCAAGTGACACTATAAAATGACATAACACAATATTGACATGTCACTAATTACATAGAGAGACAACTAATACACACATAAAATTGTATGGTTATGAATTAAGTCACTTTACAATGAGGTTTGAACCTCTTCATTAGGTTCAACGTTGGCTTTTCAATTTGCACAATGGTTGGTTACTGATTGTCCGACAAATTCCATGGTTCTCTTACTTGCATACCTAAACATCAAGCATCAGTAGTTCAAGATGATAAAAAACACATGGAATATACATATTCAATTCTTTATTTAGCATCATAAATCAATATGCAAAATTCAATTCTAATTAAAAATTTTTCATTCAATAATGCTTTAACATAATAATTCCATAATTAACATGACATATCATCTGTAAAATAATAAAAACTAAATATGATCCAATCTTCTCATAACTTCATAGAACTAAATATGCATAATCAAAATCATGACATAATCTAGGTTTTTAATCCACATCACAATGTAATCCATATAATATAATAATCAATATCAACATAGTATTTCGAGTCTCTATCAAGATAATCAAAAAGTGTATCAAAATGTGAATGGTCATAGATGCTATGATGGATCAGGGTGAGGCCTCACATCCTCCCCCTCTAGGCATGAACTTCCTCCTAGAGTTCATAAAAAAGGTATGGGTACTGTGATCTCATCTGTGCTACATCCTCCCATGAAGTTGTGGCCTCATCATAACAATCCCACTGGTCCCTAACCTGGTCCAACTCTCTACCTTGAAGTGCTAGGGTCTGTTGGCCCAAAATGTGAATGGGATCCAAGGCTATCTATCTATCTAACTCCAGTTGCAAGGCATCCCAATCTATAATGGGAGACTCATCATAAATATACTTTCATAACATAGATATATGAAACACATCATGGGTGCGTGATAGGCTAGGTGGAAAAGATAAATGGCAGGCAACTTGTCCTATCCTCTCCAATATCTTGAAAGTTCCAACAAAGCAAGGTGCTAACTAAGAGCCCTTTCCAAAATGGATTGGACTCTTATGTGGGCGGACTCTCAAGAAGACCCTATCTCCAACCATATACTCATGGTCAACCCTCTTTGCATCTACATACTTCTATCAATCCTGAGCCTATATAAGATGTCTAATCAAGACCACCTGCTGATCCATATCCTTGACCAACTAAGGTCCAATAGATACTCTATCCTCAATCCTGTCCCACCTTAGTGGTGTCCTACATGGTCTACCATACAAGGCTTGATATGGCGGAATACCAATAGAAGAATGATGCCCATTATTATAGGAAAACTCTACCAGATGTAGGTATTCCTCCCACTTGACCTAATGGTCCATCACATACATATGTAACATATCCTCTAACACCTGATTAATCCTCTCTATCTATCCATCTATCTAAGGGTGATATGCCATACTAAAATTGATCCTAGTGCCCAACATTGCCTATAACTCTCTCCAAAAAGCTGATGTGAACAAGGAATCTCTATCAAAGATGATCTTATGAGGAATGCTTTGAAGTCTGACAATATCTTGCAAGAACACCTAAGCTACATCTCATGCTATGAAGGTAGTATGCACAGGTGAGAAGTGGGTAACCTTGGTCAATGTGTCAACTATCACCAAGATGGCATCATGGTGACAAGAAGACATAGGGAGACCAAAAATGAAGTCCATAGATATAGTATCCCACTTCCACTCAGAAATCTTATGTGGCTGTAGGAGCCCACCTGGATGACTATGCTCTGCCTTCACTCTCTAACACTCTAGGCATCTAGCAACTATGTTGGCAATCTGTAATCTCATGCCTAGCCAATGATACAACTGTCTTAGATCAGTGTACAACTTATTAACCCTTGGATGAGCTGCATAAGGTGCTCTATGGGCCTCAAGCACAATAAAATCTCACAAGTCACCCATAGAGGGTACATAAATGCATCCCCTATGACATAGGAGTCCATCAGACTCTAAAGAATTCTCTACAAATCTCCCCTCAAGGGGCCTCTAAGATCAAACAATATGACAAACCTCTACATAGAATCCATCTTTTGGCAAGTGATGCAAAATGTGCTCCCTCAAATCTGTACTAGAAGTCATAGTTGAGAGCTCATGCCACCTCCTACTCAAGGCATCTGCAACTACATTCTCCTTCCCTTTGATTTAATGAACATCAAAATCATACTTACACAAAAACTCCATCCATCTCCTCTGCCTAGAATTAAGATTAGGCTCTGTAAAGATATACTGTAGGCTCTAGTGATTTGAATGAAGCTCAAATCGGTGACCTAGATGGAAGTGTCACCATCTCACCAAGGCATGAAATACCACTACAAGCTCTAGGTCATGAGTAGGATAGTTGAGCTCATGAGTCTTCAACTTCCTAGACTCAAAGGCTATAGGATGACCATCCTACATAAGAACTACTCCTAAGCCATCCAAAGAAGCATCAGTCCACACAACAAAGTTTGCTAAAGGATGTGGCACTACTAAAATCAGTGCACTAGTGAGGGCTCTCTTGAGCTCTTGGAAAGTTCTCTCACACTTCTCTTTCCATTCATACATCTTCCCCTTTCTCTGAAGGGAAGTGATGGGATGTGCTATCCTAGAAAATCCTTCCATAATGCACCTATAATAGCCTACTAAGCCCAAAAAACTCCTAACCTCAATGACACTGGTGGGTGCTAGCCAATCCTTAATGGCTCTAATCTTCAATGGGTCTATAGAGATCCCATCACCGAATATCACATGACCAAGATAATGCACTTCAGGTCTAAAGAAGGCACATTTTGACAAGCTACCATTTAACTGATTCTCTCTCAAATGTTGTAGAACCTATCTTAGATGCTCCTCATGCTCCTCCTCATTACAAGAATATATTAGAATGTCATCCAAGAACACTACCACAAAATTATCCAAGAATTTATGAAATACTCCATTCATGAGGCTCATGAACATAGCTAGAGCATTCGTGAGGCCAAATGGCACCACTATGAACTCATAGTGGCCATACCTCATGCAAAAAGTAGTCTTGTGGATATCACTATCCACAATCTACAACTGATGGTACCCTGACTTTAGATCTATCTTTGGAAATACTCAGGCACCCTGCAAGTGATCAAATAAATCATTGATCCTGGGGAGTGGATATCGGTTCTTAATGGTTACTTTACTCAACTATTGATAATCAATGCACAATCTACGTGATCCATCCTTCTTCTTCACAAAAATCATTGGTGCACCCCAAGGTGATACACTAGGTCAAATATGCCCTTTCTCCAAGAGCTCTTCTAACTAAATCTTGAGCTCATTGAGCTCATGTATGGTCATCTTGTAAGGTGCTCTAGATATGGGCTCAGCTCCTAGCATAAGGTCAATATGAAAATCAACTGCCCTAGGTGGAGGCATACCAGATAGCTCGGTAGGAAATACATCAGTAACTACTGAAGGATAGGGTAGTCCTCAAGTGAAGGCTCCCCCTCTGAATCCTCCTCTCTATCACTAATGGTGATAGCAAATAACTAACATCCCTTCTGAATGCACCACCTAAGATACATAGTGGAAATCATGTGAAGGGATATGGGCCTTTATACCCCAAATATCACCATAGAATTACCATGATCATCTATGAACTCAACCTTCTTCTATTGACAATCCATCTCTGGTGCTGTAGGCATATAGCCAATCCATGCCAAGGACTACATCATAAGAACCTAGAGGGGTAATGTGGAAGTTAGACATCGTAAATAAGTCTCTAATCTAAATCTAGCAACTATGAACTAAGGAACTAATAGACACCCAAGCTCCTGAGGCTAACTCAACCTCCCAACTAACATCCTATCTAACTACCACTAGCTCATAATGCTCCACTACATAGAGAGATAAAAAGGAGTCTATGGCTCTTGAATCAAACAAGATAGAAACACCGATACCCTGAATCATACCTATGGCCTCTATGACCATGGCCTGGTGCTCGGCCTAGTAGTTATCAACCACTGCAAAGGCTCTATGAGATCTACCCATGTCTCTGACTGTAGGCCCTAAGGTAGCCCCTCTCTGACCACTAGCTAACTTTCCCTGTGGGCACTCTCTCCCTAAATGACCCATACCACCACAATGTAACATCGCCCTCAGGTCTGAATCTATACTCCCTGTATCCTAGGATGTTGTGACCCTCTAGTCCTATTGGAACCACTGTATCCACCCCTAGAGGACTGTTGAGTTCTAGTTGACTAGGCTAAGGGGTCTATGCCCTCTAATCCTATCTAGGGCACTGAGACTGCCACTGTTTGGGCTTAGAGCCCTGGTAACCTTATGAATGCCTTTGTCTAGAACCCTACTAAGATCCCTACTACTAAGACTATTGATCCTGAAATGATCCTACTAAATGGTTCTATTTCCCCTTTTAAAAGGATTTCTATAGTCCTAATTGCTAGGATGAAGGGTTTCGATGGTGAGACCGATCTTGGGACTCCCATCTAGTATGGATATTCTCAGCTACAAGTATCATCTCCACTGCATCTTTGAATGTGGTATGAAAAGCTAGATGTATTGTGTCCTGGAGAGACATATTAAGTCCCTTAATGAAATGGTGGATACACAGTCTCTCATCCTTCATATAATCTACATATGGAAGGAGCTCAAGAAATTGACTCTCATACTTGGCCACTATGAGGCCTCTCTACTAGAGATCATGGAACTCCTCTATCTATCTCTGTCAGAAGTGCTTGGAGAGATATCTCTCTCAAAATTGGGCTACAAATGACTCCCAAGTGAGTGTGTCAATAACCACTCCACTAATGGACTCCTCCTGATGCCACCAAGTTGAAGCTTTATTCCTTAGGAGATGAATTGTAAGTCATGCCTTTAGATTACTCCTATAAGGGCATAATGAAAAGCATCGATGTAAACTCTGTAACCAAGCCTTTGCTACTAACCTGTTAGTGGATCCCAAAAATAAAGGTGGTTGGAGTCGTATTAACTCATGGATCTCATCTCCAACATCTCTAGGGGGTCTCTCTCTACCTCTGATCCCATGCTTAGGTGGTACCTCTATCTGATGCATTCAGTCACCCTCATGATCACCATGACCCCAAAAATCCTAGGTGGAGGGCTCCTACTCCTCTCTCTGTTAACTACTCTACCACCTCCTGGCATATCTACTTCCCTTTTTGAAACCTACTGCTTTGGCTGAGGAACTATGGGTAGTAACCTTTACTGAATTACCCCAATCAAATTTTGAAGGATGTCCATGATATCTTGGTTGGGGTTCTAAGGTGGTATGGTGGTGGTGGTCCACCTCCTTGTCCAACACTAACACGTGCAACTCTACGACCTCTGCCTCATCGGCCAGCTCGTGTGATGACAGGCATCCTACACAATAGATTAAGTTAGGTGAGATGGGCAATGTAATGGGTTTAAAGGTTCCAATGTTTAAACCTAGGCTCTAATACCAAATGTCATGCCCAAAATTTCACCAACTAAAAACACAAATTTTTTTTAAAAGTGATAAGTTAAGGAGTGACGTTCAAAGGTTAAATATAAGTTGACAATAGATTAATCGATCAAGAGCTAGAGTCAAGTCAAGTGAGAAGTAAATCTCAAGTTCAGTCTACTAGATCCACCTTTCGCTTAGGTTTTAACTAAGGTGATAACTAACTTGATAAGGTATCAATAATCTAGAAACATTCTAGTTCACTAACTCCCAAAAATCTATAAGGGTGTAACTTATTGTAACAATAATGCTGCAGTCGGGGTGTATAATCAAATGAATGATCAACTCCCAAAAATAGGTTTCCTTAAGTTATAGTTCATTAACCATGTGGACTAATGACCCTTAAGGGGATTATGTGCATTATTAATCCAATGAAGGTAACATGGGTGGACTTAGCTGGAATTCTGTTCATAAGAGTATAACATAAATATCGAGATTGAACCAAGATTAACCTATCCCAATCTTTAATTTCATTAGGGAAGTCAAATCATAGATGAACACTAGTTATTCTAATATTCTTTATTTGAGCCTAATGTCAAACGTTATGTGTACATTAGCCTCTAGGGTCATATGATAATGTGAATTTACATATCTAAATAATAGTTAGACAAAGTTATTATCATAATATTAAATTACTTTTATTAGACATAATTTAACTAAATTTTACTAATGATATAAGATATTCTATCTATATCATTCATAGGCTATTCCATATTAATAACTCTCATAGAAATTAAATTGAAGAAACCTAAACAATTCATTAGAGTACAATTCTATTATCCAAATTAAGTTAACAATTTAACTTAAATCAATTATTCTACTAGTTAATAGCCTACTTTGTTAATCACCCAAATAAAATAAACAACTAATAACTATAATTATCATCTAAGAAGTATATGACAAAACCCAGTTAAGCCCTAGTCTATAAACCCTCTAATCTAACAGGTGGATTTACTAAAAGTTAAGCCTAAACACTTTTAGCCATAGTCCACTGATAGGTAATAATTTTTTTGATAAATTTTAATCACAATTAAAATCAATAATCAGTAAATAAACTTATTAAACAAACAAAAATCTAATCCTATAAATTAACCTTATAACTAATCTCCTAATTAACTACTAATAGAGTGAAAGGAATTATTAACAATTAATAAGTACAACAAAGAAATAAAATAAGCAAATCTAAAAGGTATTCCTAGACCACCAATCATGCTACCCCACTAATCTAACCAATAAACATACTAATCCCAAAACCTTAATAACCTATTAACTTACCCTCATTAACCTATTAATGAGCCAAGTGGGGTGAGGTGATAGCTCCCCACCTATCTAAGTCTACGTGCATGGAAACCCATTTTTTAAAAAAACATGTGCAAATGCCAAGAACCTAAGGATTTGGAGCCCACCGAATTATGAAAAAACTTAGCCCTAAGGAGATTTTAGCATGGCAAGGGGAGAGGCTTGAGTTGTCCAAGGGTCAAAGCATGAAGTAGGACCTACATAGTACGTAAGGGAGAGTGGGTGAGAGGCGGAAAATTTGAGGTGTGATGGGATATGTGCCACCAATCATATTAAACTTGCTGAAAGACAAGCTCAGACACTTGGAATGGATAAAGCCTTCTTGACAAAAAAGATATATGCAGATTTCCATGTTAGTCTAAGTACACATGGTAAATATTTTGGACAAAACAAAAGGAAAGGATTTAATGCCAAGTCAGGTTTCGGCAACGACCAAGATCCATGCAAGTTAAGGTGGAGAAACATGTTGATGACATGCAATAAATTAATGTCAGGTTTTAAAACAAGTCAAAAATTACACATGGAATAAGGAGCTTGGCTTAGGGAGATAAAATATTTTGTTTTCATGTCATCCCCAAGAAATCTATGCATGGTAAGGGAGAGAGTTTAAGTGGGGCCGACGTTCAGTGAAGTGGGTAGATCTTTGAGAGATCTCTTATTGATTTGGATTTACATTGGTTTATTAATCACATTGACTAACTTAGGGAATTTAATCATTAACATCTAGGTTAAGTTATATTAGCTCTAATTAGGAGCATGTTTGGGGAGGGAAGTGAATATTCTCTGTGGCAAGAGAATTATTTCCTTTCCATACAAAATCCAGAGAGCTTTTTGCTCTCTAAAAGAAAAATGGGAAGTGCTATTTCAATTTTTTGGCCATAGTTCCCCCCCCCCCCCCCCTTTTTTTTAATCTCTTTACTTGTTATATGAGATCTAAAAGCATGAATTTGATATTTTAATTAATGCATTGTATTAAGGAGTATGTGAATGTTACATTAGTATGCAATTTTGTTTAATTGAATATTGTTGTCATGTTTGATTTAAAGTGAGTATAAAACTATTAAATTGCCTACTCCATCAACTTGGAAAGATCATTTTTGCAATGAAAGAATAACTTCACTTTTGCAAGAAATAGTGTTACAATAGCATGAAGATATTGATCTATCCTTTTCATTATGAAAATGTTTTCAATTACAAATACATATACTTAAAGAATGATAAGTCTTCACATTTAAAACCAAGACAATACAAATGGATAGTATCACTCAATGAGAGTTCAAAGGAGATGACAAAACTTCTCTCCATTAAAACTTCACAATGGCCCAAAGAAATGGAAATACATACAACTTTCAACAAAAAATATCAATCTTATTACAAGGGAATTCACAATACAACAATAGGGTTGTCGTCACACAAGCATCCAAAATGGAGAAACTCTCCAAAGCTTCATCCACAAGATCTAGACTTCAACACCTACAAATCAATGAATAAAACCATGAGAAGCTCACCTCCCATCCCAAGTCTCAAGGAGACCACTCCTGAGCTAGGAGAATCAATAACCAATGGGTGACAATCAGACATCATCAAAACTTGATTACAACAATAAAACACCCTCCCAAGACTTGCAAAAATGGATTCAACATGAACCCATACAAAGGGTGAAGGTGGATTTCCATGTAGAAGAATGCCAATAATACATTCAAATCACATGCCTCTTCAAGGCTAAAATCATATACATTCTTTCAACCAATCTTCTCCTTATCCTTATGTCTCCCAAAATTAGGATCAAAGAAACATTGACATGCAAGGGCCCATACACCTTGTATTTCTTTCCCTCTTCTCTCTATGAGAAGAGACTCTACACTACCATGGAATCCAACTAACCCCTTCCCCCATACATGGTCATTTCTTCCCTATCCAAGGGTGAGTAATGTCATTACATCCTTCACAAAAACTCTCATTTAAAAAAAAAAAACAAAAAAAAAAACCATAAACAAGGATTCAAACCCAAAATCTCATTCCCATACAAAGTAACAACACAAAACCATGAATATATGCAAGAGAATGATGAACATACAAGTCTACTTGCAAAAAAAAAAAAAAGATCTTTCATGGCAATGGAGACCAACCTTCAAAATGTGTTATGACAAATGGCTTTTTGAGAAGAGCCCAATTCCTATTCCTTCTTTCTCCAAAACCCTAATGTCTCTAAAGATAGAGAGTGGGTGAACACCAACTAACTCCACAAAGGGCCTCTAAAAAGACCTCCAACTTCTACCCACCTACTAGAAAATTTTAGAATTGACTCTCAAGTCCTTTGGCTTTTCCTTGTCCCCTATCTTAAATGCCTAATTGGAAGGAAGAGTGGGGTTGGGTAAGGGTCTAGACTTTATAAAATTTCGTAGCTTATGGTAAATGGGTCATAAAATGGGTCACCAAGGCCACTAGGGTGTTATGGATATGTTAAAAACCTTTCTAACCCATACCCCTAACACTTGTGTGCTTAAATTATGCAAAATATGACCCTTAGGACCTCTTTTTGACCTCTAAAAGTGGTTAGAAGAAAAATTTAAATTTAAATAATTAAATTAGTGGGGTTTACAAGTATCTTCAATAAGGAAATTAATGTTAAGTTCATAAAAGTCAATTAGGCTTAGGTTTACATTAACCTTAGTAAACATGTCATTACATAAACACATAACAAGTGTCAAGTGACACTATAAAATGACATAACACAACATTGACATGTCACTAATTACATAAAGAGACAACTAATACATACATACAATTTTTTTGGTTATGAATTAAGTCACTTTACAATGAGGTTCGAACCTCTTCATTAGGTTTAACCTTGGCTTTACAGTTTGCACAATGGTTGGTTACTGATTCTCTGACAAATTCCATGGTTCTCTTACCTGCACACCTAAACATCGAGCATCGGTAGTTCAAGGTGATAAAGAACACATGAAATATACATATTCAATTCTTTATTTGGCAACATAAATCAATATGAAGAATTCAATTCTAATTGCGATTTTTTCATTCAATAATGCTTTTAAACTTAATAATTCCATAATTAACATGACATATCATCCGTGAAATAATCAAAAGTAAATATGATCCAATCTTCTCATAAATTCACATAACTAAATATGCATAATCAAAATCATGACATAATCTAGGTTCTAATCCACATCACAATGTAATCCACATAATATAATGATCAACATCAACACAGTATCTCGAGTCTATGTCAGGATAATCAAAATGTGAATGGTCATAGATGCTATGATGAATCGGGGTGAAGCCTCATAGAAATTACATCTCAAATGGATTCAACGGGAAACTGACAAAGAAAAATATTTTCAAAGCTCATCCCGAGAAGATGTTGAGAAGAATACCAAAGTAACGTGGGATGGTCGTGCATTGAAGATTTCTACAATTAAAGACACAACAATAAAATTTGTATCACATGTGATTGGGTACAAAATATTTGATGAAGGGTGCTCCCCTTAATACCACAAACACATAACAAAAATAGAGAAACAACAACAACAATATGAAAGAACATAAAATTGGCTTCTTATTATCTCCATAAATGTGGAATTGCAAACATTCAGAATTACAATATGCAAAGCCACATGGGCATTCCCTTACAATATCCTATAGGACAAAGCCTCGAATCAATACCCAGATCTACTACCCAAAACTACTTAGACAAAACTACGGGCCTTCTTTATATAGGCAATTTCCACCGCCCGAGAAAGTTCCAGAAATTTAGCCCTTAAGGTTGACTATACATAAAATTAATTTATTTTCACAATTTTGACAATAGGGTCAGCTCAAAAGAAATACAAAATATGATTTTAGGTAACCCAACTTCCAAAGGCCATAACTTTCTAACCGTAGCTCTATTTTTCTATTGTAATCACTTTTTAGAAATGCCATGATGAGATCTATACCACCTGACATGTGCTAGTGCCAATTAGCCGGGGGTCGATCATGATCCAGAGCCTCTAAGGCCTTCAAAATTGACTTGAAAGATTTCATACCCAAAAATCTCAATAACTTCACCAATATTGATGATGTGGCAATGAAACTCAATTGGTAGGCTGAAATGACTAGGATGAACCTCCAACTATGAAATCAAAACATTCTGAGATCATATGACCAACTTACTAAAAATAGTAAGTTTCCATAAATAGCAGCTCTACACAAGATAGCCCTTATTGAAAAGCAAATAAAAATATTTTTGGGTGATGCAAGATTGCTCTTACACCTAGGATGCTCCTGCATCAGACACCCGAGGTAATTTGATAAGTGACCCTATCACAACTTAGGTGTGAAGAGGAAAACCAAGATGGTTAACCTCCTCCCTTGTTAGCCATGATGAATCTTCAATAGGTCAACCTTTCCACTTGACTAGATATTCTTCACATGTCTTGTTCCTTGTGCTTCTGCCAACACAATTATCCAATATGTCTTCAATCTCCTTGATATCTGAACTGGTTGCTGGAATAATCCATTGTGCTGTTGTGATCTCATCTTCAACTTGAAACTCCTTATGCCTCCTTTTTTGATCTACCTTAGCCTTATACCATGCATTCATTTTGGTAATGTGCTTCCTCACTTCCTTATGGATGTTCTTCAAATGTTCTACAAAATCCTCAGCTTTAGCACTTCGTATTTTTCCTTTATCTATCTTTCTTACTAGTGGTAATCCATCAGGTACATTATTAGATACAATATCCTAAAACTCATTAAATAATTCTCCAACTTCTATAGGTACATCTTCTACTTCCTCTTTCTTAGCCTTTGGAATTAAGGTAAAACATATATTCTCATGCCGCATACCATCTAAGAAATTTCCTCTATCAACAAAAGTTATTCTTGCATTACCACATACCTTTTCTTCAGTCTCCTTTAATGGCTTTAGCTTATGTCGCACTCCATCCTTTGTCAAGGAATAGGTATTCACACGACCATCATGTACATCACATCTGTCAAACTATCACAACTTACCTAATAACATATGACATGCATTGATAGATATGATATCACATAGTACCTCATCTTGGTACCCGCCGATCTTGAACTTTACTAGGCACTGTTCACTGATCACGACCTTGTGGTCATCTTGCACCTAGGCAACCCAATATGGATGTGGATGTTTCTATCTCTTGAGATTCAACTTTGTCACCATCTCTTCTAACACTAACTTATCAGTACTACCACTATCAATAATCACATCACAACACTTACCCTCACACTTGCACCTAGTGTGAAATAGGCTCCTTCTTTTCTCAGGTTCATTCCCACCACTCAATAGGACTCTTCTACTAATCAGTGTCTCTCCTCTCTAAACATCTTTAGAATGTGATGATCTAGCATCTTCATCTACATATGAAACTTTGGCTTGGACTTCATTTCTCATGTTTGTTCTCCCTTGGTGCTGAGGACATTCAAATTCCCTATGACCTTCTTCTCCACAGTGAAAACATGTTCCACGGAAGCCTCCTCTTCTAGATCCTTGTCATCTTCCTCTTCCTCTCTGATCTTTATTATTCTAATCAAAGAAATGATTGAAATTATCTCCTCTTTGATTTTGATTGTTACTTGCCTCATCTTACTTTTTTGAATCTTCATTTCATTCTCCGTATGACCATCCATCAGATCTTCTATCATGACCTCTTCTGCTTTATCTGCTCTCAAACTTCTTGTTCAGTTTTTCCTCTACTTTTAGGGAAAACTGGTATGCCTCTTCAATATTGTTCATTCGAACCAGATTCAGCTCCTCTTGAATGCTCGGCCTCAACCCATTAAAGTAATGGGCAACTTTCTCCTTATCAGCTTTTGCATGGTCTGTTCTGATGAGGAGTCGATAGAACTCCTCTGTATACTCCTGAACAGATCTTCTCACTTGCTTCAAACTTTTCATCTTCTTTAGTAGGTCAAGCTCATAATCAACAAGAATGAACCGTCACTTCAATTTATCCACCATTTGATCCCATCTTGTGATTTTCTCCTTTCCTCTTCAATTTTGCTTCAATTGGATCTCCTCCCACTAGATCTTTGCATGACCCTTCATTCCAGCCTTCACAAATTTGACCCTATCAGGATCCTCAACATCTTCATACTCAAAATATTTCTCACATTCATTGATCGAGTGAATCAATTCTTCTGGGTTAAGATTTCCAGAAAATGTAGGAACCTCAATCTTAGGTCTTTTCCCAATCTTGGAAATGGCCCGAAAAAATCTTTCTTCCTCCTGGTTCACAATTTTGACTTCTCCTTCTTGATATTCTTCTTCAGCTTCATCCTTGCTTTCATCTCTGACATTAATATTCATTCCTTTGTGAATCTCTTCTTGCAATGCTCACACTTGTCTCTATAGCTCTCTAACCTCAAGTGTCATAGCACCAACTCTTCCACCATGTTCTCTTCATGGAGGCATTTTCACAATGCGCGTTAAAACCCTAACCACAATCTTGGTGCAAACTACCTCACAATCAGTGATCTATTTACACAAAAACCTTAACCCTTGGTCCTAGTGTAAACTTCCTCATATTCGGTGATCTGTTTACACACTTAGGAACTCTCACTCTAATACCACTTGATGAAGTGTGCTCCCCTTAATACCACAAACACATAATAGAAACAGAGAAACAACAACAACAATATGCAAGAACATAAAATTGGCTTCTTATTATCTCCAAAAATGTGGAATTACAAACTTTCAGAATGGCAATATGCAAAGCCCCATGGGCATTCCCTTATAATATTCTATAGGACAAAGCCTCGAATCAATACCCAGATCTACTACCCAGAATTGCCTAGACAACACTACATGCCTTCTTTATATAGGCAATTTCCACCACCCAAGAAGGTTCTAGAAATTTAGCCCTTAAGGCTGACTATACATAGAATTATTTTATTTTCACAATTTTTACAATAGGGTCGGCTCAAAAGAAATACAAAATATGATTTTAGGTAAACCAACTTCCGGAGGCCATAACTTTCTGATCGTAGCTCTATTTTTCTATTGTAACCACTTTTTGGAAATGCCATGATCAGATCTATAGCACCTAACACGCGCTAGCACCAATCAACCTAGGGTCGATTGTGATCTGGAGCCTCTACGGCATTCAAAATTGACCTGAAAGATTTCATACCCAAAAATATCAATAACTTCACCAATATTAATGATGTGGCAATGAAACTCAACTGGTAGGCTGAAATGACTAGGATGAACCTATTAGGAATGAATGCTTGATGATTGGTAGTCATTCTATAGCAGTGGTTGTTGCATTCATGACTATGATTGTCATTGATGTCATCATAGTGATATTCTGGAGTTTAGCAGAGTAGCAGGCATAATTTTGTTTGGCGCACATGGGATATTGCAGTTGGGATTATACGTAGTTGATAATATGTTCTTCGATGTGTTATTAACCTATGATTAAGAGTGCAAAAGGAAATTCATTCATTCATGAAAGTTATAAGCATTTTGGTGGAAGCAGTATTCTGGTAGTATTCCTGAGTAGCAATTTTTCATAATTGGAGGATATCTCCTAATCGGAATGGAATCTGATTTTGTGCAGTTAGAGGGAATTTTGAGACACATTGGTGGTGATGTGGTTCACTGTGCAAACTTTGACATCACACGAGTGAAGAGTTATTACATTTGGAAGTCGATAGTTTTATGTAATTTTTGGTGTAGCGTGTTGAAATTATTATTTTTTATTTGCATGCCGACTCATTTGTAATTATTTAAGTGTGGTATAAAGGAAGGAATATTTTCCTTTTTATGACATGAGATGGTGATAGTTCTGATATGAAATTGTGAAAGTTGTGATGTGAATGTATGCATGAAGTGAAGAAAAGAGCTAATTCAGTAATAAAGGAAGACTTGTGAAGTACAGAGATCTAGATTTGTGATATTGTGTAGCAGAGAGTGTGGTTTTGACATAGCGTGATGGAGGTAACATATTTCATATTATTCTATTGAATAATCTTAAGATCTATTGGACAATGAGCTCAAAGATCTTGCCTTGAAACTGTTTGGGCAGTGGCTCCTTCTGTCTTCCATAACTCTTAACCAAGTTAGAATCTTTTAACAACTATTCAAAATCTCCTAACATGGATTCATATGTACTGAATGTATTTCATAAGACTCCTAACAGGGTCAATCCTTTCACAAGGAACTTTCATATTAGTGCATCATTTTGTGGGCATCATTCCCATAGGGGTTTACTCTTTGATCAAGAGGTTCCCTAGTCAACATATCTTGTCTTATTGTGTCATTATGTATGATTATCTTTCTATGGTTGGTTACTGCATTGATTATATGGTATAAAGCTATTGAAGTGGATATTGAAGTTGATAAATGGTTTAATTATCAGATAATTGATTCACCCCGCCACTCTTTGTTATCTTGGTGATCTTTGCTTTCTAACAATTGGTATAAGAGCAGTAGGTTCTTGAAAGAGAAGTTTAACAACTTAAGGAGATCTATGGTGAATTTTAGGAAAGAAAGCCCTAAGTTTAATGGAGTAAATTTTGATAGCTGGAAAGAAAAGATGAAGACACATCTATTGTGTTTAGGACCAGGTTATTGGTTGATTGCAAAGAATGACAGAACCATCATTGAGGAAGACATACTTGAGACTTGTTCTAATGATGAAAGAAACACCTTTATGTGTAACATACTTGCAAGAGAAGCACTTTTATCAGCACTTCCAGAGAATGAATATAGTAAGGTAAAAGGTTTAATTAGAGCTTATGATATTTGGATAGCTTTACATTCTACATTTGAAGGTGATGAACATGCAAAGAAAGCTAGGTTACATAATTGGATTTGTGCATTTGAAGACATAAGAATGATGGAAGATGAATCTATTAGAAGCTATATTGGTAGGATGTCAAAAATTATTGCAAGAATAAAGTCTTGTGGAGGTGAAAAATTAGAGAATGAAGTGATATGGAAAATTTTGAGAACATTGACACCGGTATTCAGGCAGACTACACAAATGATTGAACAAGTGATACCTTATACATTGAAATTTTCAAGAGAGACTCTTCTTGGAATATTGGAAGTAGCAGAGATGAATTTGAGATTATCAAGAGAACTACAGAGAATGGAGACAACATTCAATGCTCTTAGCATTAGACCTACTTTGTCGAGGACTACAAGTGTGAGATGAGATTATGCGAGAAGGAGCAGATCCAAATCTAAAGATGATAAGAAGATTGAAGAAGGTGTTTCCTTTCTTGTGAAAAGAGAACCAGATGGTAAGAAAATATTTAAATGTTGGACTTATCAATAATATGGTCATTTTGCATCTAAGTGTCCTAAGATAGTTAAGAAGTATAGAAACAATTTTAAGCCTAGAAGACCTAAAGAATGTCATTATGAAAATGATGAAGAAATTGAAGTAGGAATTGAAAGACATTTGAGTGACAGTGATAATGATAACCTTGATGACATAGGATTTGTAGCTATTAAAGAAGAAAATTCTGAATCTGATATTAAAGAAGAAAAAGCCTTAGTTTCCCAAGTTGAAAAGATAGTTGATTGGATTCTAGATAGTGCTTGTTCACATCATATGACTGGTGATAAAGGGAAGTTCATAAAGTTCAACAATCATGATGGAGGAGTTGTTAGATTTGGTAACAATGCACCTTGTTTGATTAAAGGTATAGGATCTATTGCTCTTGATGGAAAGACTAATACTATTGATGTTTACTTTGTGGATGGATTGAAACATAATCTATTGAGTATTGGATAGTTAGTTGATAATGGATAGTTAGTTGATAAGGGATATCAAGTTTTATTTTCTGAGAAATCTTCTGTGATTAAGGATAAAGATAGAAATTTTATTGGAACAGGATCTAGAACCAGAGCTAATGTATTTTAGTTGAACCCTAGTAAGATGACATGCTTGATGATTAAGATTGATGACAGTTGGTTATGGCATAGAAGGCTTTTCCATATAAACTTTGATAATATTGTGAAAGTGAGTTCTACACTTGCAGTAAGAGATTTACCTAAGATTATGAAGCCTACTAACATGATTTGCAAGGAATGTGTGATGGCTAAGAAGAAAAGGAGTTCATTTCCTAGCAAGAATTTCACATCTAGAGAAAACTTGGAGATTGTTCATATAGACTTGATTAGTCCTACTAGGACTAGAGGATTCTATGGAGAAAGGTATTTTATGATTCTTGTTGATGATTTTACAAGAATGATGTGGATTGCATTTCTGAAAGAAAAATTACAAGGATTTGATAAGTTTAAGGTAATTAAGAATAAACTATAGAATGAATCAGGAATGAGGATTAAATGTTTGAGATCTGCTAGAGGAGGAGAATTTACTTCTAAAGAGTTTAACACCTTTTGTGAAGTGAATGGTATTAAGAGACAGTTTTCAGCCCCTAGAACACCTAAACAAAATGGTATTGTAGAAAGAAGAAATAGTTCAGTGATTGAAGTAGTGGGAGCTATGTTGTTTGAAAGTGATTTGGCAAAGACATTTTGGAGAGAAGTAGTGAATACAACAGTATATATAATGAATAGAGTACAAATCAAAGCAGACACAAACAAGACACCTTATGAATTGTGGTTTGGACATGCACCCTCAGTTAAGTATTTTCAAATTTTTGGAAGCAAATGTTATATTAAGAGAGATGATGATATAGAAAAGTTTGATCCTAGAAGTGATGAAGGAATTTTTCTTGGATATTCTTTGAAAAGAAAAGCTTATAGATGTTACAATAAGAGAACTAAGACTATTGTTGAAAGTGCAAATGTGAAAGTTGATGAGAAGTTTAAAATTCAGGAAAGAATGCTTGATTATGAATCTGATGAAGAAACTAACCCTAAGCCTAATATTGAAACTATTGAACAATTTTTTGAGACTAACAGTGAATTGTTGAATGAAAATCATGCTGAAGAAAATAGAGAAGAATCTACAGTTGAGACAAGATCTGAGACTATGACACCTAACAGGTATATTTCAAGACATAATCTAGTTGAGCAAGTTATTGGAAGTTTGGACAGAGGAGTTATGACTAGAAAGTAGGTGTATTTATGTTTGATTTCTCAAATTGAACCTAAATCTACTAGTGAAGCTTGTGAAGATGAATATTGGATTAATGCTATGAAGGAAGAACTAGATTAGATTGAGAAGAACAAGACATGGGAATTGGTCCCTAGACCTAAAGACAAGAATGTGATTAGAACTAAATGGGTATTCAGAAACAAGATGAATGATCAAGGAGTATTATTAAGAAACAAAGCAAGATTGGTATGTAAGGGATACTCACAGGAAGAAGGAATTGACTATGAAGAAACCTTTTCCCCTGAGGCAAGACTTGAAGCAGTAAGAATTTTTTTGTCTTATGCAACATTTAGGAAATTCAAAGTGTATCAGATGGAATCATGTGAAGTCAACATTTCTAAATGGAGAATTGGAAGAAGAAGTCTACATTGAGCAACCTGAATGTTTTCCTTTGACTCAAGAAGGAGATATGGTATGCAAACTAAAGAAAGCATTGTATGGACTAAAGCAAGCACCTAGAACTTGGTATGCAAGATTGGATAAGTATTTATTGAAATTAGGATTTACAAAAGGAACAACTAACAGTAACTTGTACACAAAAGAAATTGAGATGGATTGTTAGTTATAGTTATTTTTGTTGATCACATTATTTTTTGAGGAGAAGATGAAGCTAGTCACAAATTTGCTAATGAAATGAAGACATAATTTGAAATGTGTATGATTGGAGAAATTAAATACTTTTTGTGATTATAGATAACACAAAACAAAGATGGTATCTTTGTAAGATAGACAAAGTACTTGAATGATTTGTTGAAAAGATTTGATATGGAGAATTGTAAACTAGTTGGAACACCTATGGTTACAAGACATAAACTATCTAGTAAAGATGAGACACCAATAGTTGAGCAGAAGAAATACAAAACCATGATTGGTGCATTGCAGTACTTGACACACACTAGACTTGATATAGCACATTTAGTTGGAATGGTAGCAAGATTTCAAGCTGAACCAAGAGAGTCACATTATGCAGCAGTAAAGAGGATATTGAGATATTTAAGAGGTACAATGGACTATGGATTGTGGTATGAAAATTTTGATGATTTTACCCTATGTGCATATACTAATGCTGATTGGGGAGACAATGTTGATGATGAGAAAAGAACCAGTGGTGGAGCCATTTTTCTTGGAGGAAGATTAGTTTCTTGGTTGAGCAAGAAGTAGAATTGTATTTCATATAGTACAACAGAAGTAGAGTATGTAGCAGCAAAAAACAATTGTAACCAGATAATTTGGATGAAGAAAATGCTAAAGGATATTGTATTTAAGTTTGATAAGCCTACTGTCATACATTGTGACAATACTAGTAAAGTTAGTATGTCTAAGAATCTTGTATTACATTCCAAGACTAAGCATATAGAGATCAAGTATCATGTTGTAAGAGAGAAATTTGTAGATAAAGAAGTCAGATTGGAGTACACTAGCACAAAGGAATAGATAGCAGACATATTTACTAAGCCCTTGCTGAAGGATACATTTGAGTATCTAAGAGGTATGCTTGGGGTTATTTCCCAACCTATTCTTGAGTAAAGATGTAGATGGTTGCATCCGTCCAGTGTTTTATGCACCTATCTTTCTTCTGGACTGGATGTTGGTACTTCCTCTATGGGGGAGTATGTGTATCTGAGCTGAGTCATGAGGACTCTTTTGAATTTATTTTCTAAATAGTTTCTTTTCACATTGAGCTATTGTTTGACATAATGATGGAATTTCTGTCATTGATGTCAATGGGGGGGAGAATCATGAAAAACATTGAGCAACTACATTTCTTGGAGAGATTGAATAGGAAAACGAAGAAAGATTTGATTGATGAAGAGTAGCAGAGCAGTTGAGCAGTAGTGATTGGATTTTTGGAATATTGGATGTTTTTCATCTATGTTTCCATCAATGCCAATGGGGGACATTGTTAGGAATGAATGCTTGATGATTGGAAGTCATTCTATAGCAGTGGTTGTTGCATTCATGACTATAATTGTCATTGATGTCAACACAGTGATATTCTGAAGTTTAGCAGAGTAGCAGGCAAAGTTTTGTTTTGCACACATGGGATATTGTAGTTGGGATTATGTGTAGTTGATGATATGTTATTTGATGTGTTATTAACCTATGGTTAAGAGAAAAAAAATAAATTCCTTCATTCATGAAAGTTATAAGCATTTTGGTGGAATCAGTATTCTTGCAGTATTCCTGAGTAGTGGTTTTTGGTCATTGAAGGATATGTCCTAATCAGGATGGAATCTTATGTTACACAATTAAAGAGAAGTTTGAGACACATTGGTGGTGATGTGGTTCACTACACAAAGTTTGAGTTCACACAAGTGAAGAGTTATTACATTTGGAAGCTAAGAATTTTATGTAATTTTTGGTGTAGCATGTTGAAATTATTATTTTGTATTTGCATGCCGACTCATTTGTAATTATTTAAGTGTGGTATAAAGGAAGGAATGTTTTCCTTGTTATGACATGAGATGGTGATAGTTGTGATATGAAATTGTGAAATTTGTTATGCGAATCTATGCATGAGGTGAAGAAAAGAGCTAATTCAGTAATAAAGGAAGACTTGTGAAGTACAAAGATCTGGATTTGTGATCTTGTGTAGCAGAGAGTGCGATTTTGGCATAGTGTGAAGGAGGTAACATATTTTATATTATTCTATTGAATAATCCTAAGATCTGTTGGATAGTGAGTTCAAAGATCTTGCCTTGAAGTTGTTTGGGTAGTGGGTCCTTCTGTCTTCCATAACTCTTAACTAGGTTAGAATCTTTTAACAGGGATTCATATGTACTGAATGTATTTAATAAGACTCCTAATAGGGTGAATCTCTTCACAAGGAACTTTCATATTAGTGCATCATTTTGTGGGCATCATTCCCACTAGGGTTTACTCTTTGATCAAGAGGTTCCCTAGTCAACATATCTTGTGTTATTGTGTTATTGTGTATGATTATCTTTCTATGGTTGGTTACTACATTTATTATATGGTTTAAAGTTGTTGAAGTTGGTATTGAAGTTGATAAATGGTTTAATTATCAGATAACTGCTTCACCCTCCCCAATTAGTTATCTTGGGGATCTTTTCTTTCTAACAATTGCTATCAGAGCAGTAGGTTCTTGAAAGAGAAGTTTAACAACTTAAGGAGATCTCTGGTGAATTTTAGGAAAGAAAGCCCTAAGTTTGATGGAGTAAATTTTGACAGCTAGAAAGAAAAGCTGAAGACACATCTATTGTGTTTAGGACTAGGTTATTTATTGATTACAAAGAATGACAAAACTATCATTGAGGAAGATAGATTTGAGACTTGTTTTAATGATGAAAGAGACACCTTTATGTGTAACATACTAGCAAGAGAAGAAATTTTATTAGCACTTCCAGAGAATGAATACAGTCAGGTAAAAGGTTTAATTAGATCTTATGATATTTTTAAAGCTTTACATTCTACTTTTGAAGGTGATGAACATGCAAAGAAAGCTAGGTTACATAATTGGATTTATGCATTTGAAGACATAAGAATGATGGAAGATGAATCTGTTAGAAGCTATATTGGTAGGATGTCAGAAATTGTTGCAAGAATAAAGTCTTGTGGAGGTGAAAAATCAGAGAATGAAGTGATATCAAAAATTCTGAGAACATTGACACTAGTATTCAGGTAGACTACACAAATGATTGAACAAGCGATACCTTGTACACCAAACTTTTCAAGAGAGACTCTTCTTGGAAGATTGGAAGCAACAGAGATGAATTTGAGATTATCAGGAGAACTACCAAGAATGGAGATAGCATTCAATGCTCTTAGCATTAGACCTACTTTGTCGAGAACTACAAGTGTGAGTGGAAATTATGCCAGTAGCAACAGATCCAAATCTGAAGAAGATAAAAATATTGAACAAGGTATTGCCTTGCTTATGAAAAGAAAACCAAATGGTGAGAAAATCTTTAAATGTTGGACTTGTCAAGAATATGGTCATTTTGCATCTAAGTGTCCTAAGATAGTTAAGAAGTATAGAAACAATTTTAAGCCTAGAAGACCTAAAGAATGTCATTATGTAAATGATGAAGAAATTGAAGGAGGAATTGAAAGACATTTGAGTGATAGTGATAATGATAACCTTGATGACATAGGATTTGTAGCTATTAAAGAAGAAAATTATGAATCTGATATTAAAGAAGAAAAAGCCTTAGTTTCCCAAGTTGAAAAGAAAGCTGATTGGTTTATAGATAGTTGTTGTTCACATCTTATGACTGGTGATAAAGGAAATTTCATAAAGTTTAACAATCATGATGGAGGAGTTTTTAGAGTTGGTAACAATGCACCTTTTTTGATTAAATGTATAGGTTCTATTACTCTTGATGGAAAGACTAATACTAATGATGTTTACATTGTAGATGGATTGAAACATAATCTATTGAGTGTTGGATAGTTAGTTGATAAGGGATATCAAGTTTTGTTTGCTGAGAAAACTAGTGTGATTAAGGATAAAGATGGAAATTTGATTGGAACAGGATCTAGAACTAGAGGTAATGTATTTCAGTTGAACCCTACTGAGATGACATAGTTGATGACTAAGATTGATGATAGTTGGTTATGTCATAGAAGGTTTTTCCATAGAAACTTTGATAATATTGTGAAAGTGAGTTCTACACTTGCAATAAGAGATTTACTTAAGATTATGAAGCCTACTAACATGATTTTCAAGGAATGTGTGGTGGCTAAGTAGAAAAGGAGTTCATTTCCTAGCAAGAAGTTCACATCTACAAAGAAGTTGGAGATTGTTCATACAGACTTGATCAGTCCTACTAGGACTAGAGGATTCTATGGAGAAAGGTATTTTATGATTCTTGTTGATGATTTTACAAGAATGATGTGGATTTCATTTCTGAAAGAAAATTCTGAAGTATTTGATAAGTTTAAGGTAATTAAGAATAAAGCTGAGAATGAATCAGGAATGAGGATTAAATGTTTGAGATCTAATAGAATGAGGAGAATTTACTTCTAAAGAGTTTAACACCTTTTGTGAAGTGAATGGTATTAAGAGATATTTTTTAGCCCCTAGAACACCTGAACAGAATGATATTGCAGAAAGAAGGAACATATCAGTGACTAAAGCAGTAAGAGCAATGTTGTTTGAAAGTGATTTGGCAAAGACATTTTTGAGAGAAGTAGTGAATATAATAGTATATACAATGAACATAGTACAAATCAGAGAAGTCATAGATAAGACTCCTTATGAATTATGGTTTGGACATGCACCCTTAGTTAAGTATTTTTGAATTTTTGGAAGAAAATGTTATATTAAGAGAGATGATGATATAGGAAAGTTTGATCCTAGAAGTGATGAAGGAATTTTTCTTGGATATTCTTTGAAAAGAAAAGCTTATAGATGTTACAATAAGAGAACTAAGACTATTTTTGAAAGTGCAAATGTGAAAGTTGATGAGAAGTTTAAAATTCAAGAAAGAATGCTTGACTATGAATTTGATGAAGAAACTAACCCTCAGCCTAATATTGAAACTACTGAACAATTTTTTGAGACTACTAGCGAATTGTTGAATGAAAGTCATGCTGAAGAAAACAAAGAAGAATCTAGAGAAGAATCTACAGTTGAGACAAGATCTTAGACTATGATACCTAATAGGTATATTTCAAGACATCATCCTATTAAGCAAGTTATTGGAAGTTTGGATAGAGGAGTTATGACTAGAAAGAAGGTACATTAATGTTTGATTTCTCAAATTGAACCTAAATCTACTAGTGAAGCTTGTGAAGATGAATATTGGATTAATGCTATGAAGGAAGAACTAGATCAGATTGAGAAGAACAAGACATGGGAATTGGTCCCTAGACATAAAGATAAGAATGTGATTGGAACTAAATGTGTATTCAAAAATAAGATGAATAAACAAGGAGTAGTAGTAAGAAACAAAGCAAGATTGGTTTGTAAGGGATACTCGCAGCAAGAAGGAATTGACTATGAAGAAACCTTTTCCCCTATGGCAAGACTTGAAGTAGTAAGAATGTTTTTGGGTTATGCAGCATTTAAGAAATTCAAAGTGTATCAGATGGATGTGAAGTCATCATTTCTGAATGGAGAATTGGAAGAAGAAGTCTACATTGAGAAACCTGAAGGTTTTCCTTTGAATCAAGAAGGAGATATGGTATGCAAACTAAATAAAGCATTTTATGGACTAAAGTAAGCACCTAGAACTTGGTATGCAAGATTGGATAAGTATTTGTTGAAATTAGGATTTATAAAAGGAACAACTGATAATAACTTGTACATAAAAGAAATTGATAATGGATTGTTAGTTATAGTTATTTTTGTTGACGACATTATTTTTGGAGGAGAAGATGAAGCTAGTGACCAATTTGTTGATGAAATGAAGATAGAATTTGAAATTAGTATGATTGGATAAATGAAATACTTTTTGGGATTAAAGATAACATAAAATAAAGATGGTATCTTTGTAAGTCAAACAAAGTACTTTAATGATTTGTTGAAAAGATTTGATATGGAGAATTGTAAACTAGTTGGAAAACCTATGGTTATAGGACATAAACTATCTAATAAAGATGAGACACCAGCAGTTGAGTAGAAGAAACATAAATCCATGATTGGTGGATTGCAGTACTTGACACACACTAGACCTGATGTAGCTCATTTAGTTGGAATGGTAGAAAGATTTCAAGCTAAACCTAGAGAGTCATATTATGCAGCAGTAAAGATGATACTGAGATATTTAAGAGGTACAATGGACTATGGATTGTGGTATGAAAATTCTAATTATTTTACCCTATGTGCATATACTGATGCTGATTGGGGAGGTAGCATTGATGATAAGGAAAGCACCAGTGGTGGAGCCTTTTTTCTTGGAGGAAGATTAGGCTCTTGCATGAGCAAGAAGAAGAATTGTATTTCACAGAGTATAGCAGAAGCAGAGTATGTAGCACTAGCAAATAATCGTAGCGAGCTAATTTGGATGAAGCAAATGCTAAAGGATATTGGAATTAAATTTGATGAGCCTATTTTCATACATTGTGACAATACTAGTACAGTTAGTATGTCTAAGAATCTTGTATTACATTCTAAGACTAAGCATATAGAGATCAAGTATCATGTTGTAAGAGAGAAAGTTGCAGATAAAGAAGTCAGATTGGAGTACATTAGCACAAAGGAATAGATAGCAAACATATTTACTAATCCCTTGCCAAAGAATACATTTGAGTATCTAAGAGGTATGCTTGGGGTTATGCCCCAACCTACTCTTGAGTAAAGATGAAGATGGTTGCATCCATCTAGTGGTTTATGCACCTATCTTTCTTTTGGACTGGATGTTGGTACTTCCTCTATGGGGGAGTATGTGTATCTAAGCTGAGTCATGAGGACTCTTATGAATTTATTTTCTAAACAGTGTCTTTTGACATTGAGCTATTGTTTGACATAATGATGGAATTTCTATCATTGATGTCAATGGGGGAGAGAATCATGAAAAACATTGAGGAACTACATTTCTTGGAGAGATTGAATAGGAAAATGAAGCAAGATTTGATTGATGAAGAGCAGTAGAGCAGTTGAGTAGCAATGATTGGATTGTTGGAACATTGGATGTTTTTCATCTATGTTTCCATAAATGCCAATGGGGGAGATTGTTAGGAATGAATGCTTGATGATTGGTAGTCATTCTATAGCAGTGGTTGTTGCATTCATGACTATGATTGTGATTGATGTCAACACAGTGATATTCTGGAGTTTAGCAGAGTAGTAGGCATAGTTTTGTTTTGCGCACATGGGATATTGTAGTTGGGATTATTCATATTTGATGATATGTTCTTTGATGTGTTATTAACCTATGGTTAAGAGAGAAAAAATAAATTCATTCATGAAATTTATAAGCATTTTGGTGGAAGCAGTATTATCGCAGTATTTGTGAGTAGCGGTTTTTTGTCATCAAAGGATATCTCCTAATCAAGATGGAATCTAATTATGTGTAGTTAAAGGGAAGTTTGAGACACATTGGTGGATATGTCATTCACTGCACAAACTTCAAGGTCACACAAGTGAAGAGTTATTACATTTGGTATCTGACAGTTTTATGTAATTTTTGGTGTAGCGTGTTGAAATTATTATTTTGTATTTGCATGCCGACTCATTTGTAATTATTTGAGTGTGGTATAAAGGAAGGAATTTTTTCCTTGTTATGACATGAGATGGTGATATTTTTTATATGAAATTGTGAAATTTGTGATGCAAATGTATGCATGAGGTGAAGAAAAGAGCTAATTCAATAATAAAGGAAGACTTGTGAAGTACAAAGATCTGAATTTGTGATCTTGTGTAGTAGATAGTGTGGTTTTTGCATAGTTTGAAGGAGGTAACATATTTCATATTATATTATTGAATAATCATAAGATCTATTGGACAGTGAGTTCAGAGATCTTGCCTTGAAGCTGTTTGGGCAGTGGGTCCTTCTGTCTTCCATAACTCTTAACCGAGTTAGAATCTTTTAACAGGGATTTAAAATCTCCTAAAAATGATTCATATGTACTGAATGTATTTCATAAGACTCCTAATAGGGTACATCCTTTCACAAGGAACTTTCATATTAGTGCATCATTTTGTGGGCATCATTCCTACGGGGGTTTACTCTTTGATCAAGAGGTTCCCTAGTCAACATATCTTGTGTTATTGTGTCATTGTGTATGATTATCTTTCTATGGTTGGTTACTACATTGATTATATGGTTTAAAGCTATTGAAGTTGATATTGAAGTTGATAAATGGTTTAATTATTAGATAACTGATTCACCCCCCCCCCCCACCCCTCTCAATTAGCTTGGTGATCTTTTCTTTCTAACAGAACCTCCAACCGTGAAATCAAAACATTCTGATATCATATGACCAACTTAGTAAAAATAGTAAGTTTCCATAAATAGCAGCTCTGCACAAGATAGCCCTCATTGAAAAGAAAATAGATATATGTTTGGGTGATGCAAGATTGCTCTTACACCCAGGATGCTCCTGCATCAATATTTCATCTGAGTAGATTAAATAGTGTACCCTGTAGTGTAGTTGACATGGCATACAAAATAGTGAAGAAAGATCATCAGATAGATCTTGTAGAAGTTCTATTGACACAATTGAAGGAGAACATGAAGACAATAAGGTAACAAAAGAAAAACACATGTAATTTTGGTTCACTCCTTGTTTGTTTGTTTTTCTATCTACAAAAGTATTTCCCTAGAGTTGGTAAAGTGAACTGGACAACAGAAAAACCGATAATGGCACAAATTTCTGAGATGTTGAGCAAGTTAGGAGATAATTTGAACAAAGTTTTTTATGAGTACTTTAAGGACTTTAAATCTAAGATGAATCTAAGAAGTAGGATTTGAAATGAATTAGTTTAGAAATTTGAGATGGATATATGTTTCCTGGTAGACACCGATCACACTATGATAAAATCAGTTGAACCTAGAATAAAATGGCTAGCATCAATGGGCTATGAAATGAATTATGATTTTAGTTTGAAATCAATCATGAAACTACTAGCATTACCAAAGGACATGAAGGCCAAAATGTTTGGAACCTTTGAAGAAGAAAAGTCAAGAATAAAAACTGGTCATGTCATCGGTAAAATAACTAGGAAAGAAAAGAAGATGAAGAAAGATCTAATTGCTAGATTTGGAGATGTCTCTGACTCATTTGAGGAGTCACCAATTAAATCGACAACCGAAGGTCAATTAATGTTGGTTGACAAACCATATGATACTGAGGAAACTGAGTCAGAAAAAGAAGAAGACCCTACACTGGTTCCTCCCATCAAAACTCAAAAGAAGAGGTAGTTGCTAGTAAAAATAGGTACACATACAAGATCATCCATTGGAGCCTTGCCACCATTGAAGAAAGTAGTAAAATTAACAAGACCAATGGAAACTACACTGAAAAAGACCTATGCTAAGAGAAATGCCAAGGTTGTAGATGAGGCACCGAAGAACAGGCAAAGATTAATAAGAGGCAAAAAAGACCTTGAAGATGAAGAAAATGAAGATGACATTAATCAATTCAAAGTCATCAGCAACAAGGTAAGGTCTATTGATGAGATCATTGAAGATATTATTGAGAACGGAGACTTTGCTGATCTAGAACTTAGAAAATTTCACAAGATGTCAAATGAAGATCAAACAAAGATTGAGGAGGTAGTCATCCAAATGATGATAAAATTTAAAAGAGTTCCATTAGAATTTGAACTATCACTACCAAAGGAGTTGGATAATAGAATAAATAAAAAATGGGCTTATGCATTAGACACCGAGAAGAAAATGAGAGAAAGATCTCTAGTTGGGGTAGCTCCACATCTAAGCCTAGCAGAAATTGATTAACACATGGAAAATTATCAAGAAAGATTCACTGTGAAAAACTATGATATGTTAATTTTGGATGAGAATATAGCTAATGTAGATGAGACTAGAAATTTCTTATGGAATTCAATCCTTAAAGCTAGAGAACAAGCTGAGAAAAATGCATTCATAAATCTATCTAAGAAGAGACAAAAATCCAAAGGAAAAGGTATCTATATTGATGATACTGTAGCTGAGAAGAAAAAGGACACCGGTATATCAGTTACCAAGATAATTGATATTAATGAGAAAAAAGAAGATATAAATGTTTCACAAGATGCACCAGATCCAACAGAGATCCAACTAAAGAAGAAAATTGATGATGATGTACTCATTGAGGACATCACAAATGGTGATCCTAATGATAAGGATGATGATGAGGATGTAAATATTGCACCTGCAAGTACACAAGATGATGTACAAGTCCTTGAATGTGCATTTACATAATTACTAGGCAAGCGTCATGTACTTGTTGACACTATAGAAATTCTTTCATAGGAGCAACCCGATGGCTCAGACCCCAAGCAACCTAAAGATACATTAGGGGAAAAAGGCACTAAGATACATGCAGAGACAAATAAGCCTAAAGGAAAAGAGGCCATTGATATAGAAACAAAGGCACAAAATGAGCCTAAGGAGACCGAGTTGACCCCACCTGACATCACATCCAAGGCTCCCACTCATTCAACTAACACACAAGTTACTAAGGAGAAAAAGAAAGAAGATAGTGTGTCAACTAGGAAAGATACTCTAAAGGTAGAAGACAACACTCTTCTCACCATTGTCAAGAAGTCACCACTATTACCAGAGAAGAAGAAGAGAAGAAGAAGAAGAAGAAGAAGAAGAAGAAGAAGAAGAAGAAAGGTAAAGGGTTGGTCACCCTAGATGAAGTCATGATGATACACGAGTGTGACCTGGGGACACTTAGCCCTGAAGAATTGAGAAAATATGGGGAGTTATGCACCAGGAAAGTAGCACAGGAGAAGTTGAGACAAGAGAGTAAGAGAAAGGTGATATTGGAAAATGTAAGAGATATCTTACAATAGGTGGTACCTGAGGTACATATAGATGAAGACACACTGATCATGGACCGACTTACCACTCTTCATCTATATGTACCGATATCTTTAGTAACCTTTGATACTAATGAAAAGATAATTGAAGAACATGCCGAGTCAAGGATTCAAGACAAACTTGCAGAAAGAAGCAGCCAAGAAGTGGCAATAAACAAGGTCAAATTAGGTTAGGTAATAACCAAGATCAAATTGATAACTTAGTTAATCTATCAATTCTTACTAAAGCTATGCACTGTGGAAACCTTCACTACTGAGATCAGTGAAAAGATAAAAGGACTAGAAACTGAAATCAAGACCAGTGCAAATGTAGCTACAATCGAGCCACAAAATTTTTCAAAGCATATACATAGAATTTAGGAACTCAGGTGGTTGATAGTAGATCTCAAGAAACAAGAAGAGAGGATCACTGATCAGGTCACTGAGTTGAAAGCTGAACTCCTTCCATACCTGAAATTTTTTGAGAAGCATATTGTCAAGGAGGAACAACTTGTTGCAACACCATAAATTTATGTGTTGGATAACATCTTTGACATGCATGCACAAGTCAGTCTTGAGAACATTTCTCTCACCAACTTGAAAGAGGAATGGGAAAACCTCTTGGAGTCATTGAAGAAAACCCATCAGCACATTTTTTACAAGCTGTAAGTATACAATTTTTTTTGTATTTGGAATTAATATAAAAAGGGGGAAATCAATGTATATGCCAAATGTGTACATAGATGCTAAGTATACTACACGTTACTAGGAGCATGCACCGAGTGGGAGTATGTTTATAGAAATTTTTATAAGTATATATGTATATGGCAGAGATATAAATTTTGAGACATAAGGTCTATATACATTCAAGTTTTGATACTAATGCCAAAGGGGGAGATTGTTATCTCTATTGAGCATTAAAGGTTTTCATTAGTATCAAAGGTTACTAAAGATATCGGTCGGTTACATATATTAAGTCAGTCTGTAACTATAAGAAAAATTGACCAGCTGGTTAAGTATATACATCGAGCATCAAACAACTTATCGAGCATCATCAGACACCAACACTGAGCATAGTAAACACCAAGAAAACTGGATACTAAGCACCAGTATATTTACTGAGTAGTATTTACAATGTTTACTGAGGATCATAGAAAATGGCATAGTAATTAGGAATGACACATTCTTCTATGAAAATGGTTACAACAGATCAGAAAACATTTTACCGAGATCGAGGAACATTTATTGTCAAGATATTCATTAAATGTAATGAAGATCTTATGCAATAGTTTGATCTAGCTTATTTTTGTGCACTGTAGATCTTAGGGTTTTGTCTAAGATTTGTGACCTAATTTAGTTAAGTGGCATAAAGCAGTATGCTATATAATTATATGTTTGCATCATTTTTTGGTGTGAACTAATGTATGATCAAAGAAGCACTTGAAGCACTTGCCTAACCTCAAGATTATCAGTTGACAGATAGAGCAGAACAATATACAAAGGAAATCAGATTAAGCAGAATTAGAGCAGGCTAACCGAGTAGTTTAGAGTAGAGATTCATCACAGTAAAGGTGATATGTATTTATTACTTTATTGATTTTTATTAGACAATCAAGTTTTAATTAGTAGATAGTTACCTATTTCTTTCTAACAATTGTGACAGAGTTTTGTAAAATCTCTTAACAGAGTAGACTTGACAGTCTTTTCTAAATCTCTTAACCGAGTGCACACTTCATTAGTGTTGTTAAAATCCTATAACTAGGTAGATCTAGCTGATCTAACATGTTACTCCTAATAGGGTATGATCACAAAAAGTGATCACCACTTGCAGCCCTAATAGGAAAACCTTTTCTATCTGCAATACTGAAGAATTTGTGGGTGTCATCCCCACTGCAGTTTTTACCTTCTAACAAGGGTTTCTGCATTACCAAAATACTTGTGTTATGGGACTATTATATTGATGATTTCATGCTGTTTACTTTCACAAGTTGAATGGATGAATGGTTTATGCATTAGATACAAGTTATTTTGTAAGGTTACTATTGTTTTCTATTATAGATCTGAAAGGTTTACGAGTAAAAGTTTTTGTGGGCACTGATTCACCCCTCCCCTCTTAGTACCCTATCTCTCCTAATTCCAACACATGTAATGTTATCAAGTTTCACAATCTTAGGTAGATCTATGATAGCATTATTCTTATATGCCCTTACAATCTTATCAAAATTGATATGACATAACCAACTATCATTAATCTTTGCAAAAAAATAAATTACCTTAGTAGTGTTCAACTAAAATATATTACCTCTGGTCTTAGTATTAGACGTGATCAACTTTCCATTAGTTCCTCTAATAGAGAAATGACCATATTTCAATTCCAAATGATAACCCTTATCCACAAGTTATCCTAAACTCAAGAAGTTATGTTCTAAACCATCTAGAAATAATACATCATCAATGTTAGTCTTTCCATCTAAAGTGGTTGATCCTTTACCAACAATCATTCTAGGAGTATTATAATTGAAGCTTACAACTCTACCATCAAACTTCCTTAGCTGAATAAATCTATCCTTGTCACCAGTTATATGATGTGAACATCCATTATCATTTATCTAATCAATTTTCCTATCAACATGAGAAACTAAAATTTTTTATTCATGGACATGATGCTCTTCTTTGATAGCAACAAAACCCAAAAAATCATTGAATTCATCATCTAAATCTTTAGATCCATCACTATCATAGTATTATTCTTTATCGTTACTGTATTTTCCTTATTTAGGCTTATATTTAGGTACTCTAGTTGGACATCTAGATGAAAAATGACCACCCTTATTGCAGTTAAAATATTCAAAGGTATTCTCCCTTCAAAATTTCCTTTACCTTTCCTTTCTCTCCTAGCAATGAGGGCCATGATTTTCTCATCCACTTTTTTGGCTAGCCTTTGAATTTCATCCCATTATTCAGAATATTCTCAAAGATCTTTGATGTTTTTTTTTGCTCTGTTACGTCCAACACCAAAAGATCTAGTTCTTTGAACAATAGCCTTAAATACAGTATTTGCCTTAGGTAGTGTATCCTTTAGCTCTATGATCTCAAATACAGTCAACTTAGCCACCAATATTTCTTTGGTGAAATCCTTGTATTGTGGTATTGTCTCCTCCAAATAAATTAATTTGGGTTTGTAGCCATGAGTCACAGATCTCAAAATCTTTTCTATGACTTCAACTTTTGTATAAGTACCTCCATTATTTATGATTCCAATCACAAATTTAAATATTCTCTACACATGCATTCATACTATTCCATCATCCATCATCTATATTGTCTTCATCGTTGTTCTCCAATTTTGCAATTTTTTTCAATTAGTATATTCATCTCCTTCACAGAGTGCAATTATTATTTTCCATATTTCACTTACCTTTGTTAGATCCCTGACTTCTCTAAATTCACCATAAGATAATGCATTAACCAAATCTTCATTTTCTACAACATTACACACTATTAATAAACATATTTTTCCTTGATTTAATATTTCTCAAGACTACTACTATATCACCCTTTCAAGACAAATATTCACTAATAGTGGGGTAAGTGTTTACTACAAATCACTTTGCTCTAAATTTTAATCTAGGTACAACTCCCTAAAATAGATTTTCAATGAATTTCCTTTATCAGATTTCTCAATTTAGCTTTTAACCTCAAAGCTTAGAAAGGTTGCTATATCATTCTTAGACGATTATCACTCTAAAAAATATTTCTAGAAATGAAAACAAGATATGTGAAAATAGAGAATCATAGTTTCCTACCTCTCATTCTATTTCAGAGATAACATAGAATAAAGGATAAATCAACAGAATGAAAATCAAGCTATGATCATTGATATCATCAAGATACTGATAGAGATCTTTTTAAACAAATAGGAAATGGATTAAAACATCACCACAGAATATGTATCCACTCATTTCAAATTACACAGATTTCAAATATAATGTGATTGATATATTAACTGTCTTTGCAACACAAGAAAAAAGAAAGAAAAATATATATAAGTTTTACAGAAAACTTGATACATCAAATTGTTTTTCTACTAAAAGAAACTTCAAAAGCTAAAAATAAATACTAGTTTTTCTTCCAAAATTTCTAACCCAACTTTCTCCAACAAAACAAAACTACTTATAGTTTTTGCAAAGACAAGAGGTCTCCCAAAAAACCTGACCTCTTGGTTTAAAATAGTTAAAGAGTAACTAAAGTAAAAATGACACATGTTCTTGAGAATTTTCAGATAGTTTGAAAAATAACTAAATTTTGAGATCAACTTCCTTGTCAGTAGCATGCTCCTCATCTCTAGCAGGATTATCTCCTTCAGCTGTGGTAGATTGGGTCACCTCACATTTCTTGTGTGCCTAAATAAGCTCCTTTGTGAGCTCCAAATGAGGCACCTTGATGTTCATTATCCTAGTCATTATCACCTCCTTAGCTCACTTAGCCTTCTTGATCTTATCAATTGTTACAGGAAGTTGATCAACACAGAGATATAGCATATATTTAATTCTAGCTACCTATGTGAAATCAGAAGCATTAGGTTGATAATTTTCCTTCATCTTCTTCATGATAGTCTCAAGCACCCCAAGAGTTGCCTTTAGATCTTTCTCTCCATGACTGATAGTGTATGTATGAGAAAAATTAATCACTTTAAGATCATTCATCACTATTTTCTACAACTTTTTGATTTCATTCTCACTATCATTATTTCTAGAAACAATGCTTCTAATAGTGCTGAGATGCCAACTAACATTCTTCCTGAGAATGAAGAAGGTAGCTTCATCAAGTACTCTCACTGATTTCTCCATGCATAATTTCATGAACCCATACTTTTCAATTTCTAAAAATTTGGACATAGCTGCAAACCATTTTTCTTCCTCTCGATCCCACACTTGTCTTTGTCTTTTTAATTCTCCCATTAAGGCTTTTGTATCAAGGAGAAAATCTTGAGCATCTTTGAGATATATAAGACCACTTTTAATGACTTCATTTATCCACTCATCCACTGAAGAGGCTAGGGCTCAACCTCATTATACCTGGCTCAGGAAGTTTTTTTCTCTTGATAGAATCTGGGTCAAATATTTGGGGAGACTGAACCAAAGGAGTGGTGTCAAAACTTCAGAAGGTATTAATAAACTGTGACAATGTCAAAACTATCTGCTTTAACTCTTTTTTTTCCTTACACTCCTACCATGACGAGTACATCTACTAAGTCATCTCCTTGAATAATTTGTTCTTTCCTGCTCAGTCCATTGCACCTAACTCCACCTTGGTGACCTCAAAATATTCTACTATCATTTCTTGTTCCCCCTCCTATGGCCTATAGGTTGCCACTTCTGTAGTCCACTTTCCAGTTTTCACATCCATGAACAATTGGGCTGTTCTTTTTACCTTCTTAGCCTTTGGAGTTTTCTAAACATACTTGCTAACTATATCTTTAACAGGAACAAATAGAGGAACCAAGCTACATTTTTTTACTCACAAAAGAAAATAACCATTTGGGCGTGGCCTTAGAGCCACTAGATTGCTTAGGTGTCTTTATTGGTGTACCAATAACCTCTAGTATTACAACATCTAAATCAAAAATATCTTTATCCACCTTTTCATTTTCAAATATGTGGAAACTTATATCTTTCATCTTGTCTTCATCCACATTTATTGTTAGAACATTCTCTCAAGCCATGTATTTCTTAGCCTTCAATTTGTTCTTGGACCATGTAACCATCTATGGAGGAGCAACTGGTAGGGTATTGGCTAAGCTTTTTTTCAGGTGTTCCTCACCTGTGATTTCTCAGTAGACCCTGCATTTTCAGTTTATGTAGATGGATTATAAAAAGAAATAGGAGAATGTAAGGAAGTGCATTTAACTTCTTCTTTTTCTATTTTAGATTATTTCTTCTTTATTCTTTCTTCCAACCATTCATTAGTTAGTTGAATCACACATAAAGTCCTCTTCTCAATATTATCCTCTTCTTCTTTGGACCAATCAATAACAGGATCACTTTTTTCAACTAACTTCTTGAAGCTAGGTTGAGTCAAATTAGACCCATCATCAATTATCCCTTCTACATTTATCTAAAGTCTCATTGATTAAATTTTTGATATGCACAATCTGTTGTGTGCCTTTTCTTCTACCTGTGATTCATCACAACAGTCCTCGCAGAAATCTTCCAGGTGGGGTATAGGAAACATGTGAGACCTAGGTCCTAAACTGGCACTGGCATAGTTTTTATTATCAAATCCCACTCTTTCAGTATAGTATTTTAAGTCAAAATGATAAATGTCACTTCCAATACTGACAGCATCTACAATAGTTTTACATGAGAGTTTTCCTAATGATATGGGGAAAGCCTTTTCCCATTCTTCTTCAGGGAGAAACTATTTCAAGACTATGGTGAGTTGTCTGCAAATCTTAGCTAGGATGAAAAAGTCAAATGCATACCTAGGAAACCTCATTGGTGAATCTTCAAAACCCCCAATCCTGATGTAAGTAAATCTAGGAAACTGAATGTAAAAGCTTCCATACTTGGTTACCAGCTCTTGGGCTTCTAAGCTAATTCTCTTTTCAGAGATACCAGCTAGCTCAGAACATAGTTAACCCAAAAATGTGTCATGCACCCTTTTGTAATATCAACAACTTTGTCCTTCTATAGAATCAGGTAATATTCATAGACATACGTGTATGCAACCCAAGGTTTGTGTTTCATTCCATGCCATTGTCTGCTATAGTCCAAGCAATACATGAGGTAGGAGGACATGAAGAAACCGCTACCAGTCAATTTAGATGTGTTGAGATATTCTCTAAGGGAAGTAGTAATTAGTTTAGCACAATCTAGGAGTTGTATTCCTTCTAGGATGATTTGAATGTAGAAAAACATCCAATCAGAGAAAAGATAGGCTACTTGGGACCCCCTTACTCTATGCAACATCATAATTAAATCACTGATATAGGGGCAGACATGGGTTCTATTAAAATTCTTGGGCAAATGTGAATCCCCTCTTTGTGGTTTCAGCAACCAGCTTTTAGCTATAGAAGTGTGATTCACATCTCTATTTTCATTGAACTTAACAATAGATAGTGAGGGAGAAAAATCAAAGAAAGTGTTTTCTAGGAGCTGTAGGGCTTGAGTCACCATTTCCATATTAACAAGCATACACACACTACCATCCTTCTTTTTGATTGACTCTATTTGTGCATCATAATTCTGTATGCATTGAAGGATTAATTCAAGGTAAATAATGGTGGGAGGAAATGTCACTATTGAACATAACCCACTGTGCACAATCTCTAGAGCTGGGGTAGCCTCTAAAGAATTTAGAAGTCAGGAAGGCAAGTTTTCCACATTATAATCTTCTAGGTCTATATCTGACACTATGGGGCCATCACATATTAAACTAGAAGAGTTCCCAAACAGATGAAAGGTTGACCTCATGACTGTAGAAATTTAATTTTCTATTCACCTTGTAGACTACTGAATTTGAAAAGATTTTGAGGGTAATGGCCAAACTCACCTTATTTATGCAGAAGATTTTGATCAGAAGAGCTCCCAGTTTCTTACCTCCATGCAACAACTTCTTAATGATTGAATACTTAGGCATTTGAGTAAAAAGACTTAAATAGAATCATGAGAGCATGAGAATTTATTTCAAATCTTTCATGGAGAGAGCAAAAAGGATTTGATTTGACATCTTGCACATGTAATCCATAATTACCATTTAAACAAATCCTGAGGCCAGTAAGAATAATGATTATCTTAGATTTCTAGGGCACATTTAATAACTTCTTACCATAATTAGCATTAAATGCCTTCTCTCATATGGGCCCCACTACTTAGGTGTCACCAAATTCTCCTCTCCTTCATAATCATCCTAGATTATTTTGAACAAGAAAGAAAAAAGTTCATAGTAGTTTAACACTATTCAAGTATGTTCAAGCCTCTTCAAGGTTTGTGAACTTCTGAATTAGCCCAATTGATGATTTGAATCCTAGGGTACATCATGAAAACTGACTAATGCACTTCAATATTCTTAAATGTTAGCGATAGTTAGATTTCCTTATTTGCTTATCATCATGTCATGTCTTCAAAAATGATGAAATTAATATGAACATCCTTGAACATGTTTGAACACCATTCGAGGTTTTTCAAAGGTGTTCAAGAAAAATAAGGCTTGCAAAATTTCATGCAACTCAAAACCAAAACATGACCTCAAAAATCTGACCGGACTTAACACACACAGAGCATGGGAAAGATTTTTCAAAAGACAAGGTTTATTCAACATGAAGCCATACCAAAAGAATTCAAGGGCCAGGATCAAACTGGGACTAAGATTGGCTCTGACTGGGGACTTCTTTTTTGACAAAAAGGTAGAGAACTCAAAACTTTGGTTATGTAAAAATGAAAGGGACAGACAACACACCTAAATAGAAACTATAAAAGGAAACGTAAACTAATATGTACAAAACAAAACTCCTAAAGAAGAAAATCATATTTTTACCAACATTAAATCTTTCCCATTGTAGGAATATGGAAAGATTGATCCTTTAGGATAGGGTAGCTTGAAAGCATTGGATCCTAGTTCTTCCTCAATGAGAAAGGTCCTTTCCACAAGGATTCAAACTTACTGTGTGCCCCATTAGGTTCTCTCCTCTTGCCCACAGTAGTACTTCATCTCCTTTCATAAATTTTGAGGCCGAGATTTCCTATCAAAGATATTTTTGACCTTATGTTGATGTTCTTTGATTCTTTCTATGAGTACTTCCCTTTCATCTTCTTGCTTGTGCTAATAATTGATTCTTTTTTCAAGAGAATCTTTAAAGGTTGGGTCTTCAATAGTAGCTTGTAGTTTTATGGTTGATAATTTGAAAGGAAGAGATACTTGGGCCCCTACACCATATACTGACTCAAATAGTGCCATGCCAATCACCCTTTTTGGTGTTATCTTGTCTACCTAGAGGGCTTCAAAGATATTTTTGTACCAATTTTTACCATTATCATCCACCAAATTTTTCATAATGGCTACTAGGGTTTTTTTTCTTGATTTCACCTATCCATTCCCTTGAGGAAAATATTCAGATGAATGAGATAGGGAAATACTATGGTCATAATAGAAAAGGATCAATTCTTGAGATGAAAAATAAGTAGCATTAACTATCACAATCTTTTGAGGCACTCCAAAACACACCAAAATGTTATTCAAGAAGTCGCACACCACCTAGGAATTGGCTTTCTTGGTTGGAATGAATTCAACCACTTGGTGAAATAATCAGTTGCTGTTAGAATATAAATATCACCAGTGCTAGAAGAGGGATTAGCAGGGCCTATAAAATCTAGTCCCCACTACTTAAAAGGTTCATCCACAATGAAATGTTTCAAAGGTAATGTTGCTAATCGAGGTTTCCCAGTAAACAAATGGCACTTTTCACACCTTCTGATGAATGTATAAGAATCTTTGAACATGCCCAGCCAGTAGAAACAATTGCGGTGAATCTTGAAAGCAATAATAGAAGAAGAAAAGTGACCCCCACAGGCTTCTTCATGAAAGGTTCTTAAGATTTGCACCCATTGCTCCTTATCGACACATCTGAGGAAAGTCCTATCGAGTCCTCTTTTGAATAAAGTCCCTTACCATATTACATATTTATCTTGTTGAATCCTAAGGTTATGTCTCTCCTTTAGGGTTAACCGAGGACATTCTCTATAAGTCAAATAATAGGCTATATCACAGAACCAAGGATCACTTAAGCTTACCAATATTGCATGTTATACCCCATTTCCAAGCTCCTCTTCTTGTTTAAAATTCTCAGCTATAAATCTACATAATCCTCTTCCCCTAACCAACTTAGTTGGTTTAATTGTCAAATCATATTCCTATATTTTAGTCACCCACACTGCCCTCTTATTCTTTGCAATTTCTTGATGTGCGAGCAGACTTTTTATGGTAGAATCAGGAACAAAAACCATAGAGTGTGAGTGGAGAATATAAAACCTAAATTGTTTTACATCTTTGACAATTATGAAGGCTTGTTTTTCAATGATTGAGTACTTGAGTTCATGCTTTTTTAGGGAAGTAATCATGAAAGCAATCGGTTTAGCCTTTTCTAAATCAGTTTTTTGAGTAAGTATCCTAGATAAAGAATGTTCTAATGCATAGCAATAAATAATAAATTATTTTTTATAATCTAGATGAACTAAAGATGGCTCATTTTCCATAGCATTTTTTATTTCATTAAAAGCCTCTTTACTAGCTCTAGTCCATTTAAAATTTTTCTTCTCACTCATCATACCTATAACATGTCTAGTCAACTCAAGCAAATATGGCACAAATACTCGTAGAAAATTAACCTAACCAAAAAATGATTTTACCCCAGTCCTAGTTGAAGGAAGACTCAACTGCTAAATAGATTTTACCCTTTCAAGATCAATTCTTATCCCCTCCTTAGAAACTATATAAACTATATTACCCAATAATTTACCCTTTGTCAAACAAAAGATAGACTTTTTAGGGTTAAGGGAAATACCATCATCTTGGAAATACTTGATTGTATCTTGAAAATCCATCAAGCATTGACATGACCTTGTTGGAAATTTGGCTAAGTTAGATACTTAGATTTTGTCATTATGGAAACATATGATCTACATAAAGATTGCACAGGATAGAGAGCAAGTATGACAGAGTGCAATGCAAAATTGTCTAAGTATGAGACAGTGTTTCTGCAAGTGTACCCAGAGATAGTTTTGATTAGAAATGTTGATTGGAGTAAGTTTAGTGCTTTCACACTTGAACATAGATACTATGGTGACTATAAAAGACTCACCTATGAGCACAAGTAAATATGGCATGTACAGAATAAGTTATGACAGTTTTACTGAAGATAGTGTTAAGCTAACAAGACAGAATATGAAGACAAAATTGGAAAAGAGTTAAGGGATTATTTTGTTTATCAAAATAATGTCTTAATAATATAAAGGGATGAAATCCTAGATGTTAACCCTTGGGTAAAGATATATTTTCTATAAAGCTTATGTTAAGCTGACTATATGAGTTATTAGCCTTAATAACTTGTATAAAGAGATGATGATGATGTAATTGTAAAAAAGAGAAGTTGAAATAGCGATAGTGAAACAAAAAGTGAAGAGACATTGATGCGAAGTTGCAAGAAGTATAAGGTTATGTACCTTGACTTATTTTGTAATCACTGAATATTTTATATTACTTGTTTGGGTAGTGGGCTCATCTGGTAATCATATTTTGTACTACCAACTCCTCGCAGGGTTGAGGCTTCTAACAAGGCCTATAGTCTCTTAATCAGGACTAAGACACTATATGCATGTAATAGCCTCCTAATAGGGTCAACATCCTTAATAGGATACTTTTTATTAGTGGATCTTTGTGGGTACCATCTGCACTAGGGTTTTCCCTTGGCCAGGGTTTCCTTGAGAACAAATAATGTGTTATGAGTTCATTTGTTTTATTGCTATGCATGTTATTTAGTTTACTGTGTTATGTATGCATTAAGATAATCTATTATATCCATAATTGGGAAAAAGTAAAAGTTTTTAGAATACTAATTCACTCCCCCTTTGTGATGCCCAAAAGTTGGGTCAAAACACAACCAACAAATTTTTTTAGAAGTGATAAAGTTCCTACGATCAAGATGCGGGTTAATGAGTTCAACAACGAGGTTACAATGAAACAGGTGAACAACCTCGACAATGTTGTCTATAAAGGATGCTAGAGGAATATTAATAATTATAAAATATTAATTAATTAATATAATTATTAATTAATTAATAAATTATAATATATTAACCTATAAAACATAACATGTTCTAATATTTACATCATTGAACTTAATAACATTAACAAATTAATATATAAAAATTACAAGGCAACATAACATCTATTTATATTAATGATAAACCATATATGCAAAATAACATAAAACACCTTTTAACTAGCAAACTTAATTAACCACTAAACTAACTTTATTAACAAACTAATTATAAACTAACTACATACTAAAATACCTTATCATTACACTAAACATCCTATCAAACTAATCTTTTCTACTCTCTCCACCTACGTGCCCCGAGGAATGGCCACTTCTATCACATAAAACAGCTATCTCCCAAGATTAATGACCTTAGAGTACGCATGGAGGAAAGATGAAATGCATTCAATGTTGTTTTGTACAATTCCCCTAAGGGAGGGCAAGTCAAGGAGGGGCTATTATCAGCTAGATCTGACAGCCCTTACAAAACCTTGGGCCATGTACCTCCACTTCATTGTTTACTAAGACTTCTTTAAATCAAAAGAACCTGCGTGAGTCCTTGGGGAAGGTAAAGGAAATGGGAGTGTAGTGGATGTGTGAGGTGGCATCAAGGACACTCCCTCTGTCCAATGGGATTAAAGTGCAATAAAGACAAAGACTTTGTTTCTCTTTACACCTGCGCCTAGGGAAGGGGAAGAAGTAAATAGGGTAAGTGATGATATTTTGAATTAAAGTTTATTTTATTTGCATATGTCAAAGGTGGCAAGTTTTATAATAAAATATGACTGTGGATGGATTTTTGTACTTAGTATTCCCTATTTCTAACAATTCCAGTATTAGAGCTTAGTTACTCAAAAAATAATCATTCAAAGAAAGCCTAGAAGCTTGAGTAAGATCTCTATAGATATAGATCAACTACAAAAAAATATTGAAGAAGCTCTTAAACATATTGATATGCTTATTGAAGAAAGAGACACTCTGAAAGGAAAATATGATGATGCAAAGAACCTCAATGAGAAATTGAAAAACAAGTTGGAAGATCTGAAATCAGAAGAGGAATCCAAAATTTAAATTGAAGATTGTGATGACAACCTAGAAAAATAGAATGAGATCCTAAAACATGAATTTAAGATAGAAAATATGAAGTTAAGTTTGAAAGATGGAAATGGCAAGAATGAAGCAAATCTGAAATCTGAAAATGAAAATCTAAAGCTTGAGAAAGAAGATCTAAAATCTAAACTTGGTAAAGTGACATCTGAACTTGAGAAAACCAAATTGCAGTATGCTAAACTTGAGAAATAAAATACAATTGTGAAAGGTGAACTAACTCAATCTAAGTAGCAACTTGAAAGACTATATTCAACTAGTGAGAATATTGATGAACAAATGTCTTATCAAAAACCATTCTATGATAAAACTGGTCTCGGATTCAACTCATCTAAAGCAAGTGAAGAAAGTAAGGAACCAGATCTGAAAATGTCTAAAAACATAGATGAAAAGAAATCTGATGAAATTGACAAATCTAAAGATACACCTAAAGAAGAAGAACCACCTAAGCAAGAGGAGTCACCTAAATGTATGCAAAGAGAATTTAAAGGTAGATTCTTTGCTTGTAATACTTTTGGTCATATGAAGAAAGATTGCATAGGTAACCAATTTAAACCTCTGAATGGTTATTCTTATAATTGTCATGGTTTTGGACATAGAGCTATTGAATGTGGAAAACCTAAATTTGTTGAGAATAATAATAGTAGTAGAATGCTTAGGAATACTAACCATTAAGATAAGAGACCTACTGAAGATATGAACAAAAGAAATGGAGTAGTATGTTATAGATGCAACAAAGTTGGACACATTGCTAGAAACTGTAGATCACAGATCAATTAACTGGACCAAGATATGGGAACAATGGAATAGTTTGTCAGATATGTAACAAGATTGGACATACAACAAGGTTTTGTAGAATGAACAATAAAGTTTTTCATCCTAATCCTAACCCTAGAATTCATGCAAGGAGAAATAAAGATGCAAGTAATAGTCATAAAGGATGTTGTAGTAATTCAGAACAAGTGAAGTTTGTTAAAGGCATAGATCAAGGAGACACATTCAGCACTGAAGGTAATCAGAAAGGTGAAGTATCAAGTGGTAAGAATAAATCTCTACCTAACCCATCTCAAAGTACTTAATTCATGAAAATTACAGTAGAATAGGAACTTAGATTAGCGTAGAAGTTGATATATGATGAATTGAGTCTTGCTCAATTAATGCAAGGTATTATAGGATGTAGTGATGCTATGGTTAAGAGAACATAGAAAAATATTATGTTTTTTGAGATCACAATAAGTTTTAAGTTTTGCAGGTAAGCAAAAACAACTTTTTAGAAAGAAGTTGCAAAGGAATTGAATGCGATGTCAGATTTATATGAGATTGAAAGGATAAAAGGTTATGATCGATATTATTTGATCATCAAATTGAATACAAGTGCTAAGGAGATCAAAGAGAAGTGATTGAAGCATTTGCAAGGATTTGGTGAAGGATTTTCTAGCCAAATCTACGCAAGCCCTAAATCGTGGAATCAAGGTATTTTACTTGGCAAATCTCTAAATCGGTTAAGGATTTTGTAGAAGTCATGGATGTTTCATTGATTCATAATGTCAAAGATAAGAATAGACCTAAAGTCAAAATGGAACTAGTAGAACCCTTGGAGGAAGACCCTAAGTTAGCTTTATCATCTGTACCAGATGGAGTTTTACACCTAGAAAATGTTAGAAGTTATTTGGGATGCAAACTTGAGACTCTGAGTGATAGTGACTTTACAAGGAGAATATGAGAAGATTTACAATCAAGATATGCCATTGAAAGTAGGGTTTGAACATTTGAAAGATAATGAGATTATTACGTATTCTCTACAATATGAGTTTGATAATGAGGAATGTACCAAGATAATTTTAAGTAGAATTCACAATGGAAAGTTTTGGTTAGATGACAAGGTGATAGATATCATAGCTGACCTAATTCATGAGGTAACTAGACTATCTAAAACTAGAGCCATACCTTTGAGTGAGAAGAACATGAGGAAAATAGTCATAGAGAACACAAATTCATCTTACAATGGAAGAGGAATAGTAATTAGCAAGATACATCAAGATGATGTTACATATTTGTGCAAGATCATTACAACTAAGTTTTGTGCAAATTCAAGAGAAGATGACATGGTAGCAAGAATGAGACATGTAGCCTATTTGATGTGTGTAGACAAAGTTCAAGTTGACTTGTGTGAGATTTTGAGAATTCAATAGTTTGAGAATTTGGAAAAGATAAAGAAGACTAAGTACTCTTAGTTTAGATTCTCATCATTGATCACTTATATGTTTTTCCATTTGTTAAGAAGATTTCCTTACACTCTTGGTAATGATTGGAATGATAGTCAAACTACAATGGAAAGGATTAACAAAGTGTATATGAGACATCAGTGCTGGTGATTAAAACATTTCAGAATTTGATGAAAAGAAGATCAAGGATCCCTCAGTCCTTACTAGAAAAGTATAAGAATGAGATATTCTTTATGGTTGATACTGACTTTACATTCATTGAAGTAGTAGAACCTAGAGTAGAATTCATAGACACTCTTGGTTATGAAATTTTTGAGACTGAAATAGAAGAGTATGTGAGCAGATTTCTTAAATGCAAGTTGGACATTCACAATGACTGATTTGGAACCTTTGAGGAGAACTTAAACTCCGCAAAGACTATCTTAGAAGAGAAACAATCAAAGAAAAGAGTTGATAGTACAATCAAGAAGATATTAAAGGAGACAAGGATGTTTGAACTAGAATTTTTGATAGCTAAAAAGATAGCAGCACCAATTAGAGACATAGGAAAAAAAGAAATTTTGTCTGTTCCACCTTTATCATCAGTTGTAGTACAAAAAGAAGACATACAAGTGAAAGTGGAAGAAACAGAGAAAGATCAAGAAGTTAGGAAGTCCATTAGATTATCCTCTTCTACAATTGGTAAAAGAGTAAAAGAGATTTCTACTAGACTAGGAAAAAGGCAGAAGACTTTAGTACCACCAATTCAGATAAATATTATAGAAATTAAAGATGATGAAGATACCACTGTTAAGAAGAAAACATGGAAACCTAGAATTGAAAAAGTGAATGAACGGATTATTCAAGATGGAGATTTTTCAAAGATGAACAAATAATATGACCTCTATGATTATGCAGAAAGATTGAATCTTGAAAATATAGTGGTAAAGCACATGATATTGACTGACAAGAAGTTTGATACAATTTAGGGTAAGATACTTGATGATTTATATGAAAAGTTAATAAACAAGAAGAAAAGAGCAATAGAAGAAGATATCAAAATTAGTGAAAATAAAGAAAAGAACAATTCAGATAATGGGAGGTAACTATGAAGAAATCAACAAGGAAACAAAACAAGCAATAGTTAAGGTAATGACAAAAAATGTAGGACAACAATCAGATGTAGTAGAACCCATAGAGCAAGTAAAGGAAGTAGAACAATAGGAAATTCCCTCTTTACTAGCCATTAACATTGAAGATGAAACTATGAATGTTGAAGGAAGCAAGATCACTCTGGCTAGTGATGATAATCTTTTTAAGAACCTAGAGAACATTGTTGAAAATTTGGATTTTGAAGAGAAAGACAATGCTAGAGGAGAAGAATAAAGAGACACAAGAATTCAAGAGCCTAAGGGATAGAAAAGCTAGAAGCAGCCCCTAGTCAAGAAGGAATTAGTCTTACACATGAGACTGGTAAGAAAACTCAAATTGGATCTATATTTGAAAGTTTGGGAAAAGAAGTAGATGATGATGATTGGATCAAACTCTGAATAAGATTATTGGAAAGAACAAGAAGGTAAAAATCCTTGAACGATGCCTAAAGGAATTAACTGAGAAGTTACAAAGTATTGTGACCACACAAATTGTAGAGGCAGACCCACTTGAGAGAGAAAAGAAAGTGATGAACACATTTGATGATGAGTTTACCAACTTATCTAATATAGCTAAGGTGAAGGTTCAAGTAGCCTATGAGGCCAAACTACTTCTGGACATAAATTAGAATATCAGGAATGATATCAGCAATCTTGATATCTGTATAAAATATTTGAGAAGGAATCTAGACAGAGGTAAAACTTTTTATATTCAGTCTATAAAATCTAAGATCCTTATAGCAGAAGAAATGCAGAAGATTAAGATCAAAGAAGCAGAAATTCAAAGAGAAGAAAATCTTCTTTCAAGCCCCAATGTGAAAATACTTGATATTGAGAGAAAAAATTGTAAGATTTATGATGAGATAAGGATTCTACAAGATAACAAGGATAGGAAGCTGAAAAGATTCTCTCTACTAAGAGAGCATATTTCTATCAAATTGAGCATTATTGAAGGGCAACTGGAAGAATGTCTTTCATCCAAGACATCATTTTAGAAGTTTAACTTTGTAAACCTCCAAGCTTGTGAAATTGCATCTCATGGATTGTGCGCACTACTCTATGTTGTGGGTTCAATTAAGAAGGCATGGGAGAAAGGGATAGAGACCATGAAGATTAACTTTGTAGATTGTGTTGCAAGCCTACCGGATTTGCAATATTGAATCAAGGTATAACTTTCATCTGAACATAGTTTTGACACCTTCCTTACCTTTTTTTGTCATTGTTGTCAAAGGGGGAGAGATATATAGCAAAAAATTGTTAAATATGATAAGGATATATGCTCTTAGGGGGAGTACAGTATATAGATAAGATCTATGGAATGATAAGGATAGTATACACATATTTTTTTGTTATGGCTACAATTTTGAGGTTTTTGAAGTTTTGACTTAGCCAATTTTCTCATATGTTGCCACCAATGACAAAGGGGGAGATTGCTGGCAATTTGGTTGAGTTAGATACTTAGATGTTGTCATTATGGAAACATATGATCTACATAAAGATCACATAGGATAGACAACAAGTATGATAGAGCATAATGCAAAATTGTCTAAGTATGAGATAGTGTTTTTGCCAGTGTACCTAGAGACAGCTTTGATTAGTGATGCTGATAGGAGTAAGTTCAATTCTTGTGCACTTGAAAATAGATACTACGGTGACTATAGAAGACTCACCTAAGATAATAAGTCAGTATGACATGTACAGAATAAGTTATGACAGTTTTACTCAAGACAATGTTAGATGATAGGATAGAATATGAAGATAGAATTGGCAAAGAGTTAAGACATTATTTTTTTTATCAAAATAATGTATTAATAATATAAAGGCATGAAATCCTAGATTTTAACCCTTGGGTAAAGATATATTTTTCATAAAGATTACGTCAAGCTAATTGTATGAGTTATTAGCCTTAATAACTTGTATAATGAGATGATGATGATGTAATTGTAAAAGAGAGAAGTTGAAATAGCGATAGTGAAAAAGCAAGTTAAGAGACATTGATGTGAAGTTGCAAGTAGTATAAGGTTATGTACCCATACTTATTTTGTAATTAGTAAATATTATATATTACTTGTTTGGGCAGTGGGCTTATCTAGTAATCATATTTTTTACTACCAACTCCTCGCAAGGTTGAGGCTTCTAACAAGGCCTATAGTCCCTTAATCAAGATTGAGACACTATATGCATGTAATAAGATCCTAACAGGGTCAACATCCTTAACAAGATACTTTTGATTAGTGTATCTTTGTGGATACCATCCCCACTAGGGTTTTCCCTTGGCTAGGGTTTCCTCAAGAAGAAATAATGTGTTATGAGTTCATTTATTTTATTGCTATGCATGTTATTTAGTTTACTGTGTTATGCATGCATTAAGATAATTTGTTATATCCATAATTGGGCAAAAGTAAAAGTTTGTAGAATACTAATTTACCCCCCCTCTCAGTATTCCCTATTTCTAATAGATCTAAGATGCAGCAATGGTTTGCAAAACATGTTCCATCTTTGGTAAGGCATAATTATCCTTAAGCTTTCTTGGTTTAGGTTGCAAAAATCCATGTAGATCCTTATTTCACCATTCTTCTTTCTTACTAGGATGATATTCATAATCCATGTAGAGTGGTGAATGAACTATATAATCCTTGCTTTCAACATTTTGTCTATTTCACGTAGTATAGCTTTGGACACTTTGGGGTTATAACTATGCAACTTTTGTCTAAAATGTTTACATTCTAGTTTGATGAGTATGTTGTGACTAAAACTTCCACCTCTAAAATCCTTCAGGTCATCATAATTCTAGGCAAAAACATCTGTATAGGTAGTCAGCAATGACTGAAGCCTTACCTTTTCCTATGAGGAAAGAGTCTTTCCCATAGATATCCATTTAGGCTATTTTTCATCTCCAATGTTGATTTTATCATACTCTTTAAGTGTTTTAGGGCAAGGGCTTTCTTTTCCTAAGATAAAGCTATCATCTCTTCTAGAAAATAAAATTTCAATTACAACCAAGCATTTTGGAATCTTGTTACCTTTTAACTGTACTATCACTTTTGATGGCTAGTCCTCAGAAATAGGTTCTTCACATGCCTCACCCGAACCTTCAAAATAAGTGGATGTAAAAACCTCCACACAAGCCATACAGTCCTTTATACTAACATCATCTTCAAACACTTGTAAATGATCAACATTGTCAGGAATCACGGGTCGGTAAATCATCTCTATCTTATCAATATCCATTTTGAAATCAGGATGGGGAAGCAATAAAGAAGTCAAAACAGCTAAAGAATTGACTCTTGAATTTAAACTTCTTGGCATAGCTTCTATAGAAAAGGCATCAAAGGCTTCAATCTCCTTCCAAATCAAATCTATATAATGTTTTAGTCATTCATTTGTCACCATGATCTGACCCCTACCCTATTTAACTATCTGTTTAGCATCCCCTCTTGCAATGAGAATTGTAATTCCATGAGCCTTCACTCCCTACATGCCTAACAATAAAGCTTCATATTCAGTAGTGTTGTTAGTGTTCTTAAAATCTCACTTAAAAGAAAAAGGTAAGAATTCTCCATTAGGGCCTTTAAGAACTACCCCAGCTCTTGATCCAACATTAGCACAACTACCATCAAACTCCATTGATCAAATTGGAGCAAATTCATCTTGAACTATTGAAGTAGGAGGAAAATTATCAGCCATGATAAGATAATTTCCAAATTCACACTCCTGGTACTAAATCTAAGCTTTCAGGTCATTAGAAGGAAAGACCATATACTTATTCTTTGCCTCAGGTTCTAATTTAACCTTCTTCTTTCATACAAGGATCACTTCTTCAAACCAGTCCATCTTAATTTCCTCACCCATGTCTCTACAAAAGGTCTTTCTCAAAAGCATTCCATAGCTTGTTGGGATATCCACCACGAGAATTGTTAATTGTAATCTCTTATCAGGATGGGCAGCTAGGATAGCTTATGCATCTTTCACTTGGCCTATTAAGGGTACTTGTTTACCATCCATTGAATAACACCTCCCAAAAGTATTTGTTAGAGTCAAGCCAAGGGATTTAGCAACTGAATATGGCATAATGTTATCAGATGCTCCTGAGTCTATGATATAATGCTCAATTTAAGGCCATTAAGGAGCAAGGAAATATAGAAAGGTTCAGGTTTTTAGGTTTCATGAACATCATTATTATTTTTTGAAGTAGAGGCATTGGATGAATTATTCTATTTAACATTTGTAGGAGGAACCACTCAAGGAGGTTGGACAAATGAATCGGTTTGATTGGCTGTACACTGGTCAACATGGGAAGAATCAGGGGATTCAGCCTTGACAAATTTAACCAACTTGTCAAGTTCTTTTGGGTTCAATCTTAAATATTTAGTGGGTGAAATTTGGATAGCAAAAGATTGAAAAAAATAAACTATGTAAAATGAGGGGACTCATGCATCATTTTGCAATATTTTAAATTCAGGAGACTTTACACTTGAAAAGGGTGGATTACTTATAGGTTCTTTAATCTTGGTAGCAACATTTGATGTCAATGGACTATATTTAGAAGACTTTTGATTGCAAGTGAGAATAGCACATGTTGAATCTTCAAGAGTGACTAAAGTATCTCCTCTTTCAGAGTTTGATTCATATTCTAGGTAAAATTAGTCAAAGTCATCAAGTCACTCTTGAGCCATTTCTTCAACCTTCACTTCTCCTAATACATCTTTGGTTTCTGACATTTGCACATGTCTCATCATATCCAGACATGTATCTGAATAGGTGTAAAATGGAAGCTTAGTAATGTACCTAACATTCAACACCTTTTCATTTGTAATAGATTTGAAATTGAAATGACATAAGCAAATCTGGAAATACTTGAAAATTAATTAGGTTAAGATACATACCTCATCATGAAACTAATTTATAAATACCTATTTTCTATAGTCTGTGTAAGGTTTTGAAAGATTCTATGACCAGATCTATGATCAAAAAATTGAGATGGAGAAAACCCAAAAAAGTTTCATCTTTCCGATATTAGGTCGAGTTTGACCCTCATCAAAAGGCAAATACCACATTTTTATTCTGAAGCTTGATTCTGATTTTGTTTTTAGATCCTAGAAGTTTTGCAAAAAGGGTACTCAAATCTGTCCTCTGATTCTCAAAACAACAACTGTAAATATCTGAAAAAGGGGGTTTTGGGGGTGGCTATATAGCATTTATCCTTAGTCAAACCCTTGTTTTGGTGGTCTCCACCTCTATGAATAGCTGATTGAAATAGAATGTGTGTGTGTATGAAGTGTAATGCCAAGATCTAATCCTCTAGATCAATACCCTATCATGAATATGTATGAAACAACAATGCATAGATTTGAATGAAATAGAAAAGCATACCAAGCCCCCAACACTAAGGTACTTCTACCAAACTCACAATCCATAAATTTTATTCCATGGTTGAATGCTTGAAAGTTGATAATGGTGGCTCAAGAAAGAGAAGGATCTCTATTGCTCCAAATATGTGTTCACAAAGATGCTTGATGACAACAATGGCTTGATCTTCTATATCATCCTCTTGCTATATTGCATCTTCACCATTCCTTTCTTACTTGAAATCTTGTTTCTCATTAAATTGACTCCTTGAGAGCACTTGACCATGAGAAAACTTGATGAATACTGGATGAGAAAATGAGAGAGGAAGGCCTCCTTTTATAGTGAACTAGGGCACACTCCTCTAGAGGGGCCACCTTGGAGAATTAAATTCCAATTAGGTCCTAACCTTTAGGAAATTTACTTAGATTAAATTCAATTAAAGGATTTACCATTCTAAAACCCGAAATGGTTGACCCAAAGGTGGGAAAACAAATATCCTGAAAGCCCGATGCTAGGAAATCAAGAATTTTGAAGATTTGGAGGAAGGGGGAAAAATTGAGGTTGGACCTAACCTAGTCAGGTTCAAGCTCAATATTGACCTAGTCAAGTTCAAAATCAATCCTAACCTAGTCAGGTTCGACCTTGAATCTGACCCTGGGCCCAGATTTAGTTACATCCAGGTCAGGGGGACCTGGGGATGCCCATAAACCTAGAAATGATATCAAAATAGGACATAATGCCAGGGATAGACATAAAATCCTATGATTATTATGATGAAGGCTAGGAGGACTTATTTCTAAGTCCTACCTAGAAAATAGAGCCAAGGAAAAGAGAAATTAAGGAGAATCCTTGGGATCCTAACCCAAATTTCACCTAGAATGAAGAAGATAAGTACAAAATGCATCCTAAATGCAAGTCTATCATGATAAATTTACTAAAAGAGGGTTATAAACCTATCAATATGGAAGTGATTCCATTTTAAGATGATACATTTAGCCCCCACTTTAGCTTAGATATGACACCATGTGAATATGCAAGCTAAAGTAAGAAAACATCATAGTAAATGAAAAGGATATAGCCAAGTCCTCAATGTAAAGATCCTATAGAAAACTGTTAGAACCTTCAACACACAAGGTTAATGAAAATCTATAAATCACCTCAATATTACTATATGATAATTTGATAAGTGTATAGAGCCCCTTATGGCCCCCTATTTCAGCTTTCTATTTCAGAAGGGTGAAACAGGGTGATAAGAAAAACTCTATATACTGGATATGCAGAGTGTTGAAAAGTCCTTTCCTAAACCAATTATAAGGATTCCTAACCTTCCTAAATTTGTTCAAGGAGTTAGATATCTTAATCATGATTTCAACATCACCGACGGCACTAAAAATAGAGTTACCGAACTCAAGTTATGATGCAAAGAGTGGATGTCTTTCTAAATGCATAAGAAAGAAATTTTGAGTTTACCCTAAGAAAACCCTAATTTTAACTTATAAAAGAGATGAAAAGAAATACTTACTCATTCTTGCCATTTATAGATTCAAAATGAGAAAGCAAGATGCCAAGAAGAGAGGAACTATGAGCAACACACCTGGAGTCTTTAAGACATAGCTTAGCTACTAGACGGGCACTACCTGAGGTGAGTTTTGCTTTTATCCACCTTTGTTCTTTCCAAATTCCTATTTTTTATAGGCAAGGTCAATTTTACCCCTTTTAGATCAACCATGACCCATTTAGGTTGACTTTGACCCATGAAAGTTGACATTGACCAGAGGGTTTTTGTCATGTTTTGAGATGAGGTCGACCTTGACGCAAAAAGGTCGACGCTGACCCAGTAAAGTCAACATTGACCTAACTGAGGTCAAATTTGACCTAGTTTAGCTAGTTTTGAAAATTTGATGATGTAGATGACTAATATGATATTTGTTTGTGCTTGCAAGACCTAGTCTACTTCCAAGAACATCCCTTTGGGGACTTTCTATTGAATGTCAAGGAGAGACTGTCCAAGCTTGATGATGAGGGGATGTAGTTATTGAGGGATGTAGGATTGTACTGGGTATCAGTCCTTAAATAGATCATACTACACCAAGCCATGCTATTAGTTCTAATAGAGAGCTGGGATGAGGATACATGCTCCTTCCATCTTCCTTCTAGTGAGATCACAGTGACGTTAGAGGATATCTATAGGATCATGCAGCTTCCAGTCTGAGGGGAGACCATCAGACCCAAATCACATCATCATGGTGAGGAGATCCATGTAGAAACAGAGTATTGTATAGGAGTGCATCCATAGATGTGAACCCGGTCAGATAAGAGCCTACTATCTTCCATACTATCAGGCCCTACACCTTTAGTACGGAAGGTGATGTTGTGTATAGTAGCCTTGGTTGTGTTACCAAACTTAAAGGGTACCATATTTTGGTCACCTCTAACACATCTTATACAGAGGATGGAGAGAGAGAGGACCATGTTCTCATGGGGTCACAACATACTAGCTCAGCTATACCATGAGTTGGGTTAGCTAGTGAGGTATCAGCAGGAGAGTCTATCGACATGCACAGTTCTGCATATATGGATTTTTGAGCATTTCTCATGTACACATCCATAGGGAGTGCTAGTGATGGTAGATTCAAGTACAGCAAGAGCCTTCACATATCCTTTGAGAGATGTTTGGTAGTTTGGGGGTATACTCTATTGGAGAGTATATCTAGACCGCATTGCCAACATCGATGTGATATGGAGACCCTACTACCAGATGATAGAGTCACCTGATACATGATTCCATATGAGACATTCATAGTAGCATAAGCTACTAGGAGGTCATTAGAGTCATATAGTGACACCCTACTATTATGATCAGGTAAAGAGGGAGTTCAGCCTATTACAGGGAATCCCTAAGGTAGTAGCTCACTATGTACATTTGATGAGATACTATCAGAGACCTGACACCATATTCCAAAAATTGATAGAAGACATAGAGGATAGTGATGCAAAGGAGATAGAGGATATAGAGGTACCATCAAATGTAGCCTATTCAGGCATGATTCAAGATTACATCAGTTACTAGAGTTTGGAGGGGACCCATCCTATCTTTCTCAAGGATTATCCTATAGGTGATCCAAGATTTACAGAGGGGACACACTGGGATAGTGGAGCCACCGAGGAGGATGAGGATATCAAAGATGAGGAGGAGCACATCTCCGAGGGAGATCCCATGGAGAAGGAAAGAACATAGGAGAGAGTTGAGGACATGCCCCTGGGTGGTGATACTGGTACAGATAGACCTATTACTCACACATCACCACTAAGATCATGAAGGCCCCCACGGCCCCACATAGAGACACCACCATTGAGACCAAGATATAGCAAGCATGGAGAGAGTATTCACTCCATGCCCCCACCATCTAGGCCTTTTAGTGATGTCTAGGAGGGAGACCCAAGTATACATTTGATTGAAATTTGGTTGAATATATGATTTGATTTGAAATAGATAGGATACTAGACTGATAAAAGTTTTTCTTTCTACAACTAGCATATAAGAGTGTAGGAGATTTGTATCTAAGGTTCTCAAGGATGACATTATATCCTACTAACTACCAACCAATGAGAGAGAGTCTTCCATTGGTCACAGAGATTTCAACATACATGGTAACATCTTTGTATGTATCCAACGAGAGTTGAGGATGTGCAAAGAAAGAGAGGAGAAGATGATGACAGAGATACAAAGTCTTCATGAATGTGTACAGGGTATGACCATATCTAGGAACCATACATAGACACACAAATCTTCATCTTCCCATTATAGAGTAGAGAGATTTGGGAGTCATTGGCCATCAGAGTAACATAGTGATAGATGTAGTGATAGATAGGGCCATTGGCCTCATACGTATCAAAACTTGAAAACCTAAATTTTTGATGAATGAAAATCTTTATCTATTGATTATTTCTATGTTTGATTAGCATGCTTTCATCAACATAAAACTTAATAAAAAGAAAGAAAGAAAGTGCATAAATATATTCAATATGTAATTTTTATGAAAACTACATAACCTATAAAATAAATCTTTATAAGCAACACATAAATGCACATGGACCAAATGAGATTAAGGGTAATAATGTTAAAGATGCATAATATTAATGGGTTCCTTAAAAGAAACACCATCCATATCAGCAATTTTGTAAACACCTGAACCAAAATCTTCAATAACAACAAAAGGTCCAAGCCAATTAGGGCTAACTTTTCCTTTTTCACCTGGTAAAGCACTCACATTTTGTTGATTCTCATAAAGGACTAAATCACCAACCAAAAATGTTTGTTCAATTACCTTATGATTGTATTATTTCTGAAGAGATTTATGATAAGCTTTTATATGTTCTAATGCATGTATTCGTTGTTCATCCAACATTTCTAATTCTTGTAAGCATTTTTCATGAAAAGTATGTTTATCAATTATCCGATGAAATGCAATATGTAAAGAAGGTATTTCCAATTCCAAAGGCATAATAGCATCAGTACCATAGACAAGGTTATAAGGAGAAGTACTTGTGGTGGTACAAACACTAGTCCTATAGGCCCATAAAGCATAAGTCAATTGAGTATGCCAATCTTTTGCATGCTTACTAACTATTTTTCTTAAAATTTATTCAATAATTTTATTTGATGCTTCATCTTGTCCATTAGATTGAGGTTAATAAGGAGTTGAAAATCTATGTTGAATCCTATATTTCTCCAAGAATTTTGCAACTTCTTTATTTTTAAAAGATGTTCCATTATCCAAAATTATTGTCAAAGGAATACCAAATCTTGTTATGATATTATTAAGGATGAAATCACAAATAACATCCGTCATTGTTGAATGAAGTGGAATAGCTTCAACCCACTTTGTGAAGTAATCCATAGTAGTGAGAATGTAAGTATGTCCTTGAGAAGAAGCCAGTGAGATTTTTCCAATAAGGTCAAAACTCCAAACACTAAAAGGCCATGAAGAAACTTGATTACGAAGCTCACAAGAAGGAGAATGAATAAAATTACTATGTTGTTGACATTGAGGACATTTCTTAACAAACATAAAAGAATCTTGTTCCATTGTTTGCCAATAATATCCCATTCAAAGCAATTTATTAACCAGGGATTTTCCACCAAAATGTCCCCGACAAGAACCAGAATGAGCCTCTGCTAAAGCTATAGGAATTTCAGTTCTATTAAGACATCATAATAATAATCCTTCATAAGAGCATTTGTAAAGTGTATCTCCTAAAATGATGTACCATGCTACAAGTTTCCTAATATGATTATGCATGTTCCTCGTTGTTGATTCAAGAAAAGTACCATCTTTTAAAAAATGAAAAATCTGTGACTACCATTCATCTGAATGCAAATTGAAATAGTCAGAGGTAATCTTGTTAAAAATTGTAGGGCATTTAAGAGTTTGTATAGTAAATTGAAAATTTTCTGCATTGTTCTCAAGACAAACCAAGGAAGCTGCATTAGCTATGGCGTCTGCATTTCGTTTATCTTTCCTAGGTAAAGTTTGAATCGTATAAGAGGAGAATTGTGAAAGCACTTCAAGAGATAAATCTCTATATTATGTCATTTTAGCATTTTTAGTCTGATATCATCCTTTAATCTATTCAACTATTAGTTGTGAATCACCATATATTTTTAAATGTTGGATATTGAGGGATGAAGCTGCTCGTAGTCTAGCTATAAGAGCTTCACACTTTGCAATGTTATTAGTACAAGGCAAGGTTAATTTATATGATAAAGGGATGGGGTTTTTTTGTAGGGGCAATCAAGATGATACCCACACCAAAACCTATCTTACATTTAGACCCATCAAAATATAATTTCCAAATATCATCCCGTTGAATAGCTAGGATATTATCATCAGGAAATTCTATGGAAGTAGAACATTCATTGGAGTAAGGACAAGGAGCTTCGGCTAGATAATCTATCAATGCTTGTCCCTTGATAGACTTCTGAGAAGTAAAATTAAGATCAAATTCTGTAAGCAACATCACCCATTTTGCCAACCGGCCTGAGAGATCAGTTTGTGAGAAAAGATGTTTCAAAGGATCAAATTTGACAATCACGTTAACTTCAACATTTGTAAGATAATGCCTGAGTTTTTGGCATGCATAAACTATAATTAGACATTGTATTTCTAAATCTTTATATCTTGTTTCATAATCAAGTAAAGTCCAACTAATGTAATACACAGGTCTTTCTTTACCATTGTCATCAATTTGAGCTAACAATGCACTCACCGCACATGGAGTCACTGAAGTATATAAATTAAATGGTTTATTGAAATTAGCAGGTTGCAAAATAGGAGGATTCACAAGATACTCCTTAAATTGCTGAAAAGTTTGTTTACACTCATCATTCCAAGAGAAAGTGGTATCTTTTCTAAGCAAGGAAGTGAATGGGATAGTTCAGTCTGCTAAATTAGAAATAAAGTGATGAATAGCTTGTATTTTTCCTTGTAAACTTCATAACTAGGAAACATTCTTAGAAAGAGGCATATTAACAATAGCTTCAATCTTTTCAATATCTACTTCGATGCCTCACTTAGAGATTATAAATCCTAACAATTTACTAGAATCAACTCCAAAGACACATTTCTTAGGATTCAATCTCATATTATAACTTCTAATCCTTTCAAATATCTATCGTAAAATAGTAACATGATCTTCTCATTGTATAGATTTTTCCAAGATGTCATCCACATAATCTTCAAGAATCTTATGAATTTAATCATGAAAAATTAGAGTTATAGCTCGTTGATAAGTTGCTCCCACATTTTTTAATCCAAAAGGCATCATGACCCAAAAAAAGGTTCCCCAAGGTGTTATAAATGCAGTCTTAAATTGATCTTCAAGGGAAATAAATATTTGATTATATCCTAAAAGCCCATCCATAAAAGATAATAAAGCATGGCCTTCTATTGAATCCACAATCATATCAATATTGGGTAGTGGGAAATCATCCTTCAAGGATGCCTTATTTAAATCTCTAAAATCAATACACATCATTATCTTATTTTATCCTTTTGATAGGAACAATATCTGAAATCCAATTTGAGTAATCAATAGAACGGCTAAATCCAGAATCCAATAGTTTTTCAATTTCAACTTTGACTAACAAAGCAATTCGTGGATTCATCTTTCAAATTTTCTATTTCATCGGTTTCATATTTGACTTTAAAACAATGTTATGAGTAACAATCTTAGAATCTATACCTCGCATATTAGAATATGTCCAAGTGAAGATATCCTTAAATTCAAGCAAAAGGGAAATCAACTGATCACGTTCATCCTAATTCAAACATTTCTCGATTTTTATCATCCTCTCAAAGTTATTTTCAGCCACTTGAATATCAATAGTCTCAGTGATTAACAAATCACTTCTTATCAGAGAATCCATTGGTAAAGGAAGAATATCACGTTCTTCATGTGCTCCAAAATAAGCATTTTCTTTTAAGCAATAAGGCTTTTCTCGTTTGTGATGAAACTTAGATAGATCCTCATAAACCCCTAAAAATTCCATTTAGGCTTCATCCTTAGGAAAAATATCCAAAGAGGATTGTTGATTAAGGTCGATAAGAAATGGGTTAACCAACTTCAACTATCCATTGCAAATATGATTAACATTAAGAGGAAAAACTGATGGTTGTCGGTAAGGATTAAATTCTAATCCATATGTATGATCATAGACTTCATTATCCAAAGGTACTTGTATACCTTGTTCATATTTATCACATCCTCTCCCATTAAATCCTGATTTCTTAAGAAAATGATAACTAGGACCATATCAATCAGTCATGTCAGAAGGAGTCCAAGGAGCGGCATATGTCACAATGTCATAACAATCAGGCTTTATAGTGTCAAGTGTTTCATTAATTGAAGTAGCAACAAAATTAATCTTTAATTCTTTAGACAACGAAGAAGAAATAAAAACTTTTTTCTCAAATTCATGCTGTGGCCTCATGAATTCTGAATCAAAGCCCTGATATTCTCTAATAAACATAGGGTTAAAATCCAATGTCCCCCAATCATCCTCAATCAAGGAAGAAGAAGAAGATGGAACTTCTTGTTGTTGAATCTCAGGTTGTTTTATCTCAGAGTGTTGTAGCTCTGATTGTTCTTCAATCTCTTTATTAGGTTGAATAGGTCCAGAGTTCTTAGCATATTTTTAATTTAAGCAAGGCTTCAAAGCATCATCCACATGTAATGTATACATTAGCTTATTATAGATTAACCTAACCTTGTGATGAAGATTAGAAGGAACTGCATGCATAGTATGTAACCATTGTCTTCCTAAAAGAAGGTTATAGTTGAGAGGTCCAGGCATAACATGAATAGGAGTATTTAGAATAACTAGACCTACTTTAATAGGTAAAGTAATAATACCCAAAGTTCTTTTTGTAATATTATCAAATCCACGTATAGGAACATTATCAAGTTGAATAGTAGATAAATCAGCCTTAATTGCCTTGAGCATAGCCATGCTACAAAAATTAAGTCCAGATCCATTATCAATTAAGGTTCTTCAAATGATGCTCTGATTAATAGAGATAGCCACCATAATAGCATCATATTGATTATGCAACTCTAAGGAAGGTAAATCATTATCAGAAAACACAATAGGAGGTACAAAAGGCATAGTATGCATACAATCCAAAATAGAATGAATGTTTTCTTGATTAGGAGGTGAAGCAGGAAGAGTAGATAGAGCTTTTTCTAATGCCTCATCATATTTTGGGGAGGTTTGAAGTAATTCCCATAAAGATATCTTAGCAAGAGTAGCACAAAATTGGTCAACTAAGTTTTACTCCTTAAAGGTAGATGGATACCTAGGTGCTTGAGGAAGCATAGGTTGAGAAGGAGGTAAAGAAACTAGAACAGTAGGCTGAGGGTTATTCCATGTGTGATAAGCATGTGAAATAGAATCAGTGTTATCAAAGAAATCCAAAGGATCTCTAGCTTTACCCTTAATTTTTATACGAGGACATCCTTTTACTATCATCAAAGGTGTAGGATATATCATTTTAGGTTTATCAATGTTGCAAATAGTGGGACATGAAGGTAACCATGCACACACCCTATGGTAAAGGTCAATTGGAGAGGTTGTTGAGGAGAGTGAAATAGGAATAGGATCCATGGCAACCATATTCAAACAATTTTCATCCTCGCTACCATGTACCTCATTAGGGAATCTATCCTCTTGTACAATAAAAGCCTCATCAAAGTACTCAAAACAAGAATCATACATGTTGAATACAAAGAAAGTACTAAAAGCATGAAAATGTAAATATTTTTGTATTTTTAAAGGAATTTTTCAATCTTTTTTTGTATGTTTGAAATATAAATGCAAGAAAGAAATCTAATCTTACAAGCATACAAGATTTAAATCTAACACCATAAAAAGAAAGAGTTGTCATAAACGGGTTCACCAAAATGAATAGGTGTAAAATGGAAGCTTAGTAATGTACCTAACATTCAACACCTTTTCATTTGTAATAGATTTGAAATTGAAATGACATAAGAAAATCTGGAAATACTTGAAAATTAATTAGGTCAAGATACATACCTCATCATGAAACTGATTTATAAATACCTATTTTCTACAACTTGTCTAAGGTTTCAAAAGATTCTGCGACCAAATCTGTGATCAGAAAATTGAGATGGAGAAAACCCAAAAAAGTTTCATCTTTTCAGTAGCAGGTCAAGTTTGACCCTCATAAAAGGCCAAATACCACATTTTTATTTTGAAGCCTGATTCTGATTTTGTTCATAGATCCTGAAAGTTTGGCGAAAAGGGTACTCAAATCTGTCCTCTCATTCTTGAAATAGTAATTGTAAATATCTGAAAAAAGGGGTTTTTTGGGGTGGCTATATAGGGTTTTGCCTTAGTCAAACCCCCATTTTGGTGGTCTCCACCTCCATGAATAGCTGATTGAAATAGAATGTGTGTGTGTGTGTGTATGAAGTGTAATGCCAAGATCTAATCCTCTAGATCAAAACCCTAGCATGAATATGTATGAAACAACAATGCATGGATTTGAATGAAATAGAAAAGCATACCAAACCCCCAAGGCTAAAGTACTTCTACCGAACTCATAATCTGTAATTGTTATTCCATGGTTGAATGCTTGAAAGTTGATAATGGTGGCTCAAGAAAGAGAAGGATCTCTATTGCTCCAAATATGTGTTCACAAAAATGCTTGATGACAACAATGGCTTGATCTTCTATATCATCCTCTTACAATCTTGCATCTTCACCATTCCTTGCTTGCATGAAATCTTCTTGCTCGTGAAATTGACTCCTTGAGAGCACTTGATCATGAGGAAACTTGACGAATAATGGGTGAGAGAATGAGAGAGGAATGCCTCCTTTTATAGTGAACTAGGGAACACTCCTCTAGAGGGGCCACCTTAGAGAATTAAATCCCAATTAGGTCCTAACCTTTAGAAAATATACCTAGATTAAATAAAATTAAAGGATTTACCATTCTAAAACCAAAAATAGCCGACCCGGACGAGGGAAAACAAATATCCCGAAAGCTCGATGCCCAGAAATCAAGGATTTTGAATATTTGGAGGAAGGGGGAAAAATTGAGGTTGGACCTAACCTAGTCAGGTTTGAGTTGAATGCTGACCTAGTCAGGTTCGAACTCAATCCTGACCTAGTCAAGTTTGACCACGAATCTGACCCTGAGCCTAGATTCAGTTAGAACCAGGTCAGGAGGTCGCAGGGATGCCTACAAACCTAGAAATGATATTAGAATGGGACATAATGCTACGGATAGACATAAAATCCTATGATTACTGTGATGAAGGCTAGGAGGACTTATTTTTAAGTCCTACCTAGAAAATAGAGATATGGAAAAGGGAAATTAATGAGAATCCTTGGGATCCTAACCCTAATTTTACCTAGAATGAAGAAGGTAAGTACAAAATGCATCCTAAATGCAAGTCTATCATGATAAATGTACTAAAAGAGGGTGCTAAACCTATCAATATGGAAGTTCTTCCATTTTAAGATGATACAATATCACCATCATGGTATGTTTTTAAATGAATAAGAACACATAACCCCTTCTCTAGATGGAGCTTCAAGGGCTCATCTGGGCTGAGTTGAAGGAAAAAGGGGAGCTTTACCATGCCATTGACTAGGCTATTTTCTATGAGCATCTTGATATGCAAGGGAGTAAGTTGATCCTTGTTTGGGCAGTTGCCTTTTTAGTGCTATAACATCGTTCATTACCCTTTGAACCACTAGATCTGAGGAAGAAGTAGAAGCTTGAGAATGTGGAGTGTGAAGATCTTTCTTCCACTTTCCCACTGTAATCAAATCATCTTCTAACTCAGTTGCTTGACTTTGAGCTACTGCCAGGTCCGTTGGCCTATTTCGTCTAAGATGAAAACCAATGTCTAGGGGTATGGAGTTAACAAAGAAACATTGTTGGTTTTCAAGGGTTGGTCTTTTATCAGTAGGAATCTTGTGAATAACTTTATTATATTGAGCCACATAATCTCTCATTGGCTCATGAATTTCTTTTTTCATCTATTTAAGTTGTGCCAATAAAGAATGCTTTTCATTAGCACTTTTCAAATGGCCTTCAAAAGAGATTTTCGTGGAGTTCCAATCAATTATAGATCTTGTAGGTGTTGGAAACAATTGTCTGAAGGAAATTGCTACTCAAATTATGTATTGTCTTTGATGTCAAACAATGTCATAATCCATAGCAATCAGTTCCTACCGAGCTCAGTCGGTCTGCCAGACAGGAATATTAGTGTTTACCGAGTTCAGTCGGTCATAAAAGAAATTCAGTGTTTACCGAGTTCAGTCGGTCATAAAAGAAATTTAGTGTTTACCGAGTTCAGTCGGTCATCAAAGGAAATTCAGTATTTACCGAGTTCAGTCGGTCATCAAAGGAAATTCAGTGTTTACCAAGTTCAGTCGGTCATCAAAGGAAATTCAGTGTTTACCGAGTTCAGTTGGTCATCAAAGGAAATTCAGTGTTTACCGAGTTCAGTCGGTTATCGAAGGTAAAGGATTGTCAGTGTTTACCGAGTTCCCTCGGTCTCCGAAAGATTATAGAAAGTTATGGTCACCGAGCACTGTCGGCCCTTGAAGGATTTTTGCAAATAGAGTTTTCTTAATTCAGCCGACTATTATACTAAATAATGTCGATTTGACAAATCTAAAATCATATAAATAAAAGGTCAAATGTGAAAAATAAACAAGAAATACAGCAGAAGATTTACAAAAGATAGATAGGAAAGGTGTGTGAGAATTTGTGACGGATGTTCAGATATCCTTGAGGTGCAGCACAGATTTATTCGATCAGGAAGGATCACACATATGCAGAACAGAGATCTGTAATCAGCAAGACAGTTGCATTATTATACAGGTCATTTTCATTGTTGCCTTCTTATCATTATAAAAGTGAATTCTAAATCTCTTAACCGAGTTGGTTTAACAACCATATTGTAAATCCTCTAACAAGGTGACAATTCCATTGAATTGTTTTCAAGACCTCTTACCAGGCCACTCCTAGCAGGGTGTTTAAATCCTCTAACAAGGTCACACCTAACAGTGTGTTTTTGTAACCTTTTACCAGGTTGGCTTCTAACCGGGCATCACTTCAGAAAAGTGAAAATCAGTATCTAGATACATTGGTGGTTTTTCCCATATTGGGTTTCCACCTTAAATCTTGTGTCTCTTGTGTTCTTAATTGCTATCTTAATCATACACCAATGCTGATGAATATCTAAAAGATAATTTTTCTAATACTTTCTACATCTTCAAAGTTACTGCAATCTATTTACCGAGTACTAAAACAGATAACATTGTTAAGATATCCTAAGGGATCTGGAAAGAATTAATTGCAGGAAGTGTTTTATGGTTGACTGATTCACCCCCCCTCTTAGTCACTTCATCCATATTCCATCAATTGGTATCAGAGCATTTGGTGCTTACAGGAAGGGTTTCAAGGACCTAAGCTAAAGATCAGGATGTCTTACAAGAGGGAAATTCCAAAGCTCAACAAAGATAACTTTTTATCATGGCAAGGTCTCATGTGACTTCATCTGGCTTCCATTGGTGATTCAGGATGCAAATACATTGATGAAGAATACACAATTCCTAATGGCGCATTAACTGTTGAAGACATTGCAGATAAAAAGACTCACAACACCATGATGATAGACATTGCATCTGCTCTCAGCTATGAAGAATTTGATGATATTAAAGACTGCACTACTGCATATGAAATGTGGATGGCACTAAAGAAAATATATGGTGGTGATGCAAATGTGAAAAGAGCCAAAGTAGAAAGCCTAAGAGGACAGTTTGACAAGATGAATATGAAGGAAGATGAAAACATTGCAAAATATGTTGAAAGAATCAAAGCAAGTGTAAGTGTAATCAAAGCTTCTGGAGGAACAATCTCAGATGAAACTGTTATAAGTAAGGTACTCAGAACATTACTCCCTATCTATGCAATAAGAGTATCAGCCATTCAAGAAAGAAGATGTGAAACAAACCACAATATAACTTTGGATGCTTTAGTTGGAAGATTGACAGCCTTTGAATTAGACAACTATGACAACTATGTTCCTAGTTCCAAAAATATTGAATCAGCATTTGAGGCCAAGGTTTCACTAAAGAAGAACAAGAAAATTAAAGAAGTTCAATCAGAAAGTGAAGAAGTATCAGAAGAAAGTTCTGATAGTGATCTTGAAATTGTAGAAGCATTACTTGCAAAGAAGTACTCTAGAGGGAAAGGTAAATATAAAGGTAAAACTCCTTTAATCTATTTTTCATGTGAAAAAATTGGACATATTGCAGCTAGGTGCCCAAACAAGCAAGTCAAGGAAGAGAAGAGAAGTCACAAGTACTATGGCAAAAATAATTTCAAATCATTCAAGGATAAAGGTAAGAAATCATGTTTTATGGCTAAAGATTCTGATGATAGTGAAGAAGAAATTGTTTTTATTGCTATAAAAGATGAATCTGATGATGATGAAGATAAGATGGCACTTATTTCTCATATAAGCAAAGATGATATATGGATAATAGACAGCGGATGTTCACACCACATGAATGGTGACAAGACAAAATTTGAATATCTAGAAGACTGTGATAGTGGTAATGTAAGATTTGGAAACAATGAACCTTGTTGTATAAAAGGAAAAGGAAGAATCTCTTTAACCAAAGAACTCATATGTGATAATGCTTATTGGGTTGAAGGACTAAAACATAATCTTCTAAGTGTAGCACAACTAATCAACACTGGTTTCAAGGTTGAATTCATGAATGGTCAAGCAAGACTACTGGATGGTAAAGGAAAACTCATTGGATCAGGCAAACAAACAAAAGGTAACTTATTTTATCTTGATCTCAGTGAATATTCATGCTTTATTGCTCAAATAGAAGAAAGTTGGCTATGGCACAAAAGGTTATGTCATGTAAATTTTGATAACATGATAAAAATAAGCAAATTCAAGAAGGTTAGAGGCATTCCTACTTTGAAGAAACCTGATACTAGTCTATGTAAGAATTGTCAGATTGGTAAAATGAGTAAAACTAGTTTCAAGAGCAAGAACTATCAGTCTAAAGAAATTTTGGAAATTGTGCATACTGATTTATGTGGACCTATTGGAATACAAAGCTATACTGGAGATAAATTCTTTATTCTTTTCATTGATGATTATTCTAGAATGATGATTGCTATGTATTTAAGAGAAAAATCAGAAGCATTTGAAAAGTTCAAATGGTACTTAGCAAGAGTGGAAAAGGAAATAGGGAAAAGATTGAAATGCTTAAGATCAGACAGAGGTGGTGAATTCATCTCCCATGATTTTAACAACTTTTGCATTGAAAGATGAATCAAAAGATAGGTATCAGCTCCTAGAACTCCTGAGCAGAATGGAATAGTAGAAAGAAGAAACAGATCTATTATGGATTGTGCAAGGACTCTAATGATAGAAAACAACATCACTATAAAGTACTGGAAGGAAGCTATCAGCACTGCAGTTCATACCTTAAACTGAGTACAATTGAAGAAAGACACATTCAAAACTCCTTATGAATTATGGTATGGCTATAAATCCAATGTAAGTTACATTAAAATATTTGGTAGCAAGTGTTATATCTTAAAAGAATCCAGAAGAAATAAATTTGATGTGAAAAGTGATGAAGGAATATTCCTAGGATATTCTAGCAAAAGCAAGGCATACAAATGTCTGAACTTATCTACTCACAAAGTCATAGAAAGTATACATGTAAAATTTGATGAGTTTGCAGAAAAGACTGAAGAAGAAAGCAAAAGGGAACCTAAGAACTATAGAAGATTCATTTACATTGAACCTGAAACATTGGCAGGCACAACTATCAATAAGGAAACTATATCTACCGATCCGAGCACAGTTACCGAGTCACAAACCGAGTCATAGGAAGAAGTTCAAATTGAGTCACAGGAAGAAATTCAGACCGAGTCTCAGCCTGAAGTTACCGAGAAAATATCTACCGAGCCCGAGCAACCTGAAGAAGAGATCCTAGAAGACAACAACATGAATCATTCAAAAGGCAAGGAACCTATACTAGCCAAATATGTTAGAAGACATCATACACCAGATCAAATCATTGGAAACAAATCAGATGGTACTATGACAAGAAGCAAGCTAAAAGGTACATGTCTGCTTACTGACTTTGAACCTAGAAATATCAAAGATGCATTGGAAAATGAAAGTTGGATTGAAGCAATGAATGAAGAATTAGAACAAATACAAAAGAACAAAACATGGACTCTTGTACCTAGACCTACAGATAAGAATGTAATTGGAACAAAATGGGTATTCAGGAATAAGCTGAATGAAGATGGTCAAGTATCTAGAAACAAAGCTAGACTGGTATGTAAAGGTTATTCTCAAGAAGAAGGTATAGATTATGGAGAAACTTTTGCTCCTGTTGCAAGATTAGAAGGTGTAAGAACTCTACTTGCTTATGCAGCACACAAAGGATTTAAGGTATATCAGATGGATATAAAATCTGCATTTCTCAATGGAATTCTTGATGAAGAAGTCTACATTGAACAACCTAAAGGTTTTGTTGATCCAGATAAAAAGGACATGGTCTGCAGGTTACACAAAGCATTGTATGGTTTGAAACAAGCTCCTAGAGCATGGTATGAAAGACTCCATAACTATTTGATTCAGATTAATTTCAAAAGAGCTAATGATAACAACAATCTATATATTAAAGAAGGACCAGATGACAAAATTGTATTGGCAGAAATATTTGTAGATGATACTATATTTACAGGGAATGAGGATCAGTGCAAAGAATTTTCAGAGCAAATGAACAAAGAATTTGAAATGTCTATGTTTGGTTTAATAAAATTCTTTGTTGGTCTTCAAATTCAGCAAAGCAAGAATGGTATATACATTACTCAATCCAAATACATTAAGGAAATACTTAAGAAGTTTGGTATGGAGGATTCAAAACCAGGTGGTACACCCATGTGTACTAGACTGAAACTTACCAAAAATGATGATTCAAAAGAAGTTGATCAGACCCTATACCGATCTATGATTGGAAAATTGCAGTATGTAGTACATACAAGACCTGATATTGCCTTAGCAGTCGGTATAGTAGCTAGATTCTCAGCAAAACCTAAGGAAAATCATATGATGGCAATCAAAAGAATCTTAAGATACTTAAGAGGAACTGAAGAATATGGTTTGTGGTATAAATTGGGAGGCAATCTAGACTTGAAAGTGTTTACTGATGCTGATTGGGCAGGAAACATTGATGACAGAAAAAGCACAAGTGGTGGAGCATTTTTTCTTGGAAAAAGACTGGTATCCAGGACTAGTAAAAAGCAAAATTGCACATCTCAATCCACAGTTGAAGCAGAATATGTTGCTGCTGCAGTAAACTGTTCAACTATTGTTTGGTTTAAACAGTTATTAGAAGGTATGAAGGTTGAAATCAAAGAACCAGTTGTTATATTTTGTGACAATACCAGTGCAATAAACATTTCTAAGAATCCAGTGATGCATTCTAAAACCAAGCACATTGCTATTAAATATCACTTTGTCAGAGAATTGGTGCAGGACAAGGAAATCAGATTAGAATATATTCATACAAAAGAACAGATTGCAGACATTTTTACCAAACCATTACCTAAGGATGCATTTGTGTATCTAAGAGGTAAGTTAGGGGTCATTCCCCTATCCGAGGCTCACTAAATACAGTTTTAGTGATGCATCAACTAGAAAATGATTGAAAATCAACCAGTTGATGCAGCATATTCAAGGAATCATTGCATATGAATCAGTACTTGAGGTACATTAATTTACACTGGTAATTTGTGAATTGTCTTTGGCATGTGTTGTCAAAGAGGGAGTGTTTGTTATGTCTTTGCTATTACTTCAAGAAATTTTCAATATTTAGAAGGAAGAATTTTCAGGATACAGGAAGTTTGCTGACAGAGGGAGATTTGAATCTAAACCGAGCTAACTCTTTCAAATTTCTTATGCTATGACATATTGTGTTGCCATCAATGCCAAAGAGGGAGATTGTTGGAAACAATTGTCTGAAGGAAATTGCTACTCAAATTATGTATTGTCTTTGATGTCACACAATGTCATAGTCCGCAGCAATCAGTTCCTACCGAGCTCAGTCGGTCTACCAGACAGGAATATTAGTGTTTACCGAGTTCAATTGGTCATAAAAGAAATTCAGTGTTTACCGAGTTCAGTCGGTCATCAAAGAAATTCAGTGTTTACCGAGTTCAGTCGGTCATCAAAGGAAATTCAGTGTTTACCAAGTTCAGTCGGACATCGAAGAAATTCAATGTTTACCGAGTTCAGTCGGTCATCAAAGGAAATTCAGTGTTTACCAAGTTCAGTCGGTCATCAAAGGAAATTCAGTGTTTACCGAGTTCAGTCGGTTATCGAAGGTAAAGGATTGTCAGTGTTTACCGAGTTCCCTCGGTCTCTGAAAGATTATAGAAAGTTATGGTCACCGAGCACTGTCGGCCCTTGAAGGATTTTTGTAAATAGAGTTTGCTTAATTCAGCTAACTGTTATACTAAATAATGTCAATTTGACAAATCTAAAATCATATAAATAAAAGGTCAAATGTGAAAAATAAACAAGAAATATAGCAGAAGATTTACAGAAGATAGACAGGAAAGGTGTGTGTGAATTTGTGACGGATGTTCAGATATCCTTGAGGTGCAGCATAGATTTATTCGATTAGGAAGGATCACATATATGCAGAACAGAGATCTATAATCAGCAAGATAGTTACATTATTATACAGGTCATTTTCATTGTTGCCTTCTTATCATTGTAATAGTGAATTCTAAATCTCTTAACCGAGTTGGTTTAACAACCATATTGTAAATCCTCTAACAAGGTGACAATTCCATTGAATTATTTTCAAGACCTCTTACCAAGCCACTCCTAGCAGGTTGTTTAAATCCTCTAACAAGGTCACACCTAACAGTGTGTTTTTGTAACCTTTAACCGGGTTGGCTTCTAACCGGGCATCACTTCATAAAAGTGAAAATCAGTATCTAGATACATTGGTGGTTTTTCCCATATTGGGTTTCCACGTTAAATCTTGTGTCTCTTGTGTTCTTAATTGCTATCTTAATCATACACCAGTGCTGATGAATATCTAAAAGATAATTTTGCTAATACTTTCTACATCTTCAAAGTTATTGCAATCTATTTACCGAGTACTAAAACAGATAACATTGTTAAGATATCCTAAGGGATCTGGAAAGAATTAATTGTGAAGTGTTTTATGGTTGACTGATTCACCCCCCCTCTCAGTCACTTCATCCATATTCCATCAGTAGGAAGGTGACCAGACCACTCTGTAGCTCCTTTTGTCAGAGTTTGAATAAAGAGTCTAACTGCTACATCTTCAGTTTGCACTTCTAAAATGCTAGTAGCTAAGTTGAAAGAATTAAAATGTTCCTCTAGAGATACTTTTCTGTCACTGAAGAATCTTGTAAGGACATCTTTGGCTCCTTTAGAAAGAGCATGGTGACTAGCTAAGGCTAAAGGACCTACTGTAGCACCCCACAGTTGAGCCATGATAACAGTTGAAAAGATAGTAACAAGTGGAGGGGGCTGGATTCCTGATAAAGTGATGGCTTGCCAAACACTATTAAATTTTGAGATATTAGATGTGTTTCTAGATGGGGAAGGAGGTCTACTTTTTTCTTTAGGTCTAGAAACAAAAGTATTCTATAATTCAAGATTTTGCAATCAGGTATACCCTCCCTTTTTTGGGATCTTGTATAGGGTTGAGAATCTAGAATTACAAAGTTTCTTTGTCCTTTAGATAACTTTATTCACAAATTAGGCAATTGGGAGACCTCTCAACCATTCACCGATATCTTCTTCTTCGTCCAAGACCAAAAGAACTTGTTGATATTGCTCATTACTAGTTTTCTCTTTCCAGGCAATAGAATTCATGTTTTCTATAATATCTTCTTGTGTATCCTGGAAATTCAAATTTTGTTAGACCACAGGAGGAATTTTTTATTTATTTGGTATAATGTCAGCAGGTAGAACCATATCTATGTATTAAAAGTGTGGCACACATTGATCTACACTGTTTGCAGTCCCTAGAAGAGTCACCAAAAATCTGTTAGTAAATAGATTTGTCCATGATTTAATCTTTCTCAAGGCTATTACTCTATCACCCTTTCAGGACAAACATTCACTAACAATTGGGTAAGTGTTTACTACAGATCATTTCCATCTGAATTTTAATCTAGGTACAACTCCCTAAAATAGATTTTCAATGAATTTCCTTTATTATATTTCTCAATTTATCTTTTAACCTGAGAGCTTAGAAATTTTTTTATATTGTTCTTAGACGATTAGCACTCTAAAAAATCTTTCCAAAAAAGAAAACAAGATATGTGAAAGCAGAGAATCACATATTCCTACCTCCCATACTATTTTAGAGATAACATAGAACGAAGGATAAATCAAAGGAATGAAAATCAAGCTATGATCATTGATATCATCAAGATACTAACAGAGATCTTTTTAAAGAAATAGGGAATGGATTAAAACATCACCAAAGAATATGCATCCACTCATTTCAAATTACACAGATTTGAAATATAATGGGATCGATTTATTAACTATCTTTGCAACACAGGTAAAAAGAAAGAAAAATATATATAAGTTCTTTTGCAACAAACTTGATATATCAAATTGTTTTTCTACTAAAAGAAAATTCAAAAGCTAAAAACAAATACTAGTTTTTCTTCCAAAATTTCCAACCCTTTCTCCAATGAAACTAAACTACTTATAGTTTTTGCAAAGCCAAGAGGTCTCTCGAAAAACCTAACCTCTCAGTTTAAAATAGTTAAAGAGTAACCAAAGTAAAAAGGACACATGTCCTTGAGAGTTTTTAGATAGTTTTAAAAATAACTAAATTTCAAGATTAGCTTCCTTGTCAGTAGCATGCTCCTCATCTCTAGTGAGATTCTCTCCTTCAACTGCAAGAGATTGGGTCACCTCCCATTTCTTGTGCCCCTAAATAAGCTCCTTTGTGAGCTGCAAATGAGGGACCTTGATGTTGACTATCCTAGTCATTGTGTGCTTCCTTAGTCCACTTAGCCTTCTTGATCTTATCAATTGTTACAAGACTCTAATCGACGCAAAGATATAGCATAGATTCAATTCTAGCTAGTTGTGTGAAATCAAAAGCTTTAGGGTTATAATTTTCCTTCATCTTCTTCATGGTAGTCTCAAACACCCCAAGAGATGCCTTTAGATCTTGCTCCCCATGACTGATAGTCTATGTATGAGAAAAATTAATCACTTTAAGATCATTCATCACTATTTTCTGTAGCTGCTTAATTTTGTTCTCACTATATTTATTTTTGGAAATGGTGCTTCTAATAGTGCTGAGAAACTAGATGACATTCTTCCTAAGAATGAAGAAGGTAGCTTCATTAGGTGCTCTTACTAATTTCTCTATGCAGAATTTCATGAACACATACTTTTCAATTTCTAAAAATTTGGACATGGTGCAAACTATTTTTCTTCCTCTCTATTCAACACCTACCTATGTGTTTGTAATTCACCTATTAAGGCTTCTGTATCTAGGAGAACATCTTGAGCATCTTTGAGATATCTAAGACCACTTTTAATGACTTCATTTATCCACTCATCCACTGAAGAGACTAGGGCTCAGCCTCATTGTACCTGGCTCAAGAAGTTTTTGCTCTCGACAAAATTTGGGTCAAAGATTTGGGGAGACTGAACCAAAGGAGTGGCATCAAAACTATAGAAGGTATTAATAAATTGCGACAATATCTAAATTGTCTTCTTTAACTCATTTTTTTCCTTATTGTCCTTCCATGACAAGTAAAACATTGGCTAAGTTGTCTCCTTGAATAAGTTGTTCTTTCCCACTCGGTCCGTTGCACCTAACTCCACCTCGGTGACCTCAAAACCTTCTACCTTGATTTCTTGTTCCCCTCCTTTGGCCTTTAGGTCGGCACTTCTACAGTCCACTTTCCATTTTTCACATCCATGAACATTCAGGCTGTTCTTTTTACCTTCTTAGCCTTCAGAGTTTTCTGAGCATACTTGCTAACTATATCTTTAACAAGAACAAAGATAGGAACCAGGCTATGTTTTTTACTCGTCAAAGAAACTAACCATTTGGGAATGACCTCAGAGCAATTGGATTTCTCAGATTTCTTTACTAGTGAACCAATTACCTCCAGTGTTGCATCATCTAAATAAAAAATATCTCTTCCACCTATTCATTTTTAGATATATAGAAACTTATATCTTCCAGCTTATCTTCATCCAAATTGATTGTTAGAACATTCTCCTGAGCCATGTATTTCTTAGCCTTTGATCTGGTCTTGGACTATGTAACCCTCTCTGGATGAGCAACTAGTAGGGGATCGACTATAGGTTTCTTTCTAGTGTTCTTGACCTATGATTTCTCAGTAGACTCTGCATTTTCAATTTGTGTAGATGGATTAGAAATAGAAATATGATAATGTAAAGAAGTACATTTAACTTCTTCTTTTTCTATTTTAGATTATTTTTTCTTTCTTCTTTCTTGAAACACTCATTAGTTAGTTGAATCACACATAAAGTCCTCTTCTCAATATTATCCTCTTCTTCTTTGGACCAATAAAAAATAGGATCACTTTTTTCAACTGACTTCTTTAAGCTAGGTTCAATCAAATTAGACCCATCATCAATTATCCCTTATACATTGATCTGAAGTATTATTGATAGAATTTGTGATATACACAATCTTCTATGTGCCCTTTCTTCTACCTATGATTCATCACAACAGTCCTCCAAAAACTCTTCCAGGTGGGGTATAGGAAACATGTGAGACCTAAGTCCTAAACTACCATTGGCATAGTTTTTATTATCAAATCCCACTCTTTTAGTATAGTATTTGAAGTCAAAATGATGAATGTCACTTCCAATACTAACAACATTTTCCATGGTTTTACATGAGAGTTTTCCTAATGATATGGGAAAATCCTTTACCCATTCTTCTTCAGGGAGAAATCTTTTCAAGACTTTGGTGAGTTGTCTGCAAATCTCAGCTAGGATGAAATAGTCAAATGCATACCTAGGCAACCTCAATGGTGAATCTTCAAAACCCCTAATCCTAATGTAAGTAAATCTAGGAAACTAAATGCAAAAGCTTCCATACTTGGTTACCAGCCCCTGGGCTTCTAAACTAATTCTCTTTTTAGAGATACCAGCTAGCTCAAAACATAGCTTACCCATAAATGTGTCATGCACCCTTCTGTAATTTTCAACAACTTTGTCCTTCTGTAGAATTGGGTAATATTCATAGACACACATGTTTGAAACCTAATGTTTGTGTGGAATTCCATGCTATTGTCTATTGTAGGCCAAGAAATACATGAGGTAAGAGGACATGAAGAAACCACTACTAGTCAATTTAGATGTGTTGAGCTATTCTCTAATGGAGCTAGAAATTAGTTCAACCCAATCTAGGAGTTGTGTTCCTTCTAGGATGATTGGAATGTAGAAATACATCCAATCAGAGAAAAGATAGGCTACTTGAGACCACCTTACTCTATGCAGCATCACCATTAAACCACTGATATAGGGGCAGACATGGGTTCTATTTAATTTCTTGGTCAAACACAAACCCCCTCTCTTTGGGTTCAATAACCAGCTTTTAGCTATACAAGTGTGATTCGCATCTCTATTTTCATTGAACTTAATAATGGACTATGAGGGAGAAAAAGTACAAAAGGTCTTTTCTAGGAGCTGTAGTGCTTGAGTCACCATTTCCCTATTAATAGGCATAAGCACACTACTATCCTTCTTTTTGATTGACTCTGTTCATGTATCATAATTTTGTATGCATTCAAGGATTAATTTAGGGAAAATAACAGTGTGAGGAAATGTTACTGCTAAACATTACCCATTGTGCAGAATCTCTAGAGTCGGGGTACCCTCTAAAGAATTTAGAAGACGGGAAGGAAAGTTTTCCACATTATAAACCTCTAGGTCTCTATCTGACACTATGGGGCCATCACATATTAAACTCGAAGTGTTCCCAAATAGATGAAAGGTTGACCTCATGACTATAGAAATTTAATTTTCTATTCACCTTACAAACTACTGAATTTGAAAATTTTTTGAGGGTAATGGCCAAACTCACCTTATATCTATAGAATATTTTGATCTTAGGAGCTCCCAATTTCTTACCTCCATGCAACAACTTCTTAATGATTGAATACTTAGGCATTTGAATAAAAAGACTTAACTTAAATAGAATCATGAGGGCATTGCAAATCTTTCATGGAGAGAGTGACAAAGATTTGATTTGACATCTTGCGCATGTAATCCATAATTACCATTTAAACAAATCCAAAGGCCACTTAGAATAATTATTATCTCAGATTTCTATGGCATAGTTAATAACTTGTCACCATAATTAGCATTAAATGACTTCTCTCCTATGGGCCCCACTACTTAGGTGTCACCAGATTCTCCTCTCCTTCATAATCCTCCCAAATTCTTTTGAACAAGAAAGAACAAAGCTCATAGTAGTTCAACACTATTCAAGTATGTTCAAGCCTCTTCAAGGTTTGTGAACTTATGAATTAGCCCAACTGATGATTTGAATGCCAAGGTACATTCGTAACAAATGACTGATGCGCTTCAATCTTCTTAAATGTTAGCGGCAGGTAGATTTCCTTATTTTCTTATCATCTTGCCATGTCTTCACAAATTATGACATTAATATGAACATCCTTGAATGGGTTTGAACACCGTTCAAGGTTGTTCAAAGGTGTTCAAGCATGTTCAAGAAAAACAAGAATTGAAAAATTTCATGCAACTCAAAACCAAAACATGACTTCAAAAATCTAACCAGACTTAACACACATAGAGTGAGGGAAAGACTAATCAAAAGACAAGGTTTATTCAACATGAAGCCATAACAAAAGAATTCAAGGGCCAGGATCAAACTGGGACTAACACACACAAACCTTTTTCTTTCTTCTTTATTAGTAGTAAGTATCTCAAGGTCTTCTTCCTTTATGATAGGCACATATTTCCAGGTAATGATCCAATATTCCAATCCCATGCACATCAGATGATTATTCATCTTTTCCTTCCATATGTCAAAATTATTTGCATCAAACTTAGGACTCTCATTTCTAAATAATTTCATCCTAATATTTACCTCAAGATGTTGAAGTTCTTGATTGAGGACCAAAAGTTCCAAGACCAATTATTAGAATAAAAATGTCCTAATTAACTAAGAGGGGGACGGTGAATTAGTTTATGCCAATAATGAATACTTTAAACTTTGCCTTCAAACTTAATGCTATAACCAAAATGTTGAACTAAACTGTAAAATACTACAATAATACACATACACATCAACACCAAGGTTTATTCTCAAGGAAAACTCTGCTAAGGGAAAAACCCTTGTGGGGATAGTACCCACAAATATCTATACTATGAGTATAATAACATTGTTAAGATTTTTTCCATTTTAGGAGTCGAGTATTACGATAGGTAGGTCCATAATAAAGGACAAACCCTGTTAGGAGCCTTTTACAATGTCATCCTTGTGAAGGAATCGACCTTTCTAAGAGTCCAACCCTACTAGAGGCAATAACCCTATTAGTGGTGTACAATAGATTAACTTGATCAGGAGATTTTAGAGTTAAAGTCACCCTCAGGTTCTCCAAACCTCACAACTTGAAGATTGAGACAATTTTGTTCTGAAACTGCCTCTAGGATTCAACCACTACCAAGAAAGCTCCACCTTGTACCCAAGTGCACAAATATTATTCTCCAAATAGTAACTAATGTAGCCTCACACTTTCATTCTCCTCTACAATTTTCATATGGAGTTACATCATATCTTCCATACATATTTTCCAAGGATTTCACTCCTTATATATAAGTTACAATAATTAAATCTGGGTTGGCCTACATAGGATAAATCCTATTTACAAAATACAAATAGACCAATGAAAAGATAGAAAAAGTACCTCTTACAATGTTAAAACATAACAATTACATCAATTAATCATCTAGATCTATAAATCAAGCTTGGTCATCAACTTGCTTGAAGCATATTCCAAGTGATCCTCCAAATAGGTCTTCATAAATACACACCCCATAGCTAATGTCACATGCATGATCAGAACTCCATATGATCGTAATAATCTCTCCATCTAGTGTCCAACATGAACCTATGCTCACTCATCATGATTTCAACAATCATGAATGCTATCCACAAAGTTCCACAATCAACTTTGTGAAAACATCAGTTTTTGTATCTTGAAAACCAGTCATCGGTGATCTAATTATAAGAATGTGTGATCACTGCCTGTGAACCAAGATAAAATGTAGATTCTTCAACTAATTTCACACGTGCTAATTATTTGTACTGTGTCTATACAATTCTCTGCCATTTGTTTGCAGGCTTCTAAATAACCAACTAGTAACATATGTTGACATCAATGACAAAATCTTTCATGAATGCAACACACAATCACTCTAACATGTCTCCAAAACTACTAGAATACTCTCCCACAGGAATACCATCAGCATTGATGCTAACACACTCATCATTTTTTTATACAAGATCTAATCAAACATGAAGAAGACAATGATTTCAATCATAGTAATTTTTAGTGGCTAATATTCACCAATTGGCAAATTTTGGAAATTTGAGAATCCAAATTTGGCTAATAATTCAAGATTTAAGGTAACCTAAATTGCCACATTTTTACAAAACTTTGATTTAGAATTATTTAAATCATAAAATAATATATTTTATAAAAATCTTGAACTTGAAAATTTGCCACAATATTCGATACATGAATAGATTTGATTAGCAAGAATTTTATAACTTATTGTAGAAATTTAAAGTAAATCTCCAATAATATATCATGATTATTAGTTATTGTAGGGATCTATCACCAACTTCTAGTTTCCATTACTGACTTAAAGTATAATCTAGTGACTGTCATTATATTCTATGAGGTAAAAATATTACTATTTAGTTTGTAATGCTTATGGGAGCTAAATTTTTTTTTGGATTATTCATCTTAATATAAATCAATGGTCTTGAAGAAATTTTGGGTCCCATTAGTATTTAAAAATATCAATACAGTTGTCTCACACAATACAATGAGGTTATTAGATTATATTTTATATAAATGGTAGAAAGTAATTATTATAGAGTCTATTCCTTAAACCCATCAAAGATTTCCACATTAAGCCTAATAATTTTTTATAAAAATTCTATTTTTTTAAACAGAACTATTCACCATGGTGATTAATTAATTTCTTTTTATTTTTTGAGATTCGCCAATATTTTCTACAAAAAAAATTGTTATTAAAAAATAATCGCCAATAAGAATACTTTTTTGTCAAAAAATTTGAGAGATTCGCCAATAGAAATTAAATTTTTTTTTCAAGAAAATGAAAGATTCACCAAGATTTTATATCTTTTTAAAGAGGGGGGTTTCTTAAAGATTACTCTGATTTCAATGGATAAATTTTAAGGGTTTTACAACCCTACCTTAATACACAAAGTTGAATTGAAAATAAATTCAAAATCTTGAAAACCCAAAGCTTTCAAAAATAACAAAACTTTAATCCTCAAAATTTTTCCAAGAAAGAATTCTTCAACACATGATTGAATAAACTCTCCAAATGGTCTCCTAGCTCTCATATATATAGAAAACACAAATACCAAAGTTGAAAGAATGCAACTCCAAAAACAAAACGAACTCAACTTAAAAACTAATAAAATAATTACTTAACAAAAATCCCCATAAATAAGAACTCAACTCTAACATTGTTTTTATCAACTTTAATTTATTCAAATAATTATTTCTTTAATTTTCTTAATTTTAACCCACTTTAACTTACTTGATTTTATAGTAAAGTGCTCTTTAAGTTGCATTATTTGGTTTTAATTAATTTAAAATATGCAACTCAACTGATAACCACTTGACTCAATTTGCATATTTAAATTTAATTTTTATTTAATAATTATTAAATAAATAAAACTCAAATTTCTTAGTTGATTAATTTTGACTTTGTAATTAAAATATTTTTTAAACATAGGCAATTAATTAATTCTCATTAATTAATTAACTTTATATTTAATATTTTAATGTAACATAAGGTGTAATTATTTAATCTCATTTAATTAATCTTAACTAATTTCTCAATCCATTTTAACACAAAAACCACATCAAAACACATGACATGCAACTATGAAGCAAAACCGACTAAACCAAAATGCAACAATCAAGCCTAAAGGAAAGAATCATAAATTTACGTCACCTTGATAAATCCAAATAGGTATAAAATATATACTTGTCCACTTTTTCAAGATAATGAATGGCTTAGGTTGGGATTAGACCTATATGTTACTCCTCTCTCTTACCATTGAGATATTGTGATTGGGCACGCTCTTCCTGGCAATTCAAGGAAGTCAATACCTGATACTTAAAATCCTATATAAAAGATAAGCATGTACATACATGTATAAATATATAACAAATGATGGTGGGGATCGACCGATCATGTGGATCTCACAAGAAAGTAACTAGGAATTCATACCTCAAACATGTCATGTAGATAAAACAAAATTATAAAACATAAACACCAACTAAACACTTGCAAGTATGGGGTCAGTACAACCATAAAAATAAATAACATGAAATCTAACTGAGGATATAATACACACATGAAAAGTGTCTTAAAAGAGTGGCCAAGTAAACTAAAAAGGAGACTATGGAAATGGTATTACACCTTTCACAAACCTATACCAAACTAGACACCTCATGATTTTTGGTGCATACACACACAAAAATATAAAACAAAAGAGAGATGTTACTAAACAATGACAACAATAATGCTCATGGGACCTAGTCTTTATTGACTTTGCAGTCCCATATTAATAATATGATTGTATGTATTCACAACCATAGTTTTAATATTGGTGAATATAGTTAAATTGTATAATATTACCTCCCTTCTAGTTTTCTGTTTAATAAATGTGTTTCCTCTCATTTCTTCAAGCCAATTTAGGGATTTTGTATTTTGGTTTATTTTGTGATCAGTAAATCACCATTATAGATTTAGCTTCCCTCATTTGGTATTAGATCTAGCTTGAGAAACATCTACAAGTCATTGCTATTCAAAAAGAAATTATTTTGAAATATAATGATTGAAAGAGATCCAGATGTGAAAGTTAAGGGGTCCAAAACTAAAAGAAGAGATACAAAAGAGATCACAAAGAAACATATCACAATATTTGATTAGAAAATAAAATTTCTCAATCTTAAAAAATAGGAAATGAATCCTAACTAACCATCCCTATTGTTGATTGTTTTCTTTTTTTTTCAGTACTTTTTTGTATGCATTTTATTATGTTTGTAGGTTAAAACAGGTTCAATGTGGAGGAAGCATGGATATTTTTAAAAGTTTGTTAAAAAGAAAATTTTACTTTTACATTAACATGAATTAAAAGCTAATAATTTTACAACTTTATTAAATTTTTAATTATGTGTTATTGATTTTGTAAATTAAAAATTTATTGGTTGAATATGAGTTTTATCTGAAAGAGGTAATATATATAAGGACTTGGAAACACAAGGAAAAGAAGATACTTATCATTTGAAACTAATACTTATATATCAAAAACTTATAAAAGAAAATAGAATATTTTGCATGAACTAGTCTCATTTGAAGGGACAAGGAGAGTATTCATTTGGGGACCTCTCCTAAATTTTGCAGAGAGTATTTGGGTCATTGACAATGTTTTTGATTAATATGGTATGGAATTAAATGTCTAATGTGTTTATTCCCATCTTTGAAGGAGAGAATTTAACATATTACTATAATAAAATGCAAATTGTACTCAAATATAAGGATTTGTGTGATATATTTCAATAAGGATATGTTGAGATAGTAGATGTAGATGTATTAAATGAAAAAATAGAATAAAAATAAAATATAGAGAAAAATAATGAAATTTTACTCTTAATTTAGGCTAAAATAAATCAAGCCTTTTTTCCAAGAGAAGTGGTGTTGTTCACTCCAAGAAATCATTACAAACATTAAGTAATGTATATTAAAGTGAAAAAATTGCTAAATTGTTAACAATGAGAAAAAAGATTTAAAAATATAAAAATGATAATACTAAATTCATAAATGAATTTCTAATATAGAGGTAGAAGGTGTAGTGAGTTAGATGAAAATAATAGCTGAATAAATAGATGAATATGTAGTCTAATTCCAAAATTCCAATATTTAAAAATATAAAAATGATAATACTAAATTCATAAATGAATTTCTAATATAGAGGTAGAAGGTGTAGTGAGTCAGATGAAAATAATAGCTGAATAAATAGATAAATAATTCCAAAATTTGAATATGTAGTCTCTACAATTTGGATTTCTAAGGATCTCTCAATATTAATATTGTAACATATTTTATCCTCCCTCTACTCTTTTTCGATTTCCTTCTAGACTAATCTTTGATTATGTTTGGGCATGAACACAAATTTATTCTTATAACTTATGTGGTTTAATTTAGATGTATAAGTTTGCTACTATGTGGATTGTTGATTATGGTTGTTTCATTACATGAAGTGATGGTCTCTAGGTGTGGATTTCTCTTTTTTTTTGGCTTCTTTTAATGCATATGAATTTTCTATCTATTCATTTTATAGTGGATGGCTTCTTCTCATTTTTATGAGATTTCAAGTATAATAGATCTAGGATTCTTCTTGAGTGTTCTATGATAATTGTATGAGGTTTTCAAGTCTTTTTAGTTGTACATTTTATGGGCTTTTATGATGGAAATCACATTAGATTTCTTATAGAAAAAAATATATTCCAAGAAATTTCTTGGTGCTTGTGATATAACCTTTTCATTGTATCATACATCAAAATGGTACATTTTAAAGGTTGGTTTACATATTTATATCAGTTAGATTTTTATAGGTCTCTTCTTTGTGTTTGGACCTAGATATTTACCCTATTCATATTCATAATTTAATTCCACATCACAAGATTATTTATGAACTCTACATAATTCATAATATTTTTACAATGGTGGAACTCATTTATTTTTTACATTGGGTCACTAGCAAATTTTATTGGCTTGTTAATTATTTGTTAAGCGACCCTTGGCATTTTATTTTTTTGTCTCTAAGATGTAGAGTATCCTATTTCAATTCCTTCACTATAGTGGGAAAAAGATAATTTATTTGTTATGATATTCATAAGTTTAGTTTCATATCTCAAATTTATAGTAAAAATATTTGTAAAGCCATTTTTTTTATCCTTAACGAGTAATGTCTTAGGATAAATTCTACAACTATATTTTTTAATATGGATTCAAGATTTTTGACCACATGAATCGATATTTTGTAGGATCCTCACTTGGTTAAAGTGTTAGAAACTACTTATATCCAAGAAAATATTATTCCTCTATCTATATTAGATCCTTAGTTCTAATTTTATAAGACCGATTCAACTACATATTTGTTTGGGGGATGATTTTATCTCTCTGACATTATTGAATTCATTGTTCTTGAAAAATTTATATCATCCATTAATGTTGGTTTGACATGTGATCCACATTAGGAGATTATCAATAATATTGTTGAGATTACTGAAGATATAGTGGTTCCCCTCATGCCCATTTCTTTAGATCATTATAAAGACATTTACAAGTTGTCCTCCTTGATCAGGATATTATCCATCCCTCCCCTCCTAGAACTCTCTATATTATTTATATTTTTAGGCAATCTCTAAATGTCAACTCAAGTTCATGCTAGTTGGATTGCAAATCTCCTTGTTCTAATCTTGGAGATTTAAGTTGTAATTGTTCTCTCTATTTTCTTGATTTCCTCCTTCCTCTTCTTCCTTTCTACTCACTCTCTATCAACAGTTCTTTGTCAAATTTTATCTCTTGTATTTCTCAAAACCAATTCATTCTCTCTATTTTATTTATCATACGTAATTTTTGTTATCTTTCCAATTTTTAAGATTATGTCATTTGGATTCATGCACTAATGGAAAACTTGAAATTTTGGGTTAGAACCTAAGGTTATTATCATTTTTTAGGTTAGTTGGTGGTATGAAAAATCCTTTTGTTTTTTAATCATGAACTCCTTTATTTTTTTTCATTCTTATTTATAAAATTTCAATGGCTTGTTACTTTTTCTGAAAAAAGGTATGTAAATTGATGAATTAAGTGGAATTTTTTAACTACCAAAGAAAGATTTAAAATAGTTATTAAATATTACAGAAATAATTTTATTATAAATAAAATATACAAGGAAAAAGAAACACATTCTTCAAGAATGATATTAAAAGTGATGATTAAATAAGAATGAACACAATGGTAAATCTAGCAATTTTAGAGCAAGAGGAAATAATTCCATAGGAAGAAATAGAAACTTCAAAGGAAGTTATTAGTTTTGATGATAAATTGAATTAATATTAAGGATTTTTTGAAGACTATAATGGATACCAACCACAAAGTAATCAGACTTACTACATAGACCATTAACAACATGGTATAAATGTTGGAGAGTGTTCATCAGGAAAAAAAGTTATCTAGGCCCAGAAATGGACAAGGATAAGGGTAAGGAAGAGTCAATGGGGGAAATAAAAAGGATAAGGGATAAATTGAAAAGGAAGGCTGAAAAAATCTTATCAACATATCTAGGAAGTTAAGAAAGAAGCTCAAGATATCACCTTGTTGAAGGTAGAAGAGACAGATACCTTAAAAACTATTGCATAGTCTTATGCTTTGGTTTTGTATTTTATTAATTATGTGTATTTTTTTTATCTCTTTTATATTGGGTTTACTTTTGTTTTCTTTATAGATATTTTTTCATCTTGGATTGTGCTCTTTAATATTTTATCTAGTTAATACTTGCTGGTAAAAGGGTTTTGGGTCACTTCAAAACTTATGTTTACCATAATCAATAACTTCAAAGGAGCGGTAATGGGGGAGACAATAGTAAGAGGAATGTTCATTATTTTCATCATAATAATTTGGATATTATGCTTCATAATGTTAGAGTAAATATGGTGAAATAGAAAATAAAATTTGTCATAGCACTATCAAATATTTAAACAAAAAAAAATCATTTCTTTTTTCAATTATACAAATGTCAGTTAAAAATATGTGGTATAGATAATTTGAATTTTCTTCACATATGACATCTAATGAGCATCTATTTTCCAATTTGGATCAAAATTATCAAAGTATAGTAGTTCAAGGAGATTATAGTTCTAATGAAAGAAAGGGTAAGGGTGCTATTCTAGTCACAACAAAATATGGTGAAGTGAAACAAATAAATAAAATTTTATTTTCTCAAGAACTCAAAAAGTATTTGTTGTCTATTGAATAAATGTTAGATAAAAATTATCGAGTAACTTTTGAGAAGAACGAGCACATGATAAGAGATAAATTGAATAGGAATGTAGTTTCTTCAAGAGAAAACAATGATAGTTGATAGGATATTTCCTGTTCATTCCACTCATGGGAACTATTCACGACTAGTGAATTTAATGAATGTAAAATCTTGCACAAAATATATGATTACATTAGTTTTAATGGTTTAATTTAAATCAGAAGATTAAAAATGGTTGAAGGTCTACCATTTATTGAAGACACAAAAGAGGTGTGTGAAAAGTGTATTCTTAGAAAATAACATAGGATACAATTTACTATTGGAAAATCTTGGAGAGTTAAAAAATGCTCCATAATCCATATAGATTTGTATGGTCCTATGAAAACACATTCTTTGAACAAATTGAACTATTTTTTGACCTTCATTAATGATTATATAAGAAAAAGTTTGAACTGTATTGTCTAGTTGCAAAATAAAAATTTTAAAAGTTTGTGGAGTTCAAGATGTTGGCTGTAAAATAAAGTGGTGTGTATATAAAAGTGATAAGGTCAGTCAATGAGTGTGAGTAAAATTCAAATCAATTTATAGGTTTTTGTAAAACTCATGAAATCAAGAGAGAGTTCACTACTTTCTACACTCCATAGTAAAATAGATTTACTAAAGAGAAGAATATGACTATTGTTGAAATGGAAACAAAATGTTTGTTAAAATAGAAAATTTTGGATCAAAATTATTGGGTAAGAGAAATACTCATAATACTATACCTTCTAAATAGAATTCCTATAAAAGATGTTAAAGGAAAGACTCCTAAACAAGTATGGTCTAGAGTAAAGCCAATTATTGATCATTTCATAGTATTTGGATGTGTTACTTACATACACACACACAAATTTTAAAAAGGGCCTAAATATAATGATAAAGGACTTAAATATATTTTATTTGTTATGGAACTTAAAATAAAGCATTCAGGTTATATGATGTCAAAGGGAAAAATATTTTGATTAGTAGAGATGTAGTATTCAGTTCAAAATAATAGAATATGCCACAAAAATAAAAATAAAGGAAAAGAAATAGTAATTGATGTGATCAAAGAGAAGGAAGAAGGAGATGAGATTGAAAGATCTAGTGCAAGAGTAATAAAATGTGAGAAATATTAAATAAGGGCATAAAAGAATCATCCATCAACTCTTATGTTGGATTATAATTTTGAGAAAATGACAAAAAAGGTCACAAATAAAGTGAACTTTGTACAGATATCTCAAATCGTAGAAAATAATAAGCCACAAATATTTGAACAAGTTCAAGAATAAGAAGTGTTGATTGAAGCATTGAACAATAAAATACATGGAATAAATGGAACATAGAATTTGGTTCAATTACTTTCTAGTGAGGAAATTATTGGTACAAGATAGGTGTACAAAATAAAGTATAACTCTAATGGAAGCATTGATAAGCATAAGGTTGGATTGGTATCCAAAGAATACACTTAATAGGAAGGTATTTATTAGAATAAAACATTTTCTCATGTAGCATGGATATATACTATCAAATTGGATTCATCATCGATATCTCAATAAAGTTGGATAGTTTATGAAATGTATATAAAGATTAATTTCTTAAATGGATATATTGATGTGGAAGTGAATGTTTCATAATCTAAATTGTTTAAAAACATTATAAAGAACATTAAGACTACTAATTTAAGAAGGCATTATATTGTATCAAGAAGGAAACAAGACCATGCACTAGTACATTTGAGTCTTTTTTCCAATGCAACGTTGTCAGAATTATGACACTATTTCATCGGTCAAGTGACAGCATAACCCATCACAGTTTTGTAGTCGAAAAAAATGATGACCACCATAGTCATCATAATTAAAATGACTATGGTCATCGTTATTTTCATCCAAAGAGGGGTGGCCAACATGGTGAACATATCACCAGGTCCATTTCTTTGTGTCGTAATTTTGATGGGCGTGCGTCGGACATTCTATACCTCTAACGGCTAGCTATCAAAAATATCTAACAGATAGTTGTTGTTTGCAATTTTTTACCAATGGGGATGTTGTACATGAAATGGCTAGATATTAGACATTTCTGACAGATAGCCTTAATTTGGAGTTTTTACTGATGGGGATGTTGTACATGCGATGGCTAGCTATCAAATATTTTTGATAGGTAGTCATCAGACGTATTGCTCCTGTCGAAATAATTTTCATTCCCATCGAAAAAGTGATGGATAGGCACATTAAAAATAACAAAGCTCAAGAGATTATTGTAGTTTCTCTCTTTCTTCAATCCATATTATTGACAAAATGGTTTACCTTTTGTTAGCTCATCAAATGCGGGGATTTGAAAGAATTTTATAGAATATTTTTATGATAACGTATATTATTTAAGTTGACGTTGCACAAATTTATCAACTTTGTGCACTTTTAGACCATGAGGACAATGATAAAGAAGAATCTCCTCCCATGGCCTACATTATTCAACCCATAGGAGGGGATGCTTCTTTATGGCTTTACTTTTAGTCTACAAGTGTGAGAAGTAGATAAATTCATTCAATGTGAAACTAAATGTACATTAGCGATGAAAATATCATCTATTAAATTATTTCAAATCCCCGCATTTGATGAGCTAATGAAAGGTAAAACATTTTGTCATTAATATAGACTAAAGAAAGAGACCAAATATGATGGTCTCTTGATCTCTTTTATCTTTAGTCCTTGCTACTAGGTAAGGCCTAGAAGACTTATACCTGTCAACCATCTAGAATAATCACCACCTTGCCTTTATGCACACTGCATAGTGTCCAATATAAGAGAATGGAGAAAATATGAATGGATAAAAGAAATGAAAGATACAATAATATTATCTTGTTTTTTACCTTCTCATAATTGATCCCAGTCTCACAAAAGTAATTTTATACGATCACTAGAACATTTTGTGCATGGATGACAAATAGTATCCAAAGTTTCTAGATTTTGAGAAGAGGTATGAGTGGAGGCCAAAGAAGGGATATTTTTGAAGGTTTTATAGATGTAGGTTACTAAATCATCATCTCTTCACTGGTACTCAATCTGGAAACCCTCGTATGTATATCACCACTCTAGTAAATCTCTTCTAGCCTCTAGTGCATATACGGCTTCTCAAAATCTAAAAACTCTCCATCATTTATTCCCATTATTTTTTTCAAGCATCTCCATGGACTAAGACCTTAAATTATTTAGCTTCTCTTTGTTTCAAGAATAATTTAACATTATCTACTTTAATAGAGCCAACCACGTGAAGGTTGAAGCTCATCTGGCCCCTCCTAGGATCCTCTTATGACTCTTTACGAAACTTTAAGACTTCTAAGATGTATTCTTAGGGATCATAAAGGATCATAAAGGGTCATAAGGGGTCTTGGGACACAATAGCTAAGAAATATAAATGTAGGCATCATGGTCACAGTTGTTTGGAGACAAAACATAATTAAATGCTATAGCCAAATGATACAACACAACCACTAATCCTTCGGTTCTAAATTTACACTATGGGATCCAAAAACTAGATAAGGGAATAATTTAGAGAGCGAAGGAGGAGGGCCATAAAAATAAAAATAATATAGGGACCCTATATTATTTTGGTCATTATGGCCCTCCTCCACTCTCTAAATTTATTCCTTATCTATGGTTTTTGGATCCTACAGTGTCAACTTAGAACCAGAGGAGTAGTGGTTGTGTTGCATCGTCTCAGTATAGCATTCAATTTTGTTGTGTCTCCAAACAATTGTGACCATGATATATACATTTATGTTTTTTAGCTATTGTGATATCTACATTTATGTTTTTCAGCTCTCGTGTTTATGTGCATGTTTTTTATGTGTTTGGATTCTCTCACTTGCATCGAAAATAAGATTTTCCCACTCTGAATCAAGAATTCATGTGCAACATAACTAGAATATGCATGGATAGTAGGTGAAGCTGAGAAGACTATAATATGTAGGGCTACAATCAATCCCTTCATACCATAAATATTTCCATTACATTAATACATAGTTGGAAACCATAGCCTGCATTTACTGTAAGTTGGCATCTCAATCCAACGACCAATAAGAACAAATGCTACTTTCTAAAGAAGAAAACCTTTGAAGTTTTAATTTCTATTTGTTTTCCCAATAGATCTCTTTCTAGAAAAAAAATGCTTTGGTTTCAGGTTCACTATCACTCTATTAGCCTCTCCCTTGTGAGCATCCTTGTTTCTCTTCTTTAATGCCTTCTTGCCAAGTTTAATAGCTTTCAATTTCTAAATTGAATCCTTGAAACCATCTCCTAGAACAACTTCACCATTAGGCCTAGAGCTAGATCTTGACCATGATAACAAATGTTGCTTCTTGTTTGGTTGATCAATATCCATGGCATCAATATTTTCATCCGCTCTACTGGACCTCTCTTGTTTGTGGCCTTTTCATGACACTGGCCTACTTGAAACTCTCTCTATTGCTGCCTAAGGATCAAGGCCTAGGCTAGAAAGATGTCTTCCCATTCTATTTAAGCCATATTCCTTGTTCTTGTCAAACTTACTTGGTACAATATGCCTACTCTCTGTAGTACTCTTCTTTAATCTGTGATCAATGATAAGCATCTTCTTCTTCTTCCTAATTATAGCTAGAGCTTCATTTTCATTAGGATTCAACTCCACTTCCCCCATCTCATCATCCTCATCACCCTCACCTACCATCCTAAGCCCTTCTTCCCTCACAAGTTCTTCAAGCCTCTATAAGATATCTGGATAAATAAAGTCTACAACATTATGTCCATCCATAATCTCATAAATATAATCTTCTTTGCACTCTTCATTTTCCAAAATATATCACTTCTTCAAGCTTGTAGAGTAAACTACAGCCTTGCCATTTTCATTCTCAATATCCTTCTCCAGCTTCTTGGCCTCCTTGGTAGGACATGCCCTGGCATCCAAATCAACTTAAGGAATACAAGGGGGCCCTCCCTTTCCCATCTCCCAGCTTGGGCATTGCAACATGAATCCTATTGAGACAACTACTAATCTTTTTCAACTTCATCTTAATTTCCACTCTCTACTCCAACAACCTCTCACATGTCGCATTCTTCACTGCAATCACCCCTTCTTCCTTCAAAGAAGTCATAGAGAGTAGTGTGCCATCATCCCCTCTCTTGATTCCCAAAGAACCCACCCATATTTTTCCCAGCCTCAAATCTCATCTCCACAACCAATTTTGCATCCTCCTTTAGTAATGTCTATAATGGTTGCAAATAAATCCTATTACAAAGTACAATAAGAGGCTTATTGGAAAATAGAGGTTTTATGCTATGAAATAGAGCTTCCTGTTGCACAATACTATAGCCATAGGATCCCAAAACATCAAGGAAAAACAAAACAACTTCCTTCAAATGAGCCAAGGTAGTAATATTGAGCATCTTGATTGTGTTCTTGTCCTCGAAGGGGTGTTCCAAAATACTAGGGGCATCAATAACCTGATACCTCAAGTACTTATAATCAGTATGCCTGAAAAATAGAGACTTAGTAGTAAAAGCATAAGGTTGCACATCCACATCCACCCTAGTAATCTTATTAATAAAAGATCTCTTGCCAACATTAGAGTACCCACATATCAAAATAGTCCTGGTATTGGGGTCAATAGATGAAAACCTTGCCATATGCTACCTCGCATGTTCAAGGTAATCCAAACTCAATCCAATTCTCTTAACAATGGTACACATCCATCCAAGTGCAGAAACCTTCAAAGATTTGCAATGGTAAAGAGAATCCCCATATTTTATCAGCCTAACATAGTCTTTGACCACTTTGGCAATGAGATTGCGAGTAGTATTGATCTGGCCAAGGGCCAACTTGTTCTTGAAATTATACTGCACCATTTTTCTCTCTTTGTCTTTGTCTACGCTGATTCTTCCCCAAATTTGATCGCTTAGTTAGAAAAGAGAACGAGCAGGGACCCACTGCCAACAAGGAACAGTCGTGATGTTTGTGGTAACTTAAATACTCTCCAACTTAGCATAAAGTTTTGTCACAAATCATACATAGATGAAGATTATATTTTGCTGATTTTGAGTACCTTTAATTGAATATATGATAAATGATGACTAAGCACATGAGCTAATTTGCAATCCAAACTTAATAAGAAACCTATCCACAAATACCTTGCCTAAGAAAATTGGCACATAACTTTTTTTGAAAACCATAAATTGTCTGCATTAAAATCAACTATATTGCAAGCTTCTGTGATGGATATCTATACTGCAAGCTTCTATGATGAAAATAAAATTTAAAATTCATTACTTGCATCTACAACATTAGATAAAAGTTGAATTTTATTTATGTCTTGATGGATATCTATACCATGTCATAAATCTTCCATTTTAACATAGGAAAAGAGGATAGTGGTAGAAGATAGATCCATTTTGTGCATAACCTGAACTCATCGTATTCCATGAGAGTGCATCTTTTGAGAATTATTTTTTGAATGTTTCAAGGGACCAATACTTCTACAATTAAATCATCATAACTTTTTCATTACTTAAACATCACACATGGCACAGACTCTCTTCAAACCCACAATATGTTGCATGTGTAGTACAAAAATCATGAGATTCTAAAGAAGGCCTCACTCTTTTGTCTTTTTTAATGGGCTATGATATTGTATATTATAATAATTTTTTTCAAGGATTAACCTTATGTTTCTATTAGGTTTTATTGATTAAAAGATATGTTCCATGGCTTTTGAGGGATGGAGGGACACATTTATGGTAAATTTTATATATGGCAAAAAATAGGGGACAACTCTGTGTGTGTGTGTGTGTGTGTGTGTGTGTGTGTATTTACACACATATTATTTGAAATATTGTGTCCATAAGTGGGTTTGGGACATGGTCAGTGCACTATGAAACCATCATTTATGGAGTTTTATCCATAATTTTCATCTGTAAATTGGTTTGAAGCATCATTTTCATGCTGCTACATGGATGGAAATGGAGAGATTCAAACCTTGGAGATATTTATGAAATTTTCAAAATATATAAGTTTAATATACAATTTATTTATGTTTTATAGAACTTTTAATGAAAAGATTTACGGTGAAATCAAAAAATGTCATCTCTGAGACATAAAATAAGCAACTCCAACACTTGCATCCAAACATAGATTCAACTTAGTAAAATCTTATAATTGTTAGTTAATGAAAAGTTTGAAAATATGTTCGTTGGGTTGTGTTTGAGTAGTTGGGATAGGGGTTATCTCACAACACAATCATATTATAACTAACCTTTTGGGCATAGAGTACTCAGTGGTTGTACATTTTGATATTTTAGGTGATTCAATGGGTGGAGCCATATGTATTCTTGGGTGAATATGATTCAAGTAAAAATATAGTTGGGTATAGAGGCTATGCCTAATATTTGTAGCATTTTAAATAATTCATATTTTGAAACTTGGATTTTTCTACAATGAAAAATAAATATGAACAAGTTTTATTATAGTATTTTATTGCTGTAGATGTTACTTAATATGTTTTATGTTTTTACTAGATCGTAAAAACTATTAAAAAGACTAAAATGAATTTCCCAAATATAAAATTAATTTCTTCATTTGGTGTGAGTATGGAATGCATTACATTTGTACAAAAATGCCTCTTACATTGAGCTACCACGTGATTATGGTCACCTCAAAATCTACCACTCAAAGCTCATAATCTTCATAGTTACATGTACTCACCTTGAATGGTGACATATAAATATAAATTCAATCCAAGTTATTAATTTCTCACATGCAGTTTGAAATGTCATTTATCTGTACTTGAAAGGGAATATCAATGTTGTTATCCTATTTTTTGATTCCCCATAATCAATGCAAGTATGGAGGATTCACACTTATTTATTGATAAAAATTAGTAATATGTCGAACAACTTTTATTGATAACTTTAGAAGATGTGAAAGATTTTATATATTATATTAGTATATAATAATATAACTAATGAAGGGAGTGTATTTTAATTACTTGAAGATTTTTTGCATTATATATATACAATATCATTAGAATTAAAATTAGAATATACAATATCATTCCCTATTCTCCATTCTAAAGAAGGCCTCACTCTTAATCAACCAAATCTTCCTTGTACCACACAAAAAACTGTGTGATAACTATGTCTACTCCAACCTTAATTGTTTAAGAATTCATTATATCAGATAAAGTATGTTTAAGAATTGTTGGACTGGTCCTTTGGTGTGTATTAAATAGAATACAATTTTTAGCATATTATTATCATTCTATTTCTTTGTTGTAAACATGCCAATGATTCAGTTTTGTAAATTTTTTTGTGGCCATGTCTTTTTTGTTACTTGGTTTTATTGCATTGTATTGCATTGGTTTAAAGCTAGGGCATCCGTGCTAGCAGTCTATAGAATTAGACCTTGATTTTAAATGCATTTAACACAAAAAAAAAAATTACTAAACTGAACTAATGGCATGTTTACAACAAAGGAATATAATGATAATAATATGCTGAAAATTCTATTCAGTCTAATACATGCCAAAGGACTAGTCCCAACAATTCTTAAACATAGTTTATCTGATATGATTAATTTTTAATAAAGGTCTAATTCTTTAGAACACTATCATGAAGGAAGATTTAACCTAGCAAAATCTTCCTTGTACCACACAAAAAACTATGTGATAATTATCTAAATCTTCCTTGTACCAAATCTTCCTTGTTCAAGTTGTGCAAGAATTTTTTGGTTTGAAGATCATAATTCAAACCCATAAGCCTTTGCAATTCCTTCCTTAAGATCATATCCAAGGTTATCACCTCAAATATTCTCAAATTCCTCCCTTCTTTGATCTCACAACAGAAATCTAGATAACTATGTGATAACTAGCCAAATCTTCCTTGTTCAAGCTATGCAAGAATTTTTTGGTTCAAAGAACCTCCTCAAAAAAATCAATGCCACCTTCCTGGTGCTGATCCCCAAGACTTCTTGAGTGGACTCTTTTGAGAAATTCAGACCCATAAGGCTTTGTAATTCCTTCCTTAAGATCATATCCAAGGTTATCACCTCCAGGATTCCTAGAGTCCTCCCTTCTTTGATCTCACAGTAGCAATCTAGCTTTGTGCCTGGCAGATAGATCCTAGACTCCATAATGATCATGCATGAAGTTATTCATTCACTTGAAGAAGGAAAATGATAAGGCTTTCTTCTCGAGCTTGACCTCTCCAAGGCCTATGATTGGGTGGACTAGCAGTTTCTTCTTAGAGTTCTTGAAGCTTTTGGTTTCAACTCCCACTCCTACAAGCTTTTCTTTCAAATCATCTTGACCCCTTCCTTGGCGGTCATGATTAATAGCTCCACGTCTGCCTTCTTCAAACCTTCTAGGGGTCTGAGACAAGGGCACCCTCTCTCCCTTATTCTCTTCATCATTCTTGTTGAGTGTTTGGGAAGACTTATCTCAGTTTCTAAAATGAACGGAGACCTAAAAGCCATCAAACCCTCATCTGGTGACATTGTCTTTACACACCAGCAATTCGTGGATGATACCATTCTTGGAGGTGAAGCTTCAATGGGTGAAGCTAGAGTGGTGAAGGATATTCTTAACAATTATACTAGGGCTACTAGCCAAACTATCAATTGGAATAAAAGTACTATTTTCTTTATCAACACTCCTGAAGTGAGACAGAGGAAAATTGCTCAAATTATGGGATGCAGCATTGACACCTTACGTTCTACTTACTGGGGGCTTCCCTTAGGTGTCAAACCTCTAGATACTTTTTGGAAAAAATTGATAGATAGATTTAATAAGAAGCTTGCTAGTTGGAAAGGGGTCATCCTAAGCCAGGCAGATAAGATCCAACTGGTTAAGGCTAATTATAGAATCTTCCCACCTATGCCCTTAACCTCTTCCCTATCCCGGCTAAAGTCATGGAAGCCATGGAAAGAATCTAGAGAAGATTCCTCTAGTTCGGTGCTAAGGACCAAAAGCGCATTCCCCTAATTTCCTAGGAGAAAGTGTGCCAACCAAAACCTAATGGTGGCCTTGGCTTAAGGAAATTGAGACCTTTCAACAAAGCCCTCCAAGCCAAATAGATTTAGAGAATTTTCAATAGCATCGGAGAAAGGAGGGATACTTTTGAAGAAAAATACCTCTTGCATAACTCTCTCAATAGGTTCTTTGAAGAGGAGGATTTCCTCAAAGGTTCCATCATCTAGAATGGTCTTCTAGACACTAAGGAGCTAGCTAAATCTAGGGAAAAGTGGAAAATTGGAAATGGTCACTCTGTCCATTTCTGGAATGACAACAGGCTTCAAATGGGCAGCCTGAGAAATATTGAAACTTTAAACACTTGGAGACTCATCTGATCTCAAACCTACAAGACTAAGGTAGGGAATTATAGAATGGATGACAAATGGGTAGATCTTACTCAGATTTCTTAGGACCTGTCTCCTTTGATGACTGCTCTCAATGCGGTCACTCTATCTCCCAAGTAGGACAAGATACTCTGGGAGGATTCTTTGGATGGGAATTACAATGTGGCTTCAGCCAATTCTTTGTTGACCACTCAAATCCAAGACTTGAATCTGTTGTGGGCCAAAGGTTGGACTCTTGATCTTACACCCAAAATCAATGTCATCTTCTAGCTCCTGCTCCAAAACCATATCCTCATGGTGGATAATCTCACCAAGCATGGGTTCCAGTTCACTAACAGATGCGTTCTCTACAAATGTCAAGAGGATTTTTTGGATCACCTCTTCATCCATTACTCCTTTGTTAGTCAAATCTAGAAACTCCTATTTTCTGTCTTGAATCTCTCATGGTGTTTTCCCCTATCTTTTAGAGATCTCTTCTCCCAATGGGTCTTCAAAATGTTTGACCAAGACTTCAGATTACTCTGTACTTGGATTCTTCCTCATTTTTGTTGGGGGGTCTGGAAGGAGTGCAATAATTGCATCTTTCATGACTGGTCCTCTCCTTCTAAAATTATCTTTGAGAAAATCATTCATGTTGTTAAGGAGAATTTTCTCTACTATGGAAGATCTAACCTTCTTGTAGGAAAGGCATGGGCTACTACTCAGGATAAAAGATAGAATTGTGTGTGGACCAGTCCCCCAACTGGTTGGACCAAAGCCAACTTTCATGGAGTGGCGAAAGGGAATCCTGGTCCTATTGGCAGTAGAGGAATCATTAGAAACAACTATGACATTAGCACTATGGCTGTCAATATCCCCTTGGGTGCTCAGAAGAATCACAATGATGAAGCCTACATGGCTCTTCAAGTCACCAAACTTGCCAAAGATTAGGGGGTCAAGTGGCTCTGGCTGGAAGGTGACTCAATGAATATTATGTTGGAAACTACAATTGAAACAATTGATGTATTTTCATTGATGTCAAACCAAAACTGGTAAGACTATTGCCACTTAGGAAAGTACTATATCTATTGTATTGTTGTGAAGAAGGGATAGAAAGGTTGGTAACAATAGCACCTAGGGAAAGGTTGAGTTATCTTGATATTGTAAAGTGTACTTGACTATGTTGTACAATGATGAGACAATGTATTGTTTATCTTAGTAAGATTGAAGACTAAACTAGTAGGCTTAACTAAGAAAAAATGGAGAAATCATGTTTAAGCCAAGTGATGTTAGTGTTGACCGAGTCAGTGTATGCTGAGAAAAATTCTAGTGTCGATCGAACATCAGTTAATTACCGAGGGAGACAGTGTATGCCAAGGAAATAGATTTAGTAATGACCAGGCTTTCTACATGAAGACCAAGTAGTTGATCTTAGTATTGATCGAGCATCAACATTTTTATATTTGAAGAGAATTCAGATTTGGAGCCGACATTGTTGAATTCTTGGATTATGTAAAATGTGTTGGCTTTATTTATTGATTGTTTGACAACATTTATTGCACTATAAAATGTTTTATTGTAAATCTTTAAGAGATTTGAGATGATTCTAGAAAAGGAGGTGAAGAACACAAAGTGGGTATATTCAATGAATATTACCTAACCCTAAGATCTACGAAGGAGATTGAGTGGCAAAAGATGAGTTAACCTAATTGAGGAAGTATTAAGGGAGCCTAAGCATTAGGTATGCATATGCATGGGTGAAGAGGATGCTAGAAGATCAGTAGATTTTATTGACTGTATAAGCAGAAAAGGCTAAAGGAGAAGTATGTTGATTGCTTGAAGAAAAAGTTCCAAGCAAATCAGATATGGAGATGGAAAAGTTTCAAAGTTAGTAAACCAACATTTGTGTATGGAATTGGATCTAATATTTGCAAAGTGAGTTGTATTTTTTTTGGATCAATACTGTTGCTACTTTCTAACCATTGTAACAGTCAAAATTCTTTTAACAGAGGTTGACCTAACCGTCATATGTTTAAATCCTTTGAACAAGGTTTCATTCTAATTGAGTGTATGTAAGTCCTATAACAAGGCTCACTTTTAATAGGGTGATTGAAATCCTTTAACTGGGTCACACTTGATAGTGTGTATTGTAACCTTTGACAGGGTTGGATTTTAACTGAGCTCACTTCAGAAGAGTGAAAATAATAGTAGCATGTTACAAAGTGGTTTTTCCCAGATTGGGTTTCCACTATAAATCCTAGTGTTAATGCTTGTGTGAATGTTTTGGTTTGAAAATTTCCATGTTTTACAAGTTAGATACAGCTGGGTAGTGGACTACAATGTTATATGTTTCTATTATTGAATCAGTGATGACTGAGTTGGTTTTGGTTTTTTGATCTGATTTAAGGAAAAAAAATTGAAGTTATTTTATACATCAGGACCTAAGAAAAACTGATTCACCCCGCCTCTCTATTGTTATAAATCATATTAACAATTGGTATCAGAGCTATGTTGCTTATTGGTGTTTACAGAAATCAATTTTAAAGGGACTTGAAGAAAATCATCAGGATGTATAAGAAGGAGGTACCGAAGCTGAATAAGGAAAACTTCCCTGCATGGAAAAGCTTGATGAAGCTACATCTAGCAGGTATTGGTGACTCTGCAAAGTACTACATTGAGAATGACTATGTCTCACTTGTTGCACCTTTGACTGGTGAAGAAATGAGAGCTAAGAAAGAACATAACCAGGAAATGCTGTAAATTGCATCTGCCCTAAGCTATCCAGAATTTGAGGACATTAAGGATTGCACAACTACTAAGGAGATGTGAGACACTCTTCCAAATATATATGGTGGTGACTTATTTGTACTAAAAGCTAAAGAAAAGAGTTTCAGAGGTAAGTTTGATGAGATGAGAATGCAAGAAGGTGAAAACATTACACAATATTGTGGTAGAATAAAAGAAGTTCTAAATGTTATTAGAGGAGAAAATGAGACTATTGATGAAGAAACTATAATTGGGAAAGTAATAAGAACCCTATGTCCTCTATATGCTATTAAGATCTCATCTATTTAGGAATCTAGATGCAACTCTTCTAATGTGCTTACTTTGGAAGGTTTGGTTGGTAAGCTAACCACTTTTGAACTCTCTAACTATGATAATTTCACTATTGGTAGTATTGGTAATGTTGAAACTACTTTTAAGTCATAGTTAGTTCTGAACAAGCCTAAGAAAGAAAAAGAAAGATGCATAAGTGAAAGTGAAAGTGAAAGTGAAAGTGAAGGTGAAAGTGACACTTCTAATGAAGAACTTGAAGATCTAGAAGCTCTTATGGCTAGAAGACTGTGAAGAGGAAAAGGAAGCTATAAAGGTAAACTCCCTATTATATTTTTTCATGTAATAAAGTTGGTCATATAGCTGCTAGATGTCCTGACAGGAAGGATAAAGATGAAGAAAGAAACAACAAACATAAAGATAGAAGAGATGAAAAAAGCTACCAAAGGTACAAAGACTACAAAGGAAAAGGTAAGAAATCTTGTTACATTGCTGAAGAAGAAACTAACACTGATAGTGATGAATTTGAAATTAAGGTAGTCTATGTTGCAATGAAAGATGAATCTGATGAGGATGAGAAAACTGCATTGATTTCCTATGTGAACAAAAATGACAAATGGATTATTGAGAGTGGTTGTTCACATCACATGACTAGTGACAAGAGTAAGTTTGAGACCTGACATCATTATAGAGGTAAAAGTGTAAAATTTGGTAATGATGCACCATGTCCTATTAGAGGAAAAGGTTTGATTAAACTAACTAATAAGATCTCTTATGAAAATGTTTATTGGGTTGAAGGTTTGAATTATAATTTGCTAAGTTTTGTTCAGCTCAATAGCACTGGTTACCGAGTGGAATTTCATCACAAGAAAGCTAAGATATTTGATGCTACTAGTGAACTGATCAGAAGTGGAGAATAGACTAGAGGTAATTTGTTCTATCTTGACCTATCTAAAGAAATATGTATGGTTGCATAACTTGATGACATTTGGTTATGGCATAAGAGGCTATGTCATGTTAACTTTGACAATCTGGTAGAAATAAGTAAGAAGAAGAAAGTAAGAGGTCTACCTAGATTGAAGAAACCTGAGAATGTGATGCACAAGGAATGTCGGTTAGGAAAAATGACTAAGTCAAGTTTCAAGAGAAAATCCTTTACTTCTAAAAACATTTTAGATTTGGTTCATACTGACCTTTGTGGACCTATGAGCATACAAAGTTACTGTGGTGCTAGATATTTTATCTTGTTTTTTGATGATCATACCAGGATGATGCATGCAATGTTTCTAAAAGAAAAATCTAATGTTTTTCAATTCTTTAAGTGGTATTTGGCTAAGGTTGTGAAGGAGACGGGTAGGAACCTGAAATGTCTTAGATCTGACCAAGGTGGAGAATTTACATCAAATGAATTCAATCTATTTTGCAATGATAGATGAATCAAAAGATAGATGTTTGCACCTAGAACACCTCCACAGAATGGTTTTGTAGAAAGAAGAAATAGATCTATCTTGTCTTGTGCAAGGACATTTTTGATTGAAAAGAATGTGGCACATAAATACTAGAAAGAAGCTATAAGTACAGCTGTCTACACTCTTAACTGGGTACATGTCAAGAAAGGTACAAATCTGACACCCTATGAATTATGGTATGGGCATGCATTGAGTGTTAAATACTTTAGAATCTTTGGAAGCAAATGTTACATATTAAAAGATAATACGAATGGAAAGTTTGATGCTAAAAGTGATGAAGGCATATTCCTAGGATACTCCATAAAAAGTAAAGCTTATAAGTGTTTAAACTCTAACAATAACAAAATTGTGGAAAGTGTGAATGTCAAAATTGATGAGTATGCAGAAAGAAATGAAGCTGACAGCAAAAGAGAACCAGAAGATTACAGATCTTTTGTGTACATTGAAGAAATAGAAGAGGCAAGTAACAGACTTGCACCTGAGGCCAAGTCTCAGGCAAACAATACTGAGCGACAAGAAGATGTTGTCGAGCATCAGGAAAATAGTCTTGAGAAAGAACAAGAACATGTCATGCTACAAGATGATGTTGCCAAGAATCACAAAGAGGTTACTGAGCATTCAAAAGCTAAATCTAACAATCTTATTGGGGAACCTGATGAAATAGAGGAGAGAAGTGATGAACCTATTTTGGTAAAATATGTAACAAGACATCACAAGCCTGAATAGATAATTGGAGACAAATATACTGTAATTTAGACAAGAAGTAAGACAAAGGATCCAACATGTTTACTGTGTGAATTTGAACCTAAGTCAACTAGAGAGGCATTAGAAAATGAAGATTGGATACAAGCAATGAATGAAGAGATTGACCAGATTGAGAAGAATGATACTTGGACTCTAGTGCTAAGACTTGAAGACAAAAATGTTATAGGAACAAAGTGGGTGTTCCAGAATAAGTTGAATGAAAAAGGTGAAATCACTAGGAACAAAGCTAGGCTAGTATGCAAAGGCTACGCACAACAAGAAGGAATAGATTATGGGGAGACATTTTCCCCTGTAGCTATATTGGAAGGAGTAATAACTCTACTTGCATATGCTGCTTATAAAGATTTCAAGGTATATCAAATGGATGTCAAGTCTGCATTTCTACATGGTATACTGGAAGAAGAAGTTTACATAGAACAACCAGAAGGTTTTATTTATCCAAAAAGAAAACACATCATATGTAAACTGAACAAAGCCCTATATGGATTGAAACAAGCTCCCAAAGCATGGTATGAGAGGTTGCATAACTATTTGATACAGATTGGATTCTCAAGAAAAAATGACACAAGCAATTTATACATGAAAGATGATGAAGGTAAAGGTATCCTATTGGCCAAAATTTTTGTTGATGACATTATTTTTGGTGGACAAGATGCATTGTGTAAAAGATTTTCAAATGAAATGCAAACTGAATTTGAAATGAGCATGTTTGGTGAGATTAAATCATTTGTTGGTTTACAAGTATATCAGATGAAGAAAGGTATTTTCATTACACATTCTAAGTATGTTAATGAAATACTGAAAACTTTTTGGATGGAATATACTAGATCAGTGAGTACTCCTATGGTTACCAGACAAAAGTTATCTAAGAATGATGATGCTACTGAAGTGAACCAGACTTTGTATAGATTCATGATTGGAAAATTGTAGTATGTTGTACATAGTAGACCAGATATTAAACTAGTTGTTGGGATTGTGGCAAGATTCTCTGCCAATCCTAAGGAAACAAAGATGATGGTAGTAAAAAGAATTATGAGATACTTGAAAGGGACTACTAATTATGGGTGATATTACAAGAAGAATGACAAATTTGAATTAAGAGTATATACAGATGTTGATTGGGTGGGAATGTAGATGACAAAAAGAGCACTAGTGGTGGAGCTTTCTTTCTTGGACAGAGATTAGTCTCTTGGATGAGCAAGAAATAAAATTGCATTTCCCAATCTACTGTTGAAGTCGAGTATGTTGTTGCTATAGTAAACTGTTCAAATTTGGTATGGATAAAACAATTGTTGGTAGGCATGAAAGAAGAAATCACTAAACCTATTTTTATCTTCTATGACAACACAAGTGCTATCAACATTTCTAAAAATCAAGTGATGCACACTAAGACCAAGCATATAGCAATCAAGTATCACTACTTGAGAGAATTGGTACAAGACAAGGAAGTCTGAATGGAATATGTGAATACAAAAGAACAATTAGCAGACATATTCACTAAAGCTTTACCTAAAGAAGCTCATAAGTATTTAAGAAGTCAATTAGGGGTCCTTCCCCTAACTAAGGCTTCCTAGTCAACCTAGGAGCATTGCATCAAATATCCTATAGCAAAACATTTGACAAATTGATGTAGAAGATTGTCACACTTTCGGACTAGCCTAGAGTTGTGAAGAAGAAGAAAAGACACAAGATCAATCATAAGCAAGATGATAGAGGGAGAAACATTAAGCTACACAGATACTATCTACATCTGTTGGATGTAAGTTTTTAGTTTCTACTTTGACAATTTTTGTCAAAGAGGGAGGTGAACTAAAATGATACAATAGCACATGACACTGAAAGTAAGGGAGATGATGAACTAAAATGAAAGATTGGGATAGAGGGAGATCTAGATACTTCTAATAGTCACAAAAGTGAGGTTTATAGATTCTGAATCAGAATGAAGCTAAGGATATTACAAATTTTCTCTGATGGACAGATAAGTTTTTTGGATTGGTTGGTAATCCATGTGTTATTCAGGTGATTTCATATGGTCTTTCCATCACTGCCAAAGAGGGAGATTGTTGGAAAATGTAATTGAAAACATTTTTGTATTTTCATTGATGTCAAACCTTAACTGGTAAGACTATTGCTACTTAGGAAAGTACTATATCTATTGTATTATTTTGAAGAAGGGATAGAAAGGTTGGTAACAATAACACCTAGGGAAAGGTTGAGTTATCTTGATACTGTAAAGTGTACTTGACTATGTTGTACAATGATGAGATAATGTTGATGAACTACAATTGATTTGGAACTAGAATGAAGAATCTATAATTCAAGATTACTAAGGAGTTGATGTTTAGATAATGCAAGATGATTAAATCAGTTCTATGTTTTCATTGATGTCAACTAGCTTGACAATACTCAACTTGTAAGTTACTATACTGACAGATCTGGAGAAAGGTGGAAAAGATGAAGAACAGAGAAATATACATGAGGAAGATGTACATGTCATGTGAGGATAAAGAATACATTGAGTAACTTGTTGATGAGTCTATGACTTGATGGAATTGACTTCATTATCTTGTATTCATCTATAATGCAGAATAGAGCTGAAAGGCACAAAGTAGTGTTGTTGGTAAACTAAAGCATTTTAGTATACACCAACGGAGTGTAGTGTATACCAAGCATAGTATTAACCAAGCGTGTGTTCGCTGACACATTTCTTTGTTAACCGATGAAGACAGAAAGGAATTAAATGATCAATTTAGCCATTAAGAGTGATGAGCTGTAAAGTACCTCATAATCAGTGATAATGGATAAAGTTTGTTATGAAGATCAAGGGCTAACATAATTGAAGGAGGATCTAATGAAGCAGATTGAAACATTTTATTGACACATCAGCTAAGGAACCCTAAAGTGGAAAAATCTATGAATATGATTAAGCGGCAAAATCTAATGGAGGAGAAGAAAATAATTTACTCATCTATATAAGAGACTAGGGTTTCATTATGAAATGTCTGCCAGAAGAAGAAGAGATAGTAGAATTTTCATTTGAAGAAGGTTTCATGCATTCTGATCAGACTGGTTATTGAGAACTAAGCTACATAATAGTTACCAAGCTATAAAGAGAAATTTCCGATGGATAGTAAGTTAACATAGTATTGAATCTAAAGTGATATATTGATCAGGAGGATTTGAATGAGCATAATATCAATCTGTAATCTGTAATTGAAGTAGTATTAAGGTAGATTAACTACTGTTACATATTTAACCATTGTACACAGTAAAATCTCTTAACTAAGTAGACTCAGAAATTCTTATGATGTATCATTCATTAGAGTGAACATTGTTATCCTGTCAACCCCAGAGTGACTATTGGTTGGACGATAACTTCTAGTCTAAAATCCTCTAACAAGGTCACACCTAACCATGTTTTTGTAACCTTTAACAGGGTTGGGTCTTCACTGATCTCAATTAAGAAGAGTGAACAATTTTGGGTTACTGGTCCCAGGTGTTTTTTCCCTTCATAGGGTTTCCACGTTAAATCTCTTGTGTTATGTGTTGATTGTGATATTTTTTTGTAATCATACTTTGCATATTACATGTTAGATTTGATCGGTAACTACTATAAGTTTAGAATTGACAATTGGTAAAAGCATAGAGAGTGACAGTATTTTTGTTTACCAAGCAGTAGGAATTGAAGTATTTGTTTTGAATTATACATTTTGTTTTGGGATAGTGTTTAACTGATTCATCCCCCTCTCAATTATTCCAACAATTGGCATTAGGGCATCGGTTGCTTAGGATAGAGTTTCAAGGACTTCAGCACAAAGATCTCAAGATGTATAAGAGGGAAGTGCCTAGACTGAATAAAGAGAACTTCACAGTATGGAAAAGCTAAATGTTGTTACACATATCCGGAATTGGAAACTCAACTATAGACCTAATGAAGAATGGCTACATGGCTCCACCCACTAGTCCTTTAACTCTTGATCAACTAAGAGACAAGCATGAACACAATGTCACCATGATGGGACTTGTTGCTGCTTGTACCAATGCTGAATTTGAAGACATTAAGGGATGCACTACTACCAAACAGGTGTGGGATAAGCTAAATTTGATATACAGTGGAGAGTTGAATGTTAAGAGAGCTAGAGCAGAAAGTCTAAGAGGTCATTTTGATGATATGAGAATGAAAGAAGGTGAGAACATAGTATAATACTCAAACAGACTAAAAGAAGTAGTACATTCTATTAGAGCATCTAATGGAGTGATTGATGATGAAACAATTATAAGTAAGATTCTCAAAAATTTGTTGCTAGTTTATGCAATCAGGATCTCTATAATTCATGAAACAAGGGTCGTTTCTAATCTTACCCTTGACACACTAATTGTTAAGCTTACAACCTTTGAGTTAAATAACTTTGACAACAATATTGTTCCTTCTGTTGAATCTACTTTCATGTCTTCTTTGAAGATTAGTAATTCTAGCAAGAAAATTAAGAATGATGATAGTGATAGCAATACCGATGATGAACTTGATGAGCTTGAAGCTCTTGTGGCCAAAAGATTACCCAACTGAAAAGGAAGATATAGAGGTAAGCTACCTTTGGCATTTTTTAATTGTAAGGAGGTTGGCCACATTGCTGCTAGATGTCCACAGAAGAAAGATGATGATAGACCAAAGACCAGTCGGAAGGAAGCTATAGGAGAAGAGTCAACAGAGGCTACCAATATAAAAAAAGAGATGACCGAGACAACTATGACAAAGGAAAGAAGGTATGTTACATTTCCAAAGATATTGAATGTGAATCTAACACTGATGATGATGTAGAAGTAGTATTTGTTGCTATGAAAGATGATTCAGAGGAAGAAGAGAAATATGAAGAGATAGCACTGATCTCTAGAGTAGATAGAAATGATACATGGATCATAGACAATGGATGCACACATCATATGATAGGTGATGTAGAGAAATTTGATCAACTTGTTGAATACAATGAAGGATCTATGAGAATGGGAAATGATACACCTTGTATGGTAAGAGGTAAAGGTTCATTGATGATTAATGATAGAATAAGATGTGAAAATGCATACTGGGTAGATGGACTAAACCATAACTTGTTAAGTGTGGCACAGTTGAATAATTCAGGCCACCGACTTGCTTTTGAGAGCAAAAAGGTGAAAATTTATGAAGATGGAGGAAGACTTGTCGGAACTGGTACACAATCCAGAGGTAACCTATTTTATCTTGATATGGATCAGTCTTCTTGTTTATTAATGAAGGATGAAGATACTTGGTTATGGAACAAAAGATTATCTCATGTGAATTTTGATAACATGATCAAGATTAGTAAAAAGAGAAGAGTTAGAGGATTGCCAAACTTGTCAAAACTGGATCATTCTATGTGCCATAAATGTCAAAAAGGTAAGATGACTAAGTCTAGTTTCAAAAGAAAATATTACTCAACAAAGAAGATACTTGAGTTGGTTCATACTGACTTGTGTGGTCCTATGAGAACTCAGACTTGTTCTGGTGATAGATACTTTATTCTTTTTGTTGATGACTATACATGACTAATGACAGTTATATTTTTAAAAGAGAAATCTGAAACTTTTAAAATGTTTAAATGGTATAAGGCTAAGGTAGAAAAGGAAACTAGAAAAGAAATAAAATGCTTAAGATCTGATAGAGGAGGTGAATTTATCTCTGATGAATTTACTAATTTCTGTAATGAGCATGGAATTAAAAGATAGGTCTCTGCACTGATGACACCTCAGCAAAATGACATTGTTGAAAGAAGAAACAGATCAATAATTGATTGTGCTAGGACACTGATGATAGAGAAGAATGTTTCTTATACATATTGGAGGGAAGCTATCAGTACAACTGTATACATTCTTAACTAAGTACAACTAAAGAAGGACACCAACCAAACACCTTATGACCTATGGTTTGGACACAAACCTACTGTAAGTTATTTTAGAATTTTTGGAAGTAAATTCTTTATCTTGAAAAATGAAAGAAATGGTAAATTTGATTCTAAGGGAGATGAAGGAATATTCTTACGATATTCTACCAAGAGAAAAGCATACAAATGTCTGAATAAGGTTACAAATAAGATTATTGAAAGTAATAATGTTCATGTTGATGAGTTTGATGAAAACAAAATAGAGGATAGTCGAAAGGAATCATAAGAATACACAAGATTCACATACATTGAACATCTAGAGTATCAACCAAAACCACAACCTATGATAACTGGTCCACAGGCAAATAACCCTGAACAACAGGAAGAGGAAACCGATGAACAAAATGGAGCTATTGAGAAAGTTGTTGAACCTGAATAGGATGAACAAGAGAGGAGAGATAGGATACTAGCTAGATTTGTTAGGAGACACCACCCTAAAACATGAATTATTGGAGATAGACAAGCCAGAATGCAAACTAGAAGTAAAGCAAGACAAGCTACATGCTTAGTTTGTGAATTTGAACCAAAAAATGTGAAATTTGCATTAGAGAATGAGGAATAGATTAATGTAATGACTGAGGAAATAGAGCAGATAGAGAAGAACAAAACTTGGATTTTAGTACCTCGACCAAAGGACAAAAATGTTATTGGTACTAAATGGATATTCAGAAACAAGCTGAATGAGAATGGAGAAGTTACAAGAAATAAAGCTAGATTAGTATGCAAGGGATATGCATAGGAAGAAGGCATTGACTATGGTGAAAAATTTTCACCTATTGCTAGATTAGAAAGAGTGAGAATGCTACTTGCATATGCTGCACACAAGAAATTCAAAGTCTATCAAATGGATGTTAAGTCAGCATTTCTGAATGGTATACTTGAAGAAGAAGTCTACATAGAACAACCAGAAGGATTTGTTGATCTAGATAATAGAGACATGGTATGTAGATTACACAAAGCTTTATATGGATTGAAGAAAGCACCAAGATCATGGTATGAAAGACTGCATACTTACTTGCTATGTATTGGATTTGTCAAAACAAGTGAAAACAACAATCTGTACATGAAAGGTAATACTGATGACACTATTCTTATTGCTGAAATATTTGTGGATGATATTATTTTTGGAGGAAAAGATCATATATGCAAAGCCTTTGCTAATGAAATGCAAAAAGAATTTGAAATGTCTATATTCGGAGAGATTAAATTCTTTCTAGGACTACAAGTGATTCAGCAGAGTGATAAGATATTCATCACACAATCTAGGTACATAAAGGAAGTCTTGAAGACATTTGGCATGGAAGATGCTAAACCTAAGGGAACACTGATGCCTACTGGATGAAAATTGACAAAAGAAGATGAAACTATAGAGGTAAATCAGACACTTTACCAATCCATGATTGGTAAACTAATGTATGTAGTTCATAGTAGACCAGACATACAACATGTTGTGGGAATTGTTGCTAGGTTTTCTGCTAACCTCAAAGAGTCACACATGATAGCTACTAAAATAATCTTAAGATATCTAAAAAAGATAGAAGATTATGGCATTTGGTATTTGAAGGAAGGAAAGTTTGAATTGAAGGTATATACCGATGCTGATTGGGCTGGAAATATAGATGACAAAAAAAAACACCACTGGAGGAGCATTTTTCTTTGGTGAAAGACTTGTAACCTGGACAAGTAAAAGGCAAGCCTGTATTTCACAATCAACTATAGAAGCAGATTATGTTGCTGCTGCTACAAATTACTCAAACATTGCATACATCAAGCAAGTGTTGGAAGGAATAAATGAGGTAATCACCAACCCAGTGATTATATACTGTAACAACACCAGTGCTATTAATATTTTGAAGAATCCTGTGATGCACTTGAAGAAAAAGCATATATCTATAAAGTATTATTACTTCAGAGAACAAGTGCAGGAGAAGCAAGTGAAGTTAGAATTTGTTACATCTAAGAAACAACTTGGATATATTTTTACAAAGCCCCTACCAAAGGACACATTTGAATACTTGAGGACTAGACTTGGGGTTCATCCCCTAACACTTGAATCATGTTCAAGGTTGTGATTAAGTTTGAAGAAGTGAGATAGATTGAGATATCAGTATTCAAAGATACATAGATGATGATGAACAATAAAGAGTTACTTGGCTATTGACGGAGCTATTTTTTTATTTGTTTCTTTGGCATTGTTGTCAAAGGGAGAGATAAATAATATGAAAATTTGAGATAACTACAAGGAGAGAAACAGCACCAATGATAAATTATCTAAGGGAGAGACAATCAAAATAGAGCATTAAAGATCAGTTACTAAGAACAGAAGAAAAAATAGGAGAACTAAAAAGAGCATATCTGATGTCAAGCATTACAACATTACAAATGTTGAGTAACGTAGTGATTAAACATATTAAGTCTATTTGACTTACATCATTTGTTTACAGAGTTGTAGAATACATGTTTGGTATGTGTATGGTACATTTCATATTACTTGAGTTGCCATCAATGCCAAAGGGAGAGATTGATGACCTACAACTGATTTGGAACCAGAATGAAGAATCTATAATTCAAGATTACTAAGGAGTTGATGTTTAGATAATACAAGATGATTAAATCAGTTCTATGTTGTCATTAATGTCAACTAGCTTAACAGTAATTATCTTGTAAGTTACTATACTAACACATCTAGAGAAAGGTGGAAAAGATGAAGAATAGAGAAATATACATGAGGAAGATGTACATGTCAAATGATAATAAAGAATACATTGAGTAACTTGTTGATGAGTCGATGACTTGATGGAATTGACTTCATTATGTTGTATTCATCTATAATTAAGAATAGAGCTGAAAGACACAAAGCAGTGTTGTTGGTAAACTAAAGCATTTCAGTATACACTGACGAAGTGTAGTGTATACAAAGCATAATATTAATCGAGCATGTGTTCACTGACACATTTCTTTGTTAACTGACAAAGATAGAAAGGAATTAAATGATTAGTTTAGCCGTTAAGAGTGATGAGTTGTAAAGTACCTCGTAATCAGTGATAATAGATAAAAAAAAATTATGAAGATCGACAGCTAACATAATTGAAGGAGGATCTGATGAAGCAGATTGAAATAGGTTATTGACACATCAGTTGAGGAAGCCTAAAGCAGCAAAATCTATGAATATGATTAAGTGGAAAAATTTAATGAAGGAGAAGAAAATGATTTACTCATCTATATAAGAGACTAGGGTTTCATTATGAAACGACTGCCTGAAGAAGAATAGACTGCATAATTTTCATGTGAATAAGGTTTCATGCATTTTGATCATACTAGCTATTAAGAACTGAGTTGTAGAATAGTTATCACGCTACAAAGAGAACTTACCGATGGACAGTAAGTTAACACAATATTGAATCTCAAGTGATATATTGATCAGGAGGATTTGAATGAGCATAATATCAATCTGTAATTTGCAATTGAAGTTGTATTAAGGTAGATCAACTACTGTTACATATTTAACCATTGTACACAATCAAATCTCTTAACCGAGTGGACTCAGAAAGTCTTATGATGTATCATTCATTAGAGTGAACATTGTTATCATGTCAACCCCAGAGTGACTGTTGGTTGGATGATAACTTCTAGTCTAAAATCCTCTAACAAGGTCACACCTAACAATGTTTTTGTAACCTTTAACAGGGTTGGGTCTTCACCAACCTCACTTCAGAAAAGTGAACAATTTTGGGTTGCCAATCCCAAGTGGTTTTTCCCTTCACAGGGTTTCCACGTTAAATCTCTTGTGTTATGTGTTGATTGTGATATTTGTTTGTTATCATACCTTGCATATTACATGTTAGATTTGATTGGTAGCTACTATAAGTTTAGAATTAACAATCGGTAAAAGCACAGACAGTGAAAGTATTTTTTTTTACCGAGCAGCAGGAATTGAAGTATTTTTTTTTAATTATACATTTTGTTTTGGGACAGTGTTTAACTTATTCACCCCCCTCTCATTCATATGTTTAAATCCTTTTAACAGAGGTTGACCTAACAGTCATATGTTTAAATCCTTTGAACAAGGTTGCATTCTAATTAAGTGTATGTAAGTCCTATAACAAGGCTCACTTAAAACAGGGTGCTTGAAATCCTTTAATCGGGTAACACTTGATAGTGTGTATTGTAACCTTTGATAGGGTTGGCTTTTAACCGAGCTCACTTTAGAAGAGTGAAAATAATAGTAGCATGTTACAAAGTGGTTTTTCCCAGATTGGGTTTCCACTATAAATCGTAGTGTCAATGCTTGTGTGAATGTTTTAGTTTGAACATTTATGTGTTTTGCAAGTTAGATATAGCTCGGTAGTGGACTACAATGTTATATGTTTCTATTATTTAATCAGTGATGACCGAGTTGGTTTTGGTTGTTTGATCTGATTTAAGGAAAATATTTTGAAGTTGTTTTATACATCAAGACCTGAGAACACATGATTCACCTACCCTCTCTGTTATTCTAAATCATATTAACATATTATCAATTGCCTCAACCTTTCTCACCCTCCCTCTTGGACTATAGCCAAAATTATAGCTGAAACTCAGGCTATCCTTAATTCCTTTGAGAAGTTGTTCATCACCCATGCGTATCGGGAAGCCAATGTAGTGGCTGATTGGTTTGCCAACTTGGCTATCATGAAGGATGCTAAGCTAACTTGGCATAATGGTGATGACTTCCCCAAAGAAGTGAAGAGTATCCTTGAAAAGGAACGTTTCCAGTGTACAGAAGGAAAAATCTTACAAACTTAATTCTTTTGTCCATCTTTTGGGTGGTGCCCAGGCTATCTCTTGCCTGGTCCGTTCTGTCTGGCTGTAGTTTTCAGGCCCTAGGATTTCTATGGGTTGTCTCATGTATGTTTCTACTCTAATCTTGTGGGTTTCAGGCACCTCATAAAACCTATTTTACTTAATGAAAACCTATGTGATAACTATGTCTACTCCAACCTTAATTGTTTAAGAATTCATTATATCAAATAAATTATGTTTAAGAATTGTTGAGAGTTCTATTAGATCTTTCTTATAAACATGTCATTGGTTTAGTTTTGTAAACTTTTTTTGTGTTAAATGTATTTAAACAAAACATTAAGCATATTAATAATATGCTTAATCTATTCATAATTAGTATATTAAATGGAGATAAAACTTTTATCATTTTAGCATGCTTACTGCATAGGTATTATCTGCATTTAATGTGCCAATTACTAATAAAAAAATATATAAAACAATTAGAGCCTCTATGAAATGGATTCCCTCTTTGTAGTTTGCAAGCTCAGAAGAAAAAGTCTACTGCCCTCTTCCCTCTTCATGCATGGTCCCCTCTTTGCAACTCATGAAAATTACAAATGAGTGTTTCTTTTTCTTTCTTTTTTTTTTTGTAAAAAATTTACAAAACTGAACCAATGGTATGTATTTGTCAGACAAATCTTCATTGTCCCTCACAAAAAACTAAGTAATAACTACTCCACCCTTAATTTGTTTAACAGTGCACCATATTGTGTAAAGTAGGTTCTATCCCACTTGGCACAAACTCTCTTCAAACTCACAATGTGCCATAGTAGATAAAGTAGGTTCTATCACACAAGATTAATTCTAAACTGCTAATATCAATTTAATACATTGATATAAAGTAACAGATGAAGTCATTTGCAATTACTATTGAATTCATGGTTTAATCTAAAGTAACTAAGAATGCAATACAGATTAGATTAAGATAAATATTATCTTATAACCTAATTTAGAATAGTAATAAATTAAAGTATGTGCTCATTCTTTATTCCATCACTATTAAGGGAGGAGTAGTTATTACTTAGCTTTTTGTGGGGGACAATGAAGATTCTAATAGTAAAAATTTATAAGGTTATTGTCCTTCTCTGTAATTCATTGTTAAACTAATAAGGTTATTGCATTACTTAAGGTTTGAAGTAATGCATATTAATGACATATTAATAGAACTATAAAGTATATATAAAATTGTTGGGACTAGCAGTCATGTTAGGATTGGTCCTGCTTAGTAATCTATTGAATTCCTTTTTTTGTGTGGTACAAGGACCTTTCTAGTGATAAAATCTACTTTATCTAATATGGTGAATTAACTATGTTTATAGATTAAATTTTATTTTGTTTAATACACACCAAAGGACCAGTCCCCACAATTCTTAAACATACTTTATCTGATATGATGAATTCTTAAATAATTAAGGTTGGAGTAGACATAGTCAATAAAGTATTAAACTACATTAAACATACTTTATCTGAAGTAACTAAACCTACTTTATATGCTTTAAGAGTAGACTATTGAATTAGACAATTGGGTATTAATTTTAAATTCTATTCTTTATCTAAACATACTTTATCTTAAAACTGAACCTACTGTGTTTGTTAGCCAATTTTCTATAATTTTAATCTATAAGAATTGTTTAAATAGATTAAGAATTTTTAGCATATTATTATAAGATACTAAAGAAGCCCTTCTATTTTTCAGACAAATCTTCATTGTCCCCCACAATGAAGACAATGAAGATTAAGAATTGATAATTTTATAAGATTAAATGCGTGATAATATTTTGTAGACTACTAGCACGAAGGAAGATTTGACCTAGCAGTTTACAAAATTAGACAAAGCTACAGATAAAGGTCTAATTTTGTAGACTACTAGGTCGAATCTTGCTTCATGCTAGTAGTCTACAAAATTAGACCTTTATTTTAAATGCATTTAACACAAAAAGAATTTACAAAATTGAACCAATGGCATGTTTACAACAAAGAAATAGAATGATAATAATATGCTAAAAATTCTATTCTTTTTAATACATGCCAAAGGACCAGTTCCAACAATTCATAAACATAATTTATCTGATATGATGAATTCTTAAACAATTAAGGTTGGAGTAGACATAGTTATCACATAGTTTTTTGTGTGGTACAAGGAAGATTTGGCTAATTAAGAGTGAGGCCTTCTTTATAATCTCATGAGTTTTGTACTACACATGCAATGTATTGTGATTTTGAAGAGAGTTTGTGCCATGTGTGATAGAACCTCCTTTATCTAATATGGTGCATTGTTAAACAAATTAATGGTGGAGTAGTTATTACTTAGTTTTTTGTTGGGTACAATGAAGATTTGTCTGACAAATAGTAGGTTTTCTTTCGTATCTCATGAATTTTTACCATATATGCATGAAACGAATATGTTATTTTTCATCTCCAATTAGTTAATGCTTTATAGAAAATTTGAAAGTATATTTAGGATTTCCTTAGGTGACTTCTTGGAATGAATTGCAGAAAAGGACAATAACCTTATAACTCAAAATTTTAGGAGTGCAAGGCATTTCGATCATCACTAGATTCATATGAATTTCTAAAATTATCAACTTTATATGGAAAAAGAAGAAACAAAACCGATTATTGTTGTAATTGTTTATAATATATATAACTGAACAAAACAATGACCAAATTTACATCATGGATATGCCCATATCAAAACTCATAGGCCCCAAGCAGTGAGTAAACAAGTAATAAACAGATGCCCTAGCTTTAAACCAATGAAATACAATGCAATAAAACCAAGTCACAAAAAAGACATGGCCAAGTTTGTGCATGCAAGAAAAAGTATTTCAGTGAATTGTTGTAATATTTTTATACATTTAAACAAATGAAAAATGAATAAAACACTCACAACCTCTATGAAATGGATGCCCTAGCTTTAAACTAGTGAAATACAATGATAAAACCAAATAACAACCTCTATGAAATGGATGCCCTAGCTTTAAACCAGTGAAATACAATAATAAAACCAAATAACAAAAAAGACATGGCCATGTTTAGGCACGCAAGCAAAAGTCCAGTTTGGGCCTATCTCGAATCTGTGTAGAGTTAGGGCCAAGTTTGCGCATGCAAGAAAAATTCTAGTGCCCTATTCCCTCTTCCTACATGGTGCCCTCTTCACAGCTCACAAGAAAAATTCCAGTGCCCTCTTCCCTCTTCGCGCATGGTGCCCTATTCCCTCTTCACACATCATGCCCTCTTTACAACTCACAAGCAAAATTCTAGTGCCCTCTTCCCTCTTTGCACACGGAGCCCTCTTTATTTGTAGCTCACAAAAATTACAAATGAGCTTTTCTTTTTCATTTCTTTTTGTTTATAATCACGCTTGTGTCAAAATTACAATGGCACTGTCGCTATTACGACACCATCGGGGACACTTGCAAATAAAATACAAAAAACACATGCAAATGGTATTGTCATCGAAATTGGCATCGAAATTCGACCCCAAATATTGTAGTGATTGTATTTAAGGATAGACTAATACATACAACAAAAATACTATTTCATGAAGTCAAATGCAAATTTTTATATTACAACCTTAACTAAAGATAGTTTTGTCTTAGTTCTCTTTGTCGATGATCTTATCTACATAGGGAATAATGAAACTTTACTTGCAGAGTTTAGAACAAGCATGATTACTAAATTTGAAATGAAAGATTTGGGACAAATGCAACACTTTCTTGGTATGGAAGTATGGAAAAATAAAAATGAAATATTTATGTCTTGAGTAAAATATGCTTCAAATATCCTACAAAAATTTCTGATGAGGAATCAAAAACTAGTTACAACAACCATTAAAGTTGGACACAAATTATCTATTTTAGATGTGTTAGATACAATAAACCCTACATTATCCAAACAACTGATTGGAGGTTTTATTTAGTTAACTAATACTCTAGATACCACATATACAATGAGCTTTGTCTTTGCATTTATTTCTGATCCCAATGAAACAGATTAGAATGTAGCTAAAATGATTCTCATATATGTTAAAGGGATGTTGACTCATTGTCTAAAATTTCAACATCCAAACTACAGTAGTTTGGTTGGCTATATGGATTCTAACTAGGCATGTTTTGCAGATGATCGTAAGTCTACTTCTAGTTACACTTTTAGCCTTAGTTCTACAATATTCTCTTGGAAGTCCAACTAACAACCAACTATATCACTTTCTATACTAGAGATAGAATACAAGATTTTAACATTAACATGTCAAACTGTATGGTTGAAAAGACTAGTAGAAGACATACCAAATACAAAATGGACCCAACTTGTTGCATCATGACAACAAGAGTGCTATACAAATGATAAAGAATCCAATATAGTATAGTACAATGAGACACATTGAGATACAACATTACTATATTAGGAAATTGGTCCAACAATATTTGATTGAAATTGTGTATTATAGTATAGAAGATTAGATAGTAGATATATTCAAAAACGCTCTAGCTCATGAAAGGTTCTGAAATCTTAGACATCTACTTCATGATCTTCCCAATAGTCTTTATGTGGTTTAATGGCAGCAATAATTCTTATTGGGACAATATTTATTAACTACCTACAATCCTTATTGACATTGCAGTCTCAAATAAACAATATGGTTGTATGTATTTATTACTGTTGTTGTCATATTGGTGAATATGATTAAATTCCATTATGTCATCTCACTTCTAATTTTCTATTTAATAGATGTTTTACCTCTCATTTCTTTAAACAAGTTAAGGACTTTGTATGTTAATATATTTTAATTATCAAAAAATCACCATTATTGATTCAATTGGCTTCTGAAAACATATTAAAGTATCACTTAACAGTTAAAAAAGAACATTTGGTTGATCGATTTACATAGCTATTATTTTAGAATTTTCAAACCAAACGGTTTAATAGATTTGCATTGATGTTGTAGATTTTATCGGTGTTAAATGATTAATGGTTTTGACTTAAATTATTGATGGTTTTGAATTTGCATTAGAATACAAGGAATAATTGGCCCAAAAATGGTTAAATGATATTGTAATCGGAGAAATAAAATTGACGAATAGTGGATAGTGCTCCAGAGTGCTATGAAGTCTTATAATATTCAAACAAACTTAAAACGACGGATTCTTCAATGCTTTGTCATCTTATACAATCATGGATCTAAATTCGGAAGATTTCAAATTTGTTATGTCTTAATTTATTGGGCCCTAACTAGGAGCTATCAAACAGTGAGAAGAGATGTGAAATTAGTGTAGTTTGCTTTTGCAATAATATGACAATTCCTTACCAGCACGTTTTAATAGAACATGCCAATTTTTCACTAAAATGACAATTCTTTATCAGTAAGTTTTAATAGAACATGCCAATTTTGCACTATAATGACAATTTCTTACTTGCTACTTTTAATAGAACATGCAATTCTACAAATAGCAAGTGAAACGATTTGGATCAGACATAAAGGATCCCTTACTAAGTTGGGAAAAATCTATAACATCACGAAAGTCGTTAACATAAATACTGTAAATTTCTCAAAACTTCCTACTTTGTACTTGTGCGGCCATTGTAGCATAGTTGAAGCATGGTTAAATTTCAAATCTAGTCGATAAATCAGATGAGATCGTGGGTATTGCAAATCAGAATATTGCTACATTTTTTGTTGATCAATAGAAAATTCAGGTAAGGGATCATATATATCGTTTAAACTGATAATTTTTTATTATATAGAGTGGTTTAATTTGTGATTTTTAGGATAACCATAGAGGGATCAATGACCTAGGAGATCATCAATTTCAAAATCCCAATATCATATACTAATAAATTTTAAAAATTAAATATAAAATGATTAATTCTATTAAATTTTATTATTAATTGAAAAACTTATAGATTAATTCTTTTCCTTTAAAATATGAACTTAACATTATTCAAGCTATTAAAAGTTTTAAAACACTAAAATAATAATATAATAACGAATTAGCATTATGCAAAGAAATTTAGGCTTTTTGAAGATTTAGGCAAGCCAATTGGTAATAACATCAATCAGGATGAAGAATGAATATACAAGTATGAATTTGGACTGTTTTGTTCAAAAGACTTTTCTCGCTTAGGCCTTATAATTAGATTTATTTTGCAAATGCAGCTTGGCTGTCTATAGTGTGGGTTTTTGGCTTCAAGACTATTTAGTTTCTAACCGAGCTTTTATTGTTTTTGCGAGATTAGCTCTTGTTTGTGTAAGTGTCAATTTGGATATAATGGATAATTTCTGATATGGTCCGTCTGCCACCTTGTAAACTTTTTGTATCTAATTTAATTGTTGATGCTTTGATCTTTAGTATAAATCTTTCACCTCAACCCCTTATCTCGCCAAAAGGTAACATAAAAATAAAGTAATTGTAATATTAAAATTAGAAAAAAAAATTGTATATATAAAACAATTGAACATATAAAGAATTAGAAAATAGAAACAATAATTGAAAAAAAAATTTGTTAATGTAGTAAAAAGCTAATAGTATATTTAAAAGAAATAACATCCAAACACCTTCAAGCACAAAAATATAAAATAGGATGATAGCCCCATGGGTTATTTTGTTTTGTTCATTGGAATTAGGGCGTCTGTTTCTTTTCATTTCCGTATCTAACACACATATGATTCTCACGTTCGATGCAGAAGACATGATGGAAACAGAAATCACAGAAATCCCTGCTGATAATGAAATTCAAAGTAGCCGAGGCCAGCCAGAAGACAGTGATTCGTATCAGTCATGGTATTCTCAATACCGAAGAACTTTTCCTACTCGAAGTGTAATACGGCAAGTGCCAAAAAATATTTGCATTTATAAGGTGCCTAAACGCATAAAAGATTCTAAAGTGGAAGCTTATGTTCCTGAGAATGCATCGTTCGGACCTTACTATTGGGATGTATTCTATGGAGCTGACCGTCACATGGTAGATCCTTTATTGTTAGGGATAGTTAAGTTAAAAGAAGATGCTCTGTATGCAATGTTGGCAAGGCTTCAGATAGATGAGACTACATTGATTCGAGAGATTCAAGATTTAGAAGATGGGGTCAGGCAATGTTATAATGAATTAATACCTCTAGAAGGAAAGAATTTGTATTGGCCACTGACACTGGATGTTAGCTTTATTCTTGAATTCATCAGAGCAGAGGATATTAACCATTGCTGTGTTTGCCGAATAGCTGATACTCAGAACTCTAACTATCATATTATTCTCAATGATATTTTGAAATTAGAAAATCAAATTCCTTTATTTGCTCTTATAAGAGTACTTGAGATAGAATGTCCAAGCCTCGAAGCAGCAAAAAGAAAGTTAGCTGGAATTTTGAGTAAGCATAGCGTGTTCTGCGGATTCCCTTTTGCACGTAATTCACATGATTATGCTAAAACGAAACTACAGAGATATTTGATGAATGAACCATCTCCATGTCACTTATTAGATTTGTATAGAATGGTGATAAGAGATGCGCTAATGACTTCAGATGTGGAATCAGCTTGGGAGGAGGAGACGTACCGTGATGATAGGTCTACCTCTACTGCTGAGTATTTAAACAAGGTTGGAATAGACTTTAAGCCTGGCGCCTTGAAGTTTGTAAGGAGATGGCTTGGGAAAAGTACTTTTTTCCTCCCTCATATTGAAGTTAACGAGCACACAGAAATATTGCTCCGCAATCTAATGGCATATGAAGAGTGTCATAGGTCCTCAATCAATTTGGGAAAAACAATAATTTCTCATTACGCACGTCTCTTTAATGACTTGATCGATTCACAGAGGGACGTTGCTGTAATGCGGAAATCTCTGATCATTAGAAGCGACCTTGGCAGTGAGAAGGCTATTGCCATTATGTTCAACAGTCTTGGGGATGGCCTCACGTTCAGTGGAGTTCCAGAAATTGACAAGGCAATGGAAGAGTGCAGACAACATTGTAAGACTCTTCGCAAGGTGTGGCTGAGCGAGTTCAGGGAAAACTATTGTTCAAAGCCATGGTTCATTGTTTCGCTCGGGGTGTCTGCACTTCTTGTGGGTATGACAGCAACTCAAACTGTGTTTTCAGTGAAAAAGTAGCGTAGATTTTTTCGATCTCTCAATCTTATTTGGTGAGAGTTGGTAAACTCGTAATCATTGTATGTTTGCATAGCTCTTTTATCATCAATTTAGTTTTGCAGCATGTTCTCTTCGATCTTTACCTTGTAGTGGGACAATGTTTTTATATTATGTTTTTTTGGTAAGAAGCTATTCTTTGAAGTTCGAATTTTATTATATTCAGTGAGGTGTCTTATAATGTAAAGATATCTATTAGTCAAAAATAAGCAGATTAAATGATAAAATATACAATGTTTTTAATTTTTTAAATGTTACAATATGAATTTTTGAAATATTTTATATATTTTAATTTTGATAATTTGTTATTAAAAATAAAAAAGATAAATACATTATCAAGTAGCTATAACTTGTAGTTATGAGTTACTTTATTTTTATTTTTAAACTGATAAGCATTAAACATTCATCCATATCTTTTTATCCAATGACAGTGAGTAGGGAATGAGAGTTGTTAAATTCTTAGCTGCCAAATTATCGTAATTCGTGATAGAATCGAAAACTTTACTTCTTTCTAAATTGGCAATTTTTTTTTTTTATATTAATAATCGAGAGTTCAAAACAGGGCACCAAAAAGAAGGGAGGCGAAGCCTCAACCTACCAATCGGAGAGTGAAAGTGACAGTGAGTAGGGAGTGAAAGTTATTAAATTCGTAGCCGATGAATTATCCCAATCCATGATAGAGTGGACAACTTTTTCTTTTTTTGTTTGCTAAATTGGCAATTTTCCTTCTTTTAACTGCACATTAGATCCCAGCTATGAAATTCATACCTCCTCGATTTCAATAGAAGTTGTTCTATAATGCTTGACTTAATGCACAACTTTTTTTTCCTAAATTGGCAACTTTCCATCTTTACATTAGATCCCAACTATGAAATTCATACCTCCTCGATCTCAATACAAGTTGTTCAACAATGCTTGGCTTACAGTACCGATTTGGAGTTGTCCAACAATTTGACAAATACTCGGTTTTTGAGGCGCGGGAAACAACATTATCCAATTTACCCTATTGCAGACACAACTAGTGTGGGTATGAATGTTGTTCACCATTTTATACGTCTCTATTCAGGGAAAAGGTTTACAATGTCTTGCCATCTTTGTTGCAGCTGCACAGTGCTTTGTCCGGTAAGTGCATTAAAAAAATTTCAGACCCTAAAAGATGAATAGTAACTTGTGATAACAATAAAAATTGGTTATATTAATATAAGTAAAATAAGTTGAGAAATATATTTTCAGAAGACAAAGTATTTACAAAAGTATAAATATAATACATTTAATTGAAACAAATTTTATTGAATGCATATCTTTACTATTTCCTTTAATAGAATAAAAATTTAGAAAGAATTCATATAATATTATATATTAAATTTGTTTTACTATTTGAAATAGTTATAGTTTTACTACTATTTAAATTATATAAATATATATGTTATATTTTTAATTATTTTAAATTTTAACATATTTTTAAATATTACTTTATTTTGTATTAATAATAGAGGAATAACCACAAAAATAAATGAGAGTATGAGTAGTCAAAAAGGTCACCAAGCATCACCAGAAAATACACAACTGTTCTATGAGTAAAGAAAAAAATAGTTCATGAGAGAACAAATTACATATCAACAAGGATAACCAGAGAAGACCGCATAATCTCAAAATAAGCCAAAAAGAGGAGATTCACCAACAACTTAGTTAAGGATTCCTTTATGAGACTCAACCCATACAGTCCATCCAAGTAAGCCTTCCATCCATATGACATTTTTCCTTTCCTCAATCTGCGTGAACTTAACACAAATATCCCGAGGGTCCCTGTTCTTATCGATATCATTAACCAAGGTGAGGAGAGCTTCATTCAAGGCAGAGAGACTGTGAAAATACTTCCTCCAATCATAACCATCTTGTAATTCATAAACAAACATGGTAGCATGTCCGCCTTCAGGAATCACATAAGAAAAGTCGAACTTATCCAAAATTGATAGTTTTCATCTCCAACCCAATTTCCCCTATCAAATTTACAATATTCAAAAAACAAATTACACATTCTTGAAGAGGACTCTCTCCTCTAGTGTTAAACATAAAATTTAAATTTAACTGATATGATTTACTATTTTTTTCTATTTTTGAAGTAGCTTCTTCTCGAATGTTAAAATACCTACTTGTAGTATTTTGTAATTATAATATATTTGATCTAATAAAAATACCATAAAACTTATATGATGATAATCTTGACTCCAAAATCTAAAAAATGGTATTTTTATATTTTTAAACAAATATCACTAAAAAGAGTAGGAGTTACTGAAACATCAATTTTTTGAAATAATTTTATTTCTTTGGTAATTGGTATAAAATATGCGTTTAATAGATGTTTCTAATTGGAAAAGTTCAAGAGCTTATCTAACCTAGCTAGAATGAATCTAGATAGACCATATGTTTGGAAGAAATTAGTTTTTAGTTAGAAATACTCAAATTCAGCTATGCTGATACGTTAGACTGAAACATGACAGAACTTTATGCAAATTGAAGTTACTTTTAATTTTAATTTTCATATTCCTACTCAAATGTAAATGGTGAGGGGAGATGATCATATATGCGTGTGGGGTCATATATTTGCCAACAAAATTTAATATATCAAATATATGTATATGTTAGGAATGGAAACACTGAGAGGAGAGGTGGGGGGGGGAGGGGGGAGGGGTGAATCAATGTTCACTTTATTTATCTTTTTACATAATCTTTATACTGAACTTAAATGATTAAGTAATGAAATGAACATCCACATAAACATGAAATAGGAAATCAACACATAACATCAATATGGTTACGAGAAAACCCAAATAGGTAAAAACCTGAGTGGGAATTGACAATGACTAATATTTTGTACTAATGTTTTATGATCCTTGTTAGAGAATCCTTAACCTTGTTAGGAGTTGCTTTACAATGTATTAAGTACAGTAGACCTGGTCAAGGGTCAGACCCTGTTAGGAGTCTTTTATAATATTCCCTGTTAGGGGAGTGGACGCACTGTCCTAGAGCTCACTACTCAAGTGGTGAAGGCTACAACCTTCTGATCTCAAATACACACTATATCTATTGGATGAACTTTGATTGTGACACTACTTGTCAAATCATTTCCTTTGATGCGCTGATGCTTTGACCTCTTGAAAAGCTCTAATACATCTTAATGTCTCTTTACACACTTATGCTCTACTTATCACAACTCTATATCAACTACCATCCTAATTACAATGGGCACACCTTATATTTATATGCGCATACAAAACAAACAACTAGGTCGGCCCTTAAATCTATTACATACATTGCTTCCAATTGAATTGGATTAAGCATGCTTATAAACAAACTTATTTACATGTCGGAAACCTAATTACAATAGGCACATAGCCTTTACATCATTAGATTATAAAAACAAATCAAAATGCTAACAATCAGTTGCTTACTCTATTCTTCTCTGGCACACACTAGCTATGCAACTTCAATTGTCTGTATCTTTCTCATGCCTGCATATCTAATCATGTGCTCATAGACTAAGCATGTATATGATGTTACCAACTTAACTCCTAGGGCGTATATGATAACTTGGTCATACACATGTGTGATGATGCTTTGAATTGCTAGTACTTTGTACACTGTCCAGTCTTCAACACTTAGCCAGTTTATGATCTTCTCATCAGGTGCACTGACTCCAAATTGCTATATTACTTTGTTGCCATAATGACAAAACTATACTAGGTCATATACACGAGTATAGCCAACTTCCCAACAATCTCCCCCTTTGTCATTGATGGCAACAAAGGAATAGGGCCAAGCTGCTAATTGTTCCTTAATACAAAAATCTTTTGTCTTATATCTCACTTATACGTATACATATCTTATATCTCCTATACATATCTATACCCCATATTATATATATACTCCCCCTTTGACATTAATGACAAAGGTGTATCAAAACTGTATCTACAAAAACTTACTATGATAGAACATCTGGATATGCAATCTACAAGTTTTTGATCTCCTTCTTCCAAAATGTGATCAATGAATTTACAATTTGGAGATGGGTGCATAAAGAATACTGTAGCTTCTCCATCTTCTCCAATTTTGTGCAAGGACCTTGGTCATATGTCATCATGTTGGCATCTATCTCCTTGATATTCTAATCAAGTATACTAATGAGGGCACAAGAGCATTCCTTAGCTAAGTCTGCCTAACCCTTATCTTAGATATCTCCTTTTATGCCTTCTCAATTTTGTCTATCTGTCCTTGGTAGACATTATTGCACATTTTCACATCAACTGATGGATCTTCTATTGATTTCTTTATGTTTTCTATCATAGCTTCAGCCTCTTGTACCTTTTTGTACAAGTCACCAGTCAACTTGTCTTGGTTCATACATTCAGCAATGATCTTTCTTCCCTTTCCTGCAAACTCCTTTAGGGATGCTTGACCAATTTTTAGTGAGCTTAGGTCAAGTGCATAGTTTCTAACCAATTAATTTAGTCTTTTCTTCATATACTTCTCCTCTACAACTAAGGATGTAGATTCTTCCAGGATAGAGAAGTTTCCCTTGAACTATCAAATTGCTAAACTAACATCATCAATTGAGTGTACTTTGAACACTTTCTTGTCTGCTGGTAATAAACTGTTTAAGATGTTTGCTGACTCTACAAGGAGGGGATTCCTCATCACTTGTTTCTCCTTGGCCTTCTCCATGGATAAGATGCTGAACTTAATCAGGTCTTCTTCTCCCCATGAATCCATACTGGTTGTGTCAGGTGTCAAACTTGACAACAATGTTGTTGAGGGAGTGATGGGAGTACTATCCATGAGTTCTTGATTCACCTTGATTGGTTCGATTGATGTTTCATCCCTTTTTTTGTGCTTCCTTTTACTTCTTCTTCTTCTTTATGTTTTTTAGCTTCATTTTCTTTTTCTTTCTTTTCTTCCATCTTTTCTTCTTCTTTCAAATTTGTTATATCCTCAATCAATATTTCTTCTTGATGAGTAGGAGGAGTGTTACTACATAAGATTTCAGGTTCTTGTGTGGTCAAAAAAGATTCTTCAAACTTGTCTGATTCAGTGTCAGTGGCCACCATGGCTATCTCTACATTATCAATGATAATGGTGCTATCCTTCAGTGAATCTAATAAGGGCACAAACTTGTCTACCTCTGTTTGTATTTCCACTACAGGCGCTGAATTTTGAGGACCTGTCACTAATGCAATAGTGGTCTCTAACACCTTGACTTCCTTTAAGGGTACTTGTCTTGTGGGTGCAGTAGCTGGATACATGTGTCTATTCATAAGGACTTTTTCAAATGCCTTCTCTATTTCTTTTGCAACAAGATCACAGTTCTTATCCATTATGTGCAGTGTTCTTGTCTTAGTCCTGAGGTGAGGCTTCATGAGATCTAATAACATTAATTTCTCCTCTAGAGAACATATAGGAAGTGTATCATCTAGAATCTTTTCCCTTATCCATAGATCTTCTTCAATGGCCTGTCACTTTTGGAATTCTAGGATGTTCCATGTACATTATTAGGGATCATAGTCTTGAGTTCCAAGACTATCTTCTTGAACTTCATCATGTGTTTGACTATCATACCATGTATCTTAGATTTGTCTCTCACTATATTTTTCATAAAATTTTCTTACTTGATCAATTCTTCCCTCATCAATTATTCTTGCACTTAGCACACTGAGACTAGGTTTGAAACTTTCTTCAAGAGGTGCTTGTGAATTCTTTATGTTCCTTGTTACTCTTGAGGATGGGTGACCAATGTTGATCTCTTTCTTCCTCTTCAGGATTGCCTTATAATCAGGAGGAGCGGTAAGGTAAATGGTTTCTTTGGCGCAGAAGGAGTAACATCAATATTACCCTTCTGTTCATCAGAATTTTCTATCTTCACTTTCTTTAACTTAGGATCATCTAATTCTTTCTTTGCTGCTGCTACGCTCTCAATTTCCAAAGCAATCTTTTGTTGCCTTGCTTTGTCTAGGTCTACTTGAGACACTCTATGAATTCTTAAGATTTCTGAGGTGACCTTAGAAACCTTCTTTTTTGTTGCTACATTGTTTAAGACTACATCAACTTCTTTGGTTTTCTCCTCATAGGTTCCCCATCTGGGCTCATTAGGGTCTTTGGGTACTGATAATAGAACTTGAGCATAAGCCTCTAGAATAGGCTCTTCTACTTTATATCCTAGTGGATGAATCCACTTTGTTTTTGGTTCAACTATCTCCATGCATGTTGTGTATATTTTAACCATAAAACAAATAGTATCCTTGTACTTCTCAACTATCTTCTCTGGTATCCTATACCTCATTTGCATCTTAGCTCTAAATGTCTTCAATTCTAGAGTCATGTACTCCCTCAAAGTACTCTCAGTACATGCCTTGAGAGATATTTGTGGCCTTTTTGGAATGGATTCATCTAGATACAAATTAGATACTTTTCCAGCAATGTGAAAGTACATATAAATGATTAAAGACCCAAATCTGAATATCTTGGTCTTGTCATGCTTCATTGTCTTGATGTTGTCAATTAGCTGTGTGCACAAGATTTCACACAAGTTGAACTCTCCATTCTCATTTACAATTCTTATGGCTACAAGAATTGTGGCCATAGATACACTGCTTACCCTGCTGGTGTGTTGAAATCTATATCCAAGTATCATAGACATCAATTTGATGTCATCTTACTTAATGGGTTCTATGGTCATTCCATGCCTATCGCTCCTTGACTTGCAAGACTATTCAACAATCTTCCTCACATGTTTACCTATTGGAAGGATGACACCTATCTTTGAGAGGCCTTTCATTTCATGAATTAGGTCACTAGTGATTCTAACCAGCACTTCACCTATCCAAAATAGGTCATCATGAATCCTGCTCAATAGAATCTTGATCCATTCTGATTCATAAAACTCATATGTCATAGCATACTCGACTATAGGGTGATTATTCCACCATGCATACTCATCAATGAAGGTTTTTTCTTGTTTCATTATTGTTTCCATATACACCCTTAATCTGTCCAATCCCACTAGTTCTTTCTTACAATAGATGTATGCCCTAATGTTGTCAACATGCATAATGCCCATAGGCATGTGGGAGAATTCCCCTTCTATGTCATCTAGTGTAGATTTAAATGGATGCCTCTTAAACACATATCTTTTCTTTTCTACAACATCAAATACTATAGGAGTAGCTATCACTTACTTGTATATTGCTTTCACAAGGGTTTCCAAGAGATTCTGAATCGGTGCGATGAACTAGAGTTTCCACAATCGATCAAATGCACAAAAAATCACTTGAAGAATCAAACTGAAAACCTTCTCAATCAATTGCTAAGGCTCTTCTACTCTTGAATTGCTCTTAATTTGAATGCAATGGGAGATCGTCTAACTTCTTTGCACTATAAAGTAGAATTTCTACCATTAATGCTTGGCGTGTAAGCCAAGCTGTCTCTAGAAATTTCTAACTTCTATTACACAAACAATCAGCTAGTGCACTCTTGCACATAGGTTCTGCTAGTCTCCAAAAGCTTAAGTTCAAAGGCGCATACTCTGAAAGTTAGTATGCCATCCGTGGAGGGGTTTAGAGCTAAATTAGTTCCCCCTATGACCCTAAGGGTCATTCATCCAGATGTAGAGGGTGTGTCCACTATGGATGCATCCAATACATACTCATCAACCTTGTCCTTCGTTGCTTCTGACCAAATCAAGCTCACATCCTCTAAAGCTTTTACAAAATTAACTTCTCCTTCAAGATCCAAAATTAGTTCTTCAGCATTTTTAGGGCTTTCCTAACCTTGCATCCTTGATCTGCAAAACTTTGAGATGTGTCCAGCCTTGTTACAAAAGTGAAAAATAACTGGAGGCCTTATATTCCTTGGTGCATTGACATGAGTCACTTTATTTATCTTTTTACTTAATCTTTATACTAAACTTAAATGCTCAAGTAATGAAATAAACATCCACATAAACATGAAATAGGAAATGAACACATAACACCAATATGGTTACGGGGAAACCCGAATAGGTAAAAACCCTAGTGGGAATTGACACCCACTAATATTTTGTACTCATGTTTTATGATCCTTGTTAGAAGATCCTTAACCCTATTAAGAGTTGCTTTATAATATATTAAGTACAATAGACATGGTCAAGGGTCGGACCCTATTAGGAGTCTTTTACAATAGTCCCTGTTTAGGGAGTGGATGCACTGTCCTAGAGCTCACTACTCAAGTGGTGAAGCCTATGACCTTCTGATCTTAGATACACACTATATCTGCAGGATGAACTATCACTGTGACACTGCTTGTTAGATTAGTTCCTTTGATGCACTGACCCTTTGACCTCTTGCAAAGCTCTAATACATCTTAATGTCTCTTCACACACTTCTGCTCTACTTATCACAACTCTATATTAGCTACCATCCTAATTAAAATGTGCACACCTTATATTTATACGTGCATACAAAACAAACAACTAGGTCGGCCATTAAACCTATTACATACAGCACTTCCAATTCAATTGGCTCAAGCATGTTTATAAACAAACTTATTTACATGTATGCAACCTAATTACAATAGGAACATAGCCTTTACATCATTAGATTATAACTACAAATTAAAATTCTAATAGTCGGCTGCTTACTTTGTTCTTCTTTGGCACACACTAGCTGTGCAACTTCAGTTGTTTGTATTTTTCTCATGCCTGCATATCTGATCATGCGCTCATAGAATAAGCATGTATATGATGTTATCAACTTAGCTCATAGGGTGCACACCATAACTTGGTCATACATACATGCACTAATGCTTTGAACTACTGGTGCTCTGTACACTATCCAGTCTTCAACACTTAGCCAGTTTCTAATCTTCTTATCAGGTGCACTGACTCTAAATTGCTATATGAATTTTTTTCCATAATGATAGCACTAAACTAATTCATATTAGTGTAGGAGCACCTACTCTACAATCATCAAAAACACCACTAAGGATCCTAAAGACATCTAGTGTCTTAGAGTTTCTAATCAGGCACCTAGACCAAGTTGTAAGGCCTAGCTCCAGGATTGGCACAATTATAAGCCCCTGGCTAGCTATGCTCAAAAGTGGTCAATGCTCATAAAATATTAGGATCTTATCTTATTTTATTTTTTTAAGGTCTTTGATCCATGTTGGATCATTGGTTAAGGTTAGGACTGATTTTGGTCACTAGTTTTGCAATTTTGCAACTTAGGCAAAAGTTGCTCTAAAAGTTGTCATGCAACTTTCTAAAAGTTGTCAAACACTTGTAATTAACCCTCCAAAATGGCTAGTTGGTTCAAACCACTCATGTAACTATTGGGAGTATCCTATATAAGCCCTTATAGGTAGGTGATAGGATAGAGACATGTAATTTGGCAACCAATCAATAAAATCAACCATTTTTCCCTGTAATCCTTGAGAATAGTGCCCTAGTAATGACGCATATAGACTTGCATGCATGAGTGTTTGAGTTTGGGATTTTTTTTGTTCAATCTACTTTCAAATGCAGTTGGTCTCAGGATCTAATTCATCCTAGATCAAGAGATATCAAGGTTTTTGTGTGGTGACCCGGATTGAGGGTTTCTCTAGCAGGTTTCAGATAGGGCTCGCTCTTTTGACCCTATTCCACCATGGGAATTTGATGCCCCTTGGTGGAATGAAACCTCTTTTTGTATGCTTTCATAAAATGTAGGTTAAAGGTGGAGTTCTATAGGGAAGTGAGTTTGCAACAAAGCCCTAGGTGTATGGGCCCATATGTGCACCTAACTGTTACTTAGGACAGTCATAATAAAATCTGATTGGGGATACACCAAGACCAAAAAATCAGGATTTGAAACCTTTATACATACCCCCAAAGGATCCCATCATTTATCTTGGCATTAGCTTTGAAGAAGAGGCACTTGTAGTGCAAACTAGCCCTAATTAGGCCTATTAGCCCTGTCGTAAAATTGGCTAAAATAGTAACCTCCTTTTGGTTTCAAGTCATGGTGCTTGGATATGTTCCATAAGCCCCAAAAGGGTATCACGATCCTCAATATAATATACACCTTGTTTGGAAGGATTTTGAACTAGGTTCAAGATACTAGTTTCGAAAGGCTACAAGCCAAATCCTAGGTTTGTGCAGCAGCATAACCTTATGAGTTGTTGCTCAATGGTGAAAGAACCATTGGAACTATCAAAATAAGACCTAAATAGGCTAGATAAATGTTTATAAGCCACCCTTGGTCTTAGTATCCATTTCATGGGGTTTGACAACTTATTTCCCTAAGGAGACCTCTTAGTAAACTCTTGGTTCTTGGGACTTGGGACTTTGGAAAACTGAGTGATTAGGTTATATTGGATTGTAAGGTTGTGATAACCTTCTCCAAGTCCTTTTAGCATACTTGTGATAGGTATCTATAACTTGACTCCTTCACCTTGGGTGTTGAGGGATTGGATTCTCGCCATTACACACTATTTGGAGGCTTTCGCTGACCATTGCTGCATCACATATACACCAGTATAGCCAACTTGCCAACAGTATAGACATGTACAAAATATTACTAATTTTTTTATATCAAATACAATGAGGACATAATTTTATTTGAAATCTTTGTAAGGGTGAATTATGTTTCACTTAAACATGCAGATTGAATGGGTTGTGCAAGACAATTGAAGAGTATAAAGTCTTCAAATGGTAGAGTGTTCTCATTATATTTGAAACCTCATATTAATACTTGTAATCTATGAAAATGGGAGGAATTAAATGTAGTTATATACCTTAACTTGGATGTCCTAAAAATGGTGTCACTTTAGTCCGTGGTGAGCATATTTTGGATAGACACCTTAAGTTGCAAAGACTACGATCAAAGACCTTGTAGTTTGAAAAAAGTCAAATAGAACATAATAGGTAGGAGGAAAATGAAGGAAACACGGCTCAATTAGTGAGGATTCAGGCATGTTGAATAGATTTTTTCTTGATAAATTCAAGTCTTTAGGTACAAGTAAGGAGAGGTAACGTTTAGGTAATGCCATTACAAGGGATAGTATAGGATTACACAAATCAACTATTGGTTTTCACTATTATCAATTAGGACATGCAATCTTCTAATATCCTTTTAGTGTTAAAATTTATTGCACTTCCCCATTAAAGGTTAGTGGGACACTTTTGCAACATAGTTTAGCACATAAAATTCTTCCAATTGCAAGGGAAAGTGTAAAGAGTCAGCAGAAGTAAATACGAATAAGGTGGTGGATTTGGTAGCCATATGATCAAATTCTAGTTGATCACATTGTCTTATTTAGGTAGTAAGGTATGTAGGTTTAGGTTGGCTTCCATGGAATGTTTCGGTCAACACACCAAAATGACATAAAAATAACATAGTGGATGAATTATATTGAGTCATGTTGTAAAGCGTCGAGTCACCAAGAAATATTTTCCTTTGAGGTAGCTATGTCACCAGTTTATGTGGTCGATTAAAAAATGTTTGTGACCCCCAAATTTAGGGTGCAAATGTTTTGGCTCCTCTCCTCTATATAAGTATATGAAAAATTCAATCATTCAAAGTTACTAAAATTTTTATTCTTCCATTGAAATTTAGTGCATGTAGTTACATACATCTTCGCTCAATCATTCCATTTCATGTTCCTAATTGCATCAATATATAAGAGATACCAAATGAACATAATTTGAAATAAAAAACTATCTTTATATTATTAACACATATTTTTAGTTCTTATATACAACTCTAAATAAGAAAGCAAAATAAATTAGGCATCTCGATAGTTTTTCTCACTTGTGCATCAACCCCAAAGTCGGTTAAAAAAAGGAGGAAAATAAGTTGTTTACTTGGGTAATGCCCTTAAGACTACAATGGGAACCATGTTCTTGGACCCTTTTGTTGGTTGAACACTAGTCACTTAACTTGATCTTGGGCTGCAATTTCCAATGTTGCTAGCATATCCTAGGACATTTGCAATATAATTAGCAGGGCTATAAAATGTAAGGGAAGATGAAGTAAGTGGAAAATTAAAAATTGTTGAAATATTTGGGATGTTTATGTTGATCTCATAATCTACATTATGCCATGTTGTTTAGGAAAGGTAATCGATGGAGTGGATAGACTATTTAACATCCTCTTTGTTGCAAAATATCCTCTCTTCTTCTCAATGACCCTTTCCCTTATCTGATGTAGCTTCATATATTTCCCTCTCTTTTGTCTATCCTCCTTATCCTTATCTTTTTCTTTGAGCCTTTCCTTTTCCTTCAAACTAGGGAATGTATTTAGTTAGTTAAATTTAAGTAGAAAAACACTTAAGTAGTCGCTTGAGGACATGATATTATTAAGACAAAGAAATTAGTATATTTCAAGATACACCCCCACTAAAGAAGCTCAAACTTCAATTAAAATTTCATCAATAAAAAAAATTTAAATGCCTTAAATCAACATGTTGACTAGAGTTATTTCAAAAATCTATACACATTCAAATCCATCAACATCAAAATACATTTCATGGATTGTGGAAATGTACTATCATAAATTGTATTTGTTTTTGTGTAATTTTTTTTGTAATTCTAATTTATATTAGACATAATTAATTACTAAATATTAGCAAACGAAACACTACGATCTCTATGTAATGTACTCCAAGTTCTATGGATTACATCTACACCTTCAATATAATTGAAAATTTGTACAAAATGATATAAATTTTAATTAGTTAAATATTTAATTAAATAATAATTAATTATTTTAGTTTCTAGAAGCTATTGAAATCAACAACCACCCCTGTAACCTCAATTGTGATGATAGTTGGAGCTTAAGCATTTCTTGGTATACATTGTTATCTTCCCTTAGAAACCCCCCTCATCCTGACCCTCCCTCCTAGTCTTGTTCATTTCATCCTTTTGTTACGTTTGTCCCCACCATTTCCCCCCTCATCCTTCCTTCTTGACTATCTTCCTCGGCCTTCTAGTGGTGAACCCTCCCCTCCTCCTTACCTGACCCCTTCCCCTTCCTAGCTTGGAGTGCTTCTCGCCTCTCCCTTCCTTTCTATTGTTCTTATGCTTTTTCCCTTTGTCTTGCTCAATCTCTTTTCATAGGTCCATGTGGGCATGTCCGTACACACTCAACACTCTCAATTCATGATTTTTTTCTTTATATTTTATTGTATCTCTACACTTTCTCTCATCTCTATTAGCTTGTACTTACACACCCTCTCTTATTCTTTGTAGTGGTTGTTTTTATTTATTTTTGTTCCCTTTCTTTTAGTTTCTCTTTTTTCTTTTTTGCTTTTATAGACTTTTTTGGATGCTCTTTTTTAATTTCTTCTTTTTCATTTCTCCTATCGTTTTCTTTCATATATATATATATATATATATATATATATATATATATATATATATATATATATATATATATATATATATATATATATATATATATATATATATATATATGTATGTATGTATATATACACTGGCTAGCTTATTCAGATATGCAAGTACATCTACTTTTGCATGTATATTTACATATGTATATTCTTTTAATTTTTTATTATTTTACTTTTATTGTTGGCTCTTTATTTTTTAGAGTGAGATTTTGTTTTTTCCTCTATTGTTGAGGTGTAGGTCAAACCATATTTTTATTTTTTTATCTCTTCTCTCTCTCCTTTTCCCTTCTCCCTTCTCTTCCTTTTATTCCCTTCTAGATCTGCATTCTACCATTTCATGTCCTCTTTCTCTTGCTCTTTGACATCCTAGTGATGGATCGTGTAGTATGATCTGAAATGTTGATGGGAAAATGTTCTACATAATCGAATCTAGAAACTAATATAATCATACGTATGGATTGTGGAAACTTAATAGATTTAAATAATAATATTTTATTATTTGTTTTTCATAATAGTCCAATGACATTTAAAATATTAAAAGGTAATAGGTTTATTTTATGGAGGATTTAAAATCATTTATAAGTTATGAACAATATGAGAGTATGAGTTTTAAGCTAAAATCTTTTGGGCTAAGAGATTAGTATTTATTCTACCAAATTCTTCATAACACAATTTTCTTATAATGTGGGATCCTTGCACTCAACAATAAATATTGAATAATTGTCCTTTTGTTGTGCTACATTTTCCTAGTAACTTCTATTGCATTGATTTAGTTAAATTTATGATTATAAATAATTTTTATTATTGACTTTCTATTATAATTGAACATGTTATATATTATTTTATGTGAAAATTTACCAAAAGAAATCCCCCCACCTTAGCACCCCCCTCTTCCTGCAAAATCAAAATGGCTGATAAATGCTACATGTTGATTGGCTTTTCCAAGTTTGATGACTCCAAGTTGATGGCTAGAAAAGGTACCAGATGGGCTACCCCGCTCAGAAGCTGGACCAAATTAAACTTTGATGAGGCAACTAATAATCTCACTCAGGGTGAGGGAGGTGTTCTAAGAGACCATAATGACACTTGCCTCTTGGCTTATGCAAGGTCACTCAATAATTGTAATGTTAACCAAGCCGAGGACATGGCTCTTCTATGGGGGATTAAATTTTCCATCCAAATGAACATCAGAATGTTGGAAATTGAGGGGGATTCCAAAGTGGTGGCGAAGTCTATCAAAAGAAGAGCTAATGCGGGGTGGTGTGTTAGCTCCATTATTCTAAAAATCTAGGAGCTTCTCAATAATTTCCAATGCATGACTATATCCCACATGTATAAGGAGGGAAATGCGGTGGTAGATTAAATGGTTGCTATTGGTCTCAAGAAAACCAAACTAAGCAATTGGAAGGTGGTCAGTGAACTACCTATGGTGACTCAACAACTCATCGGAGGGGAACTAAATGATACCACTAATATTTAAAATGAGCCAAGCTGTCATCTATCTTAAAGGCCCTACCTTGATTATGTGTTGGTGTAAGTTGGTGATTTTTGTAATTATGAAAAAGAATTCCCAAAACCCCATAAAGAATCATAATTTCCTTTCAAGTGTGTGGAGAGATAGTTGTCCACATCGAAAAGTTTTCTTGGCTAACAAGGACACTAAGTGCAGCCCTGGTGTAATTGCTAATTATGGCATATGGAGATCCAATGGATATCATCATATGGAGCCCAGCTCCCCAAAATCCATCCAAGGCCAGCCTTTTGAGTATAATCATTTCTTGAAATGGTTAATTCAAAACAATTGGTTTTATGCTCTCTGCTAAGAAGCTTGGCCCTTGGACTCTCAGTAAATTCTAGTACAATAAAAGGAGATTATTGACATAGGAGGCAATACTCTGTGCATTGAACTAGATAAGATTGATGAGGCTTTCACCTCCGATCCTCTGGTGACCCACTACTATAAAGAGAGTGGTATTTGGGGTTTCACGGAGTGCATGAAGGGAGGACATGATAAGAAGATATCCAAATAGTTCGTCTCATCCTAGAACAATAGGAAAGTTTATGTTGGAGGCATCCACTTCCAGATTAATGAGGAGGTCATTAATAAGGCGACGAGGCTCTCTATGGAAGGGAGAAAGTATAAAAAAACCATTAGGATGCCGGACCCTACCAACCTCAGCCAATTTTTTAGAGTAGGAGAGAAACCTATGAAGAAGTCAGGGGGTTTCAACCGTGAGCAGCTTCTAGAGTTCTGGCCCAAGCTGTGCCTCATTGTGATGAAGTATTTCACCCTAGAAGGTAAATTCAGGGTGTTTTACCATTACCATTTACATTTTCTCAATCACATAAAAAATAGGGACCTCATATTCATTCCCTTTTACCTCCTTCATTCTATTGAAAGCAATATTTTGGATATTAAGGAAAACCCCAAAAAATTGATCCCTATTCTTCATCAGGGTCTCCTATTCTATCTCTATCATTTCCACAAGGCTATCTACCCTCTACCCCAACCTCCCCTAGTCATCCAAGAGGTCACCTAGGTGGATTCCCCTTCAAAAACTGACAATCCCACTCAATCCACCTCCCACTCTATCTAAGAAATCCAGGAGATGGATCTTGTCCCTAATGATGGTAGAACCCACAGAAGATGTGTGAAAAACCCTTTCAAAAGAGGGGAGGAGCTTGAGGAATCCCATGTCTCTAAATCCTTAGATACTTAAGATTTGAAGGAGTCTGACAATACCCCTGAGATGGAGACTTAAAAATTATTATAAAAAAATAAATTCATGTACTATACATTATCTTGAACACTCAAAAAACAACAACCCAAGCTCTGCAACTTCCCACCCAAGCTCTATTTTCAAACTACAAGCTTCCATGCCTGCATCACCTGAGGGAGAATCTTCCCCCCCGGCAAGCCCTCTATTGGTCTCGATGGACCCCATGTTGTTCCCATGAATACCTCTGTCACAGTCCCAGTGATGGAGTCTACGGTGGAATTCCAAAAGGCATCCTCTTTTTCCGATGCCCTTTCATCCCCCGCAAAATTGAGCTAGAAAGGGGCCCTTGTTTGTGAAGCCAAACAATACCTAGAGGCTCTCATGGTGGACTTTATTTAGACAGAGGAAGGTGTCAAACATTCACTTTCAGACTCTATAGTGAATAGAATGATGGCGGATTTCTAGTTGGCCATGGTAGGCTGATTCTTTAACTTTCGACCTACCATCGAAATGGTTAAAAAATGGGTGTCTACCCAGTGGAAGATTAAAGGATCTTTTCTTGTTTCTCCTATGCCAGGTGGGCTATTTCTGTTCAAGTTCACCACTTTGGAGGATTTTTCCTTTGTACTATTAGGGTCGTAGGTCTATGGGAAGCACTTCCTAGTCCTAGTAAAATAGAAACCCAGGTTCAACCTGGTAATGGAGCTGACTAGAATGGCTTTGGTTTGGGTCTGGCTCCCTAGCCTCCCATTAGAGTATTGGGACGAGGAAGTGTTTTGATGGATGGGTGACTCCTTCGGCATGTTTATCACTACATACCAAGTAACCCGCTCTAAATCTAGACTAGTTTTTGCTAGGTTCTGTGTGAATGTCACCTTGAACAAACCCCTACCCAACTTTGTCATTTTGAAATCCAAACTAGGAAGGTGGACTCAAGTGTTGGTGTATGAAAATGTCACTCTCTACTACCAGAAATGTGATAACAGAGGTCATTCTAGTGATATTTTCAAGACCTCCCAATCAGGAACCAAAAAAGGGAATAAGGATAAAGGAACAACTAAGGTTCCACCCTTGCCAGAAGGAGAGGAAAAGGAGAAGACCTGCCGACTCCCAGTGGCTAATGAGATCAAAAACCTAGTGTGGGAAACCTAGGTGTTAGAAGAAGGTGAAATAGTTTCCCCTCTAGAGAGTGAAGTGGTGCACACTGAACTTGGCTCTCTGGAACCTTTATTAGTAGAGGAACCAAACCACTTACCAATGGTAGAACCATTGAAGAACCCCTCAGTGACCTCCCCAGAGATGAGTGACATTAGCCATATTGGATTGGAACAACCTGCCATTATGGTTTCTCTGGAGTTAAAATCCCCCAAATCTAATCCAAAACCTTTCCTGGACACCTAGAGAAAAATAACTCTTCCAACTCCCGGAATGCAGACTGTTGTGGAGAGGAAGATAATGGGGAATGGGAAACATAGAGAAAGAAAATAAAGCCCAAGAAGGATGATGTGGGGATGGAAACACCTAGAGGAAGGCCATCAGATTATGCAAGGACATCGAGAGGAACTATAAGGGATGTTGTAGAAAGTAAGCATCAAACCCTTGAAACTAGCTTTAAAAGTAAGAAATGATCTATCTTTCTTGGAATGTTGGGGGTTTAAATAGCTCCCTTAAGAAAAGTGTTATTAAACATTACATTTTTTTATCACAAGTTGGATATTCTTCTCATCCATGAAGTTAAGATGTCTGCCAGTAATTTTGCCACCCTGGCTTCTAATCTTTGACCGGGAGCTATGTTTCTTTATGCTAAAGTTGTGGGTGCTTTTGGAGGCATTTCTACACTCTGGAACACCAATAAGGTCACTGGCTATCAGCTCACCTCCTCTCTAAAATTCCTTGATGTTACTTTCAGGTAAAATAGACTTGAGTGGCTCCTATTTAATATTTATGCCCCTAATACTTAGTCTGGCAGGGCTTCCCTTTGGACTAACCTGGTTGTTTGGATAGACCAGGACACTTTTGCTAATCACTTGTTGGCTGGTGATTTCAACACCCCTCTTTACCCCTTAGAAAAATGCAGTGGATTAATGGATTACTCTGATAGTATGGGGGACCTAGAAGACTTCATTTCCTCCATCGGTCTTCTAGACATTGCTCTAAAAGGGAACCCCTTCACTTGGACCAACAATAGGAAAGGATCCCATCTCATTCAAGTGTGGCTTGACCATTTCCTTTCCACCTCTTTGTGGGACCTTTGCTTGAACTCAACCCTATCATCCCTTCCTAAAACCACTTCTGACCATAACCCCCTCCTTCTCTGTTGGCATGACTCCCCTAAGTTTGGCCCGACCCCTTTCAGATTCAAAATCATGTGATGCTCTCACCCATCCTTTAGAGATAAAGTGAGATTTTGGTGGGCCACTAACATCAAAGGCACCGCCATGTTCAAAATTGCCTAGAAACTGGAAATTATCAGAAGAGAGGTTAAGGGCTAGAGAAAACATAACTTTGGTGATTTCCATAAAGAGAAAAAAGGAGCTAAATGAAACCTTAGAGTGGACCTCTAGGCCCAATTTTCTACTAGAAGCCCCCCACCCTAGATATAGGTGGTAGAGGAATCAATTCAACACAAATGGTAGGAAACTCTGAAAAAAGAGGAAATCTACAGGAAGCAATGATCCAAAATTTAGTGGCTTGCTGAAGGGTGTAGAAACATGACCTTCCATAGGTCTGTAAAAAATCACAAAAGAATAAACACCATTAATGATATTAGGGATGAGGGAGGGAATGAAGTTATGGAGAAGGACAAAATCAATTAGGTAGCAGCAAATTATTTTAAGGAATTGTATTCAAATGAGGGATAAATGTGTCTGGTCAACACCCAAAATCAACTCCTAGACCACATCCAAAGCACTATAACTCATAGTGATAATGACCAGCTCATGAAATGTGTGTCTGATAAGGAGGTCAAGACTTCAGTCTTTGCTATGGGAGCCTACAAAGCCTCGAGACCTAATGGATTCCCCCCCACCTTCTTTCAAGAATATTGGGATATTGTGGGACCTAATGTTATCCATGCTACTAGAGATCTCTTCAGAATGGGGCATCTCCTTAGACAACATAATAAAACCTATATTGTGCTTGTCCCTAAGCATGAAAACCCTACCTTTATACTAGATTTCAGGCCCATTCACCTTTACAATATGTTCTACAAGATCCTCACTAAGAACTTGTTCAATATAATGAAGCCACTACTAGATAAGATTATCAACACTACTTAGAAAGGTTTTGTTCTGGGAAGGCAAGTCCTTGATGTGGCCATATCCACTCATGAATCATCCACTCTATGGATAGGAGCAATGTTCCAGGTATGGCCTTCAAACTCAATATCTCTAAAGGTTATGATAAAGTTAATTGGTTATTCTTGCTAAATATCCTTTTTAGGATGGGATTTAATGAGAAGGTTGTTCACATTATCCAGGAATGTACTCAAAATATCATCTTCTTTGTCTTATTCAATGGAACCCCTGGTAGCTTCTTTAAACCTAAAAAGGGGCTCAGGTAGGGAGATCCTCTTTTCCCCTACCTATTTACTATGGTGGCCAAAGTTCTTAGTAGGAATATGACTATGCTTTCCTCCATGGGAAGAATAAAAGGTGTCAAACCTACTTCTACTCTTCATCAGGTTGTGTTGGAGCAATTTGTGGATGACACCTTCCTCTTTGGGTACTCTTCGGTGGTTGAGGCCAAACACTGAAAACAAATTCTAGAAAATTATGTATGGGCTTCCAGACAGTGTATTAACTATTAGAAAAGCTGAATGTTCTTCTTCAATACTCGCATGGAGATACAAAATAGAGTGCTACAAATTTTGGGTTGTCAGTCGGCTTCACTCCCTTCTACCTACCTTGGCCTCCCCCTCATAGTTAAAGAGTGTACCAAGAATTCTGGAACTCCATCGTGGAAAGAACCTAGAGGAAACATGCTGGATGGAAAGGGAAGATCCTAAGAAAGGTTGGTAAACTTCAACTTGTGGCTTCCACTCTCTAGGGGATCCCGGTCTACTTTCTGTCCCTCTTAAAAATCAAAAGAAACATTGCGGATAGAGTAGAAAAAATTTAGATAACTTTCTTGTAGGCTAGCTCTGAAGAAAAAAAGGGGATGTCCCTGGTCAATTGGGATACTGTCTGCCTCCTGAAAAGACTGGGTGGCTTCAACCTGAGGAGAATTGGCTTGATGAATAGAGCCCTTACCACAAAGGTGGCCTAGAAACTCATAGAAAGGAAAGAGGATTGGTGCAAGATAATGGAAGCTAAGTACCTTCAAGGAGATCCCTATGAGATGATGTACCATGATAGTGACCTCCCCAGTGGCTCCAACCTTTAGGCGAACATCTTCAAATGTAAAACCTTGCTATCTAAAGGTGCTTTCGAGTAGCTTGGAAATGGGAGATCCATTATATTCTGGAATGACTATTACATTCTGAATTTCCCTAACCTTGGTAGTAGATTCAACCCTCTCATGACTTACCTTAGGCCTATCCTTGGCAATAGAACTTCCAACTACATCGCTAGAGGGAATTAGAGAGATATATCTAATCTTATTAGAGACAGACAAAATCTTCATTACTCAGATAATGAGCTCATGGAAATCCTGAGGAATGTCATAATCCTGGGGCTTGGTGGCCAAGATTCCATCATTTGGGCTCCTACCCAAGCTGGTACATTCTCGGTCAAAACTACTTACAATCTACTTCTAAAAGAAGAGAATAATTTGGGAGACTGGACAAAGCTGTGGATCCCTCAGCTCACACTGAAAATCAATTTCTTACGGTGGACCCTTATGTCTGGTAAAGTCTTAACTTAGGAAAATCTTATAAAAAGTGGCTTCTCCATGGCAAACAAGTGTGTCCTATGTAAAAAGGAGGAGAAAACAATGAACCACCTATTCATACACTGTGATTATGCCACTAACATTTGGTAGGAGGTCATTGGAAAGTTAGGAATCTTGTGGGCTTTGGGTAATGATGTGCACTAGTTCACCAACTAGAGATCCCCCTCCAATCATCCCCTTCTATAAATCCTTAGGAGAATGTTGCCTCCACACATCTGCTGGACTATTTGGAAGGAAAGGAACAATAGGATATTCAAGGAGTCTAGTAACTAGTCAAAGACTTGCCTCTATCTTGGGACCAAGCTACTCTATGAGAATGCCAATGTGGTTAAGTAGAAACTCCCCTTAGCACCCCCCACTGCTTGGGAAATCAAAATGGTTGATAAATGGAACCAGTTGACTAGCTTTCCCAAGTTTGACAACTCGAAGCTGATGGCTAGAAATGCTACAAGATGGGATGCCCTGCTCAGAGGCTGCACCAAATTAAACTTCGATGGGGAAGCTAACAATATCACTCAGGGTGGGGGAGGTGTGCTAAGAGACCATAATGGCACTTGCCTCCTGGCTTATGTGGGGCCACTCAATAATTGCACTATTAACCAAGCTAAGGGCATGGCTCTTCTGTGGGGGATTAAATTTGCCATCCAAATGAACATCAGAATGCTAGAAATTTAGGCAGATTCCAAAGTGGTGGTGGAGGCTATCAAAAGAAGAGCTAATGCGGGGTGGCATGTTAGCTCCATTATTTTGGAAATCTAGGAGCTTCTCAACAATTTCCAATGCATGACTATATCCCACACGTATAGGGAGGGAAATACGGTGGCAGATTTGATGGCTACTATTGGTCTCAATCAAACCAAACTAAGCAATTAGAAGGTGGTCAGCGAACTACCTATGGTGACTCAGCAACTCATCGGAGGAGAAACAAATGATACCACTAATATTTTAAATGAGCCAAGCTGTCATCCATTTTAAAGGCCCTACCTTGATTACATGTTAGCATAAGTTGCTGATTTTTGTGATTATGAAAAAGAATTCCCAAAACCCCATAAAGAATCATAATTGCCTTTCAAGAGTGTGGAGAGATAGTTGTCTGCATTGCCATGTTTTCTTGGCTAACAATGACACTAAGTGCAGCCCTAGCATAACTGCTAATTATGACACATGGAGATCTGATGGATATCGCCATATGGAGACCAGATCCTCAAAAATACCCAAGGCCATCCTTTTGAGTATAATCATTTCTTGAAATGGCTAATTCAAAACAACTAGTTTAATGTTCTCTGCCAAGAAGCTCGGCCCTTTGACTCTCAAGAAATTCTGGTGTAGGAAAAGGAGATTATCGACATGGGAGGATATACTCTATGCATTAAACTGGATAAGATTGATGATGCTTTCACCTCCGACCCTTTGGTGACCCACTACTATAAAGAGAGCGGTATCTGGGGTTTCATGAAGCGCATGAAGGGAGGACAGGATGAGCAGATATCCAAATAGTTCGTCTCATCCTGGAACAATAGGAAAGTTTCTATTGGAGGCATCCACTTCCAGATTAATGAGGAGGTCATTGCTAAGGCGATGAGGCTCTTTGTGGAAGGGAGAAAGTATAAAAAAACCAATAGGACACTAGATGCTACCAGCATCATCCAATTATTTAGAGTGGGAGATAAACCTATGAAGAAGTCAGGGGGTTTCAACTGTGAGGAGCTTCTAGAGTTCTGGCTCAAGCTGTGCCTCATTGTGATGAAGTATTTCACCCTGGAAGGTAAATTTGCAGTGTTATCCTATTACCATTTACCTTTTCTCAATCATATCAGAAATAGGGACCTCATATCCATTCCTTGCAATATTTTGGATATTAAGGAAAACCCCAAAAAATTGATTGCTATTCTCCATCAAGGTCTCCTGCTCTATCTCAATCATTTCCACAAGGCTGTCTGCCCTCTGCCCCAACCTCCCTGGTCATCCTAGAGGTCACCTAGGTGGATTACCCTTTGAAAACTGACAATCCCCCTCAATCTACCTCCCACTCTATCCAAGAAATCTAGGAGATAGATCTTGACCCTAATGATGGTAGAACCCGCAAAAGATGTGTGAAAAACCCTTTCAAAAGGGGGGAGGAGCTTGAGGAATCCCATGTTTCTGAATCCTTAGGAATAAAGATTTGAAGAAGTCTGAAAGTACCTCTGAGATTGAAAGAAAGCCCAAAAACGGAGGATTTTGGAGAGCCAGGTCAAGCTGGAGATTGACTTAGGGAGCTCTGGTCACCACTGGTCTAACATAATTTCTAAGGAGTAGTGCAAAACTAGAATCTTGGAAATGGTTTCAAAGGAGAAGTCCCTGTCACAAAAAGACTCCCATACCATTGAGTCAATGGAGGGCTCTTCTGTTGATCACCAAGTGCAAATAGGACTGGAACAACTCCCCCTCTCAACCCTCAGCAAACCATGGAGACTCCCCATAGCCCTACCCCACCTCTAGCTTCCCCTCATGATCACTAGACCAAGTCCCTCACTATTGAGCACAACTCTGGGCTTTTGGATGGCAATGACAGGTTGAAGGGCACCCTTAAGCTGAAGTTTTCTGATTTGGACAAGGAGATAGCTATCGACAAACAGGACATGCAGGAACTCAAACATCGCACTATGATGACTAACAAGTTTTCTCTTAAGATCATGCATGCTTCGGCTATGACCCTCTGCAATGTGCAGGAAAAACTGGCTAGTGGCAAACTGGAGGCGGATGAAGACAACAAAGATCTCTTCCCATTCCTGCAGGAAGAGTGGGCCATCACTCGGATGTCCAAACATCTGGGTGGGAGATCCTAGCTGCTGCTGCTCATGAGGTTTTTATTTTTGATTGCGCATGGCCCTAAGTTCTCTATGTTGGTTTCATGTTTTAAGGTTAATTCACCTAGTTCTTGGTATAGCCTTGTGTGGCTTAATATAGTTATTTTAATTGCTACTACTCGTTTAAGATACTCTGGTGTTATCTTTCTAAAGAGAACTACTTTGTTTGTTTTTTATAGAGGCAGATTAGACTTTTTTTTTTTGCTGATAAACTATTGATGAAATGCTTTAGACTAGTGTCATTAATATGTTGTTAATGTGCTTCTCGTCTTTTTTTACCTTGGGCCAACACCCTCTTACTGCTTTATCTATCAAAAACAAAATATATTCATTTATATTTAAATATAATTAAATTCATGTTTTTAATAGACATAGAGAAATAACTAAAATAAAAATTAATTATAAAACATCAATAATTATATTTATATTTTCTAAAACATATTAAGAAATTCTATTTTGTACTAAAGTTTTTCCAACTGAAATACAATAGTGATCCTTAATCTTTCTACTAAGATCTTAGAGATTAAGTATTTTCATTTATGACTAAGAAAATATATAGATTTAGACAACCAAGATTGCCAAAAAAAAATAAAAAATACTATTTAGCGGATAGGCTTTCTCCCGGAGGAACTCGCACCAGATTTTTAAGACTATCCGGTAGTCTTACACCGGGAAAAGCAGAAGCGATGCCGGAAAATGGTGACAGTAAAGGTACAGATGCTGCTTCTGTGATCCGTATGGAGGAGATGAGAAATGACAGAAACCTGTAATTTATTTTGTCAATTGGTGGGGATTTGTATATTTTATAAAATCCATCGCTGCCACCTTCAATTGCAGCGATACCCAGCAACCAAATTTTGCTTTTGTTGTTCAGACGGTAGACTATTCTTTACAATTCCATGGTAATTTATGTGTATCTTGCATCAGGAGCTAGAAAGATGTTTTAGGCGATATCTATTTTGAATGGATAAAAACAATTCGTTGTCCTAAAATGGATTGTGAAAGAAAAATTACATCTATTTTAAGGTTGTATCGAGCATAAACTTGCAGGAAAAATAGAAGGGTCAGAACAAGAAGTGCTATTATGATTCTTACAGGGTTTCATCTCGCCATTTTCACTGTTAAAAAGCGTTCTCAAACTAGAAATCTGTCCACGTTGCAAATGAAAAGCTCTGCAGAAACAAAAGAGCAGCTGGTAAGTGTAAATTATGAAAACAAGGGGAAACAGAGAAGAAAGGGTGAAATGTAATGTATTTTAGGAGAGAGAAGGGGAAGATGGTATATTAACCATAAAGAGAGATTACCGATATACGACGATATGAATAATTCAATATCGTAAGTCTTACTAGCAGGACTTATTCAAAATTTAAGTCACACAGTGGCGTGATAGACACTCAATTGCATTCGGATATTGTCGTATTATGAGATCTCTGATCAAATTTGTTAGGTCTTTTGCAAATTCTATTTCTTGGTAAGATTCAATATTTCATAAGATTGAATATTGAATCTTACATGATCTGGGAATGATTTTACTTTGTAAAATGAAATTTCTATATTTATACCATGGATCAGGAAGAGTATTTTCCATTCAAATATTCTTGTATTATGAGATTGTGATTTTTTTTTTTTTATAGAAAATTATGTTATATTGAATCTTTTTATACTTCAATTGCATAGTTTATTTAAAAAATAATTTTTTTTGTAAGATCTACGTTATTAGAATTACTGCGAATATTGTTGAAAGGGTTGTTTTTCCTAAAATACAGGTCTATGAGAGATTTTAAAGGTTCTTGTCATCTACAATGGTGCACTACACTTTGAAAGAGTGAGAGCTATTTGATTGCTTTTTAAAAAAAATTCCCAGATGTTATGTTGAATTGTTTCCATGTGCTACGTGTATCTCACATAGTCATGACTGAATTAATACCTATAGTCACGACTGAATTAATACCTACGATTCTCTCACAACATAGTGACTGACTGAATTAATACCCACAATTCTCTCACAACACAGTGACACTGAATTAATACCCACAATCGTGACATGAAAACTTATATATATATATATATATATATATATATATATATATATATATATATATATATATATATATATATATATATTATATATATATATATATATATATATATCAAAGTTCGGCTAATATTTTTTTAACAGAGAAGAACATTTAGTAGAATAATTCCATTTTATACGAACAAAGTAATTACATTTTGTTTGAAGTGTGATTTGATTTAGGCGAGTTTCTAAAAAATGTTTAAGATAAAATTGTAAATAAAGGGTGAAAATTATTAAGTTGAAAGGTGAAAAGTTGATACATGGTATATAAATTATACAAATAATTTACATATCCAGATAATAATTTATATAGTTTTAAAACATTTCAATTAGATTGTTGAATCGACGAGGAAAAAGTCTGCAAAGTGTAAAAAGGAGTGCATTACCAAATACTATGAATTGAAAAGGTTTTCATTCTAAAATAAATCTTGGGTTAGAGATGAGGTTAGTTTTAGCATAGTTCTAATTATAGTATTTTGCCTACAATTAAGCGATGATGAAGAAGGAGAAGGATGGGGAAGGAGATCGAATGAGACATTTCATATAAAAATCACTAAGTCACCTTTACAAAATAAATGATTATCTCTTATAAATGAAGACAACACTTATAGTGTTATCAATAGTCTATGTATACATACATATATAGTTGTTGGGACAAGTATTAGATAATTGAAAGTGTATTTTTAAAGATAGTAGAATATATATTAATTTTTTGGTTAAGTATTTTATATACTTAACCACATCATATGTGTACCTTGGGGTCAAGTTCTCTGAGATCATATATTCATATGTGTACATTATATACTTAACCACTTCTACTTCCAAGGTCATGAGATTGAGATCACCACATCATATGTGTACCTTGGGGTCAAATTCTTTGGACCTCACTTCACTTTGAGACCCACAATCCAGCCTAGGGTTTGTAAGGGTATGGGTTCCCTTGCCATGCTCGAGAGACAGTGCTTCAGACATCACTTCTAGGACACTTCATCCAAGTTGTCCCTCCTGGACTCCTTGGTCCAACCGATGGTTCTTTATGGCTCAGTGGTTTGGGGGCCCTCTCTCCTTGATTCTGACTTGGCTTCCATCAAGCATGTCCAGACCCTTTTTTCTTCATCATATTATCAAATGTCATTAGCTCAGCCCCAACACTATTGTTTTGGCTGAGTTCGGGGCCCATCCCTTTAGGTTGGATTCTATTTTTGACCTAATTTAGTTTCTTCATCATCTTTATGGTTTTTTTGACTTTATGGATGATCGGTGTAGATATTCTTACTTGGCTTATTTCTCCTTTGTCTTTGTGGCGGATTCTGTGCCAACCTCCCGGGCCCGCTGGTGGTTCACACATTCTTCATCTTTATTGAGCTTGATTGGGATTGATATTGACCACCTCCCCCCTTTAGAGTTCTATCTCGATACTCCCGCCCACCCTCCTCCCCTCACAGTAGGAGTTGCACCAACATGTCAAACTTGACATTTACAAATAGTATATCACCACAACTTGGTGTAACCCTTCTAGTGGTTTATGCCCAAATATTTTATTTTATGCCGATCACTTTCTAATTATTAGAGATGGTATTATTGTGCCCCCTAGCTACTTGTCTCTGCATTGGTGTCATGCCTTACACATTTCTCTAGGATCCTTCAGGGTTGGCTCCCATCAACTTCAGATTTAGATAGATCACCACATGGATAGAGAGGACTAGACTTGTCACTTGTGTACCTTGGGCACGGCCAAGACGGAGATCCATTTCATTTTTCACTATCTTTCCTACTATGAGATTCATGGGAGATTCTATAGCTTATTTGTGGAATGCAAGTCCCTCATGACCTCCTTCAACTACACGAACTAGAGATGCCTTGCACTATACCTCAGGGAGACTATGCAACTCCGTGACCACACCTTATAGCTCCTATTCCTCTAGAGAGAGACCCTAGTTTAGCTTATCACCACTTTCTTCTCTCCATCCTCTCCTGCACGTGGGATAAAGTGACCTTCCAGTGCTGCCATCATTAGTCACTCTAGATCCGTGAGACCTCATAGTGGTTATACTCATAAGCGGCACCCTCCCATCTTTTCTCGGCGGTAGTTTAGGGAACCTTCTTTTCCTAGTCTGTACCCTTCGGTTCTCGGCTTCTTTTTAATGAGGAAGGACCCTTAGTCCTTGCCTTTCTCTTGTATTCCTTGCTTTCTTCTTGTATCTCTTGTTTTCCCTGTTTGCTTTATTTCCTTGGCACTGCTTGGTACTATTGTTGTTGGTAGTTTTTTTATTGCACACTCTTAAGTCCCATAGACCCTTGTGGTCTCTAATTGGACATTAATAAATTTATATTATCTTATATATATCCTATGGTATATATATTAAAATTTTGGTGTAAATTTATACATAGATTATAGGATTTAAACATAGATGGATACAAAGAGGCATCTGGAGATAGGTAATGGAATGGAAGAATATGACTTTGCCTATCTATATTTAGGGATTTGGCTTTAATTAAGCATCGTGAAATGGTATAAATGAGATTTCTCGCATAAAGTAGAAGAGAAATGCTTGCAACGACCACTTAGACCATATAAAGCTAAATGCTCAAGACTAAAGCAATGTTGAGATTATAAAAAAATACCATCATATTTAAAAATATAAGATCAAGGGTATTCATTCACCAATA
>BSBK01002573.1:622500-835000 GCA_027943335.1 Chamaecyparis obtusa | reverse complement strand
AGGGGACCGATAAGGAACTATATTTATTTTAACACTATGAATAAATTAGTGTATTTGTATTTGAAACTCATTGGTTGTGTATTCATGGACTTGATAATATGAGTAAGAAGGATAAGTTCTATTTTTCCTAATTTTAAATTATTTTTTTTGGAATTAAATCAGTTATTATCTCTGCCTGAAAAGGGTTATGCTCGTAATATTTTCTTGAGTTCCAAATCTTAATTCTTCTCTATTGTGCAGTACAAGGGAGGAGGGTGTATATGGACATTTATTAGTTGTTCAATGTTTTAATGATTTTTCCAGTATATCCTTGATTAATAATCTTGTAATAGCCAACTTCACAATCTATCTATAACTAAAAAGGTCAGGGATTTCAGAAACTTTTTGTATATGAATGTATAGATGGAAGATGATTAATATTTATAAGGAGACACTAATCCTAGCAACATTCTTCTTATCAACTTTATTAGGTTTTGAAGAAGTTTCTTCATAATTACAAACTTAATATCTCAATCATATCATTACACATCAATATCATCAAAATTAAGAATTTGAATTGTCCAAAAAATATTTGATGCATAAGAAGTTTACAAGGTGCCTTGCCATTACCCATGTGCATAAAGGTGTCATAGAGGCTATTGAAGTGGGAGTAACTTATTATTACAAGCAATTTGAGCAATAAGTTTGACTTTGGTGGGAGGAATCTCCAAACATTAAATTGAATTACTCCATGTCACTTTAATTAGTTAATTTTAATTTTTAATTAATTTGTATAATTGTATGTAATAAATGATACATTTTGGGTGTTGCATAGACATTTCTACTTGTGACTATCCAGTTCTAGTATTGACCTGTTGGGTTGATTGGACTATTGACATAACCATATTGCACTATTTACATGTTTTTAGGTTTGGGTTTACGTTTTGGATAAATTATATATATTTTTAGGTTTTGGGTTTACGTTTAAGTTTCAATTTTTTAGATAAATTATATATTTTTAACATCAATAATATATAGCCTAAAAATATTTATTGTTTAAAAATGAAAAAAAAAAACCAATATATTATAATGCTAAGTGATTTTTATTTTCATTTTTTACATATAAATACAAGAAAAAAATAAAAAACACCCAAAAAAAAATTTGGGGCCCCTACCTGAAACTCGTTCGAGTATGCTCGTTGATCCACTCCCGCTCTCTTTAGCCCCTCAATGTGCAAATGACGGGCTTGGAGATCTTTTTCGGTATTTATAATACCATTGAGACTTGACCGAGTCCTACTTGGCCGAGTACCACTTGACCCATTCGACGAGGCCATGTAGGTGGCATTCGGCGCCGTGTGGCACCTACGTGTACTCGGCCGTGTTGGACTCGATCGTGTAGGGCTCTACTGAGTCCAACTGGGCGAGTGTGTCAAATTAGTCTAAAAGGCAATAGATTATTGTGCTTTTACCCACATAAAAGAATATTGAACTCATAATCTAATTTAATTTAATAAAATTGTATATGCATTATTAATAGTATAATCTATGTATTTAAATCTTACCTTTACTTTCCCTTGAAACCCCCACAATGCAAGTGCTAGTTTACTTAATTGTTGGCCTGAGCGAACCAGATCTACAATACAAAGATTTATGCGGGAACCGACCGAATTCCGCTCATTTAAAAATAAAACTCCTCCCCAAACATTGAATCACTTTCCAACTCATAGTCAACTTTCTACATCTCTTTCTCTATTAGAACCTCTCTTTATTTCGGATAAAGAGATTAATACGAGCAGTGACCGACCAGATGCGTACACAATGGCTTCCACGAAATTTCCTGGAAGGTGCCTCCACCGTACCACCTACTCAGTGATGGGACGAAAGGAGATGACTTTCCAGCTCACTCTCCACTACCGTGGAAAATTTCTGCATCGGACAAGAGATTTTAAACGAATGATGCGACGCAGTGTCTCTTCACTACCTTTCTACGCGCTTTGGAGACCGACGAAATTTTGTACAAAGTGATGTGACACACTGGCTTTCGCGTTACCCGTGTCCTACTTTCCCCGAAGCTGCCTCCTCTGCACTACTTTGATTGTTACTCGTCTTCCTAAACACATTTAAAAATGGGAGTCTCTGCATTTTGTGCCTAGTCTTCTTCTTTGCTTTTAGTCTGCATTGTATTTTCAAGGGTTTTCTCCGCAAATCTCCTGCAGTTTCATCTTCGCTATCTCCTGCAGTTTTTTTCTGCATTTTATTTTCAAGGGTTTTCTCCACAAATCTCCTGCAGTTTCATCTTCGCTATCTCCTGCAGTTTTTTTCTTTCTTTCAATATGTCTTCCCTACCATCCTCATCTGCCCCCTCTGATACGCCTGCCGAACTCATTAATAAGATTCTAAACACAGAGGCGAATGCGCCAGACTTCAATCTGAGCCTGTTTGTCACGCAAATTGATCTGCTTCTTCTTCATTACGACGCTCAGCTGGTACAAACCGTGACCTTCATTGATTTCTCTTGGGTTTTTCATTTTCTGTTACTAAAACGACAGCATTCATGAACTTATTTGCAGCAGCGAAAAAAGAAGCCCATCCGGGAGAAGTTGGGTGATCTGCCCTCTGCGTCAGAGGCTTCTGATTTTGCAGAGCAGGTGTCAAATAATGTGCAACTCATCGCCAAAGAGGTACGCACAGCGTCTTATGAATCTCTTTACTTTTTCCAACAATTTTCGGTGTTTGTCATTATCACACCTGCAAGACAATAGAAACCAAAATGCATAGTTACTAGAGGTTGTAATGGTTTTCACAACATTTCACAGGACATAGATATTTGACAATATTCACCACCATACATTAGCACAGACGAGTTCTAAGATTGTTATTGTCCGTTTGATCAATTTTAAATAGTGTATAAAAAGATTATGTAACTTAACTATAAGTTTGATGTTAATAAGTTATCTAGTGGGTTTCTTCGTTTAACTCTCAGCAACTACTTTCAGCTCTATTTTCCCTTTAGATCTAGTGGCTGGAAATTGTAATTTTCTGTTGTTTACCTATCCTCCAGCACTCTCTAACTTTTTACAACTTTGATTCTGCTGTTGTTGGACTGATGCAAAAATTGGCTAAAAATCACATGGTAAAAGTAGATGTTAGGTAAAATGTAAAAGGTAGCAAAGAATTTATATTATGAGAAATACACAATTTTGAGGCTTCTGTTTCTAATGGCTTAGTTCGTACTTGTCACATTCATTTTCCCTGTCTGTCTTTCAAATCTGCAATTTCATCTTTTTAGCTGGGTATTTTAACCTTTTCCCTTGTCCTTTTAACTAATGCTACACAATTCTAGTGCCTGCTATTCTTGGAATAATCTAAAACATGGGCTCTCTCTCATTCCATCTTGCATAAAAGGATTGCTTGAGTTTGCTTTGAAAGTATTTCTTTTTTGTCAAACACAGCTTGTGAAACAATATTGGGTAACCAAAATACTGCCTATTTGAGTGATCCAGTTTGTATTTTTCAGACATTCATATAACTGAGATATGAGTACAGATTTCTACCATAGGCACTGATCTCCAAATAAAAGAAACGTTATTTCCAATTTTTAACTTTTTTTCAGTGGTGCTATCTGAAGATGGATTGATATGTTATTTAAAAACATGTACTCTACTATCCAAATTTGGATACCATGATTGCACTGGGAGTTCTAAGCTTCCCAAAACAGTGGGTTAGATGCAACAAAATAAGCTTCTACATCAGGTCAACATTTTACTTTACAGATGTGCGTATCACGGATTAGCCAAACATTTTTACAAGCACAAGTATGTTTGCAGGGAACATGAGCTTACTCAGAATTCAGAGCTAACCATCTTCGAAGACTGAAACAATCTGGAGGGTTTGGAAAGCCACAACAAAAAACTTGAGCATGTTTTTAAAAAAGCTCTTCTGATGTCTGTATCATAAGTCAACAGTTATTTTTCAGGCATAATAGAAAGTAACGAAAATCTGATTAGCATTTTAGTAGTACAGGCAACAGCAATTTTGTTTATAAAATTTAGATGTGCTAATAGTCTATCTGAATGATGGTTACAAAATGGATTGTAAAGATATCATCTAAAAGTGTAAAAAATATGAAATACGGCCAAAAATGGAGGCACCATCTTATATGAAAAACTCTAGTATATTTACATTGGAGAGGTTTCCAAAGGGATTCTTTCAAGGTATTTCTATTGGGCTCGAGGTCTGCCTCTCTATGTTGGAAACAGCAGTATTTATATTAGACAATAAGAAGGTGGTTTCTTGAGTAGCCTATATCGTTTTCCAGAGAACTTTTGAATCTATGTTATCAGAAATGAGAAACAAGAAACGAAATTGCAACGGCAACGTGACAAGAAACGTTATATCTAATATTATAGTTAATTACATTTTAAAAAGTCTATAATAATCAATAAATTAAGTTACTATTAAGTTAACTACTACTTAAAAAGTCCAATTAGGTTACTCTTAAGCTAACTACTACTTAAAGAAATAGTCCATAATAATCCTTAAATTAAATTAATATCATTATTAACTACTTAAACAGATCCTGAAAATATATAACTTAATCTTAACTGGGGCTGGCAATTATAATCGTACAGTCCCTAAATTGAAAAAAAGTGGAGAAATCTGATGTTCTAAATTTAAATTTGAGCAATCACTGCCTAAGACAACGGTGGAAATGAAATGTCACTCAGAAACGGCCGTTCGCAGTGGAAAACCGGCAAAACAGAGGTCATCCATTGCATTTCTGACAACTATAATTTTCTATCATCAAAAGAAACGAATGTTTCTTACAATCTAAAGACAGCAAAATATTAGTAGTATGCATAGAGGAATCTGAGTTGATCCATCAAAGATAAAATTGAACTATTTTAGAGTATCCCAAAACTTGATTTTAGCACTAAAAGGAAAATACCATTAAAGAAGAGCATAGACCCATCAAATGAAAAGCCAAGCTGCAGAGAACAGGTGCCTAGTTCTGGATTGCTAAGGCTTTTCATGACACTAATATCTCTAATAAACCATCTACACCTGGCTCATCTCAATTCCTAGCCGTCCATTAAGTATAATAAAAATAAATAACGTCTACCTGAAGTTGGGCACATAGGGCCTGACAGAAGCCTTAAGCAGTTTGGTGCACAACAGGTTGTAACAACTGTTTAGAAATGGGCAGAACCTTGGACGCCAGGGTGGTTATATTGTTCTTGAGAGCAATACCCACCGCTTCAATCAAATTACTGAGAGACGCCCCCATGACATCCTCATCATCTTCTCTCTACACAATGATATTATAGGCCTCATCATTTTGTCCAAGATGGGTACTAATCAGATGCACAAGGTCCATCTTAGCCCAGCCTCTATCCACCGCCTTGTTGGACAACAGAATACTCGAACCCCCGACTCGAAACAAACAATTAACGATTCATAGTCAAATTCTCGGTTCCCACAAGAACAGCATAGGAATTCCTATGCACCTTTAAGCAAATCCCTAGCCAAACCCAGGGCAATAACCCCAGTGCTACACCCAATGCCAGAAACGTTACCAAATTCTCACATTTTCCTGCATGCAGTAATAGTTCACAATCCAAGTAAAAAGCGAAGGGGTTGGGGCATAACAGCAGACATTAAAGATCAGTATATCCACTCCTACAATTGAATTTTTTTGTAGAATTGCAATTAACTTTCATTGAAAAAACTGTAAAAGTCTAGCTGTTATCAAAGAGGAATAATCTCCTTATACTTCTATTCATTCTTAAACCCAAACAACTTAAAGCCTTCCTTAAACTACCCTTTTTTACTTGTGTGTTTCCAGTGCCGGTTCTGTTTGAGAGAGTCTGAAACTGTGAATGTAATTTTGAACACCTGTTTTCCTGTTTGTTTGTTCCACTCCTTCGAATAGAATTTTTTAATCCAAAGTTTGCAGAAGGCAGCGGCAGAAATCTACAGCTGTTATCGAGCATTTCCAGTTTAACTTTTAGTGTAGTGCACTGCCAAATACCTTAAAACTCAGGAACTGAATAATGACTGCAACGGACATTTGTCATACTAGAAAAAGGCATTTGTTTCCATTGTTTGCTTCCACATAAGGTTTGCATGCAAGGTTTTGCATAATCGATTGCATCGCCTTTTCAAAGGCATTCTGCGAAGCTCCCTGATTTCTGCCGGCACACCTCAAGAGTTGTGCGTTCTCCCGTCTCGAATTAGTTGAAAGTAGCTCTTGATAACCTGCAGACACAAATTGAATTCAATGAGAGATGGACAAGAAATAAATATTTGATTAATATCTTCCCTAAAAACTCAAAAAGCTTCCAGTTTAACCCTTCAACTTAGAAAGGAAAAACAAATCTTGAAAGAAATTGAATTCTATTGTCGAGCGTTCTCGTATATTGAAATCTGTAAGGCACTGAATGCTCCCTGCAAGCCTCTGCACACCCAATGACAGGGCAGAAATCCTTCTGCAAGCCTGTTAGAGACCTTGCGTTCTTGTCTCACGATTTGTAATTTTCTTTGATCATCTGTTGCCACCGATTACAACCTCGAATCAAATCATCGATAAATATTTTTATATATTTTGATCTCTTTGTTGGGACATAACTTTAAAACAACAACTTACAGAAATCTTATTTGTAATGGTTGGTGCATTTGAAGATTAATCACTAGTTCTTGTGTGGGCCCTCTGCAATACTAAAAATAAATCTCATGTCTATGGATGTAACCTTTTTATGTAGATTCAAAATAGCTTCTTTATATCTTTAGATCCTTGTTTCAATAGGTCTCTCTTGAAATTCTATGATATCTATAAGTAGGTATGTCTTAAATTGTTTTAACAGTTTTTGACAAGTTCAAAAGATTTTATGCAACTATGGGAACACCTAATATGTTCTTATCAGTGCCAGTCTTGATTTTATATCAATGTTATAATAATGCCTTGTGTGATAGAGGCTTCCCATGATAAATCTAATATAAATTAAGGTTTATTTTTTTACATAATAACTTAGTGTATGAATTTGAATGTTTTGTATTGAAGTGAGGTAGTAAGTTGTAGGAATGGGGTATATTTGAACTAGGAAAAACTTTAAGATATCCTCTCTAGAAAAGGTGTAAAATCTTGACGAAACTTACGTTATTTTGAGTTAAAACAATAATATTGTTGGTAAAATTTTTTAATTTGAAAGAAAAAAATTGTAATGTCTTCTTTCTTCAGATGAAATTTAATAATTTTAAAATATAAGGTTAAAAAAAAATAAAAAATTATAATTAAATTATACTTATGTTGATAAAATTAAATCAATGGTTGATATATATATATATAAGAAATTTAATATATAATAATATTATTATTATATGATGGTTCGCAATCAGCCCCGACTATAGCAGTGAAAATACATATCCTGTGTGTATTGGGTTTACAATGCAGTGAAAATACATAATCAATGTGAGGTGTCCATGGTTCAGATTTCGGTAGACTGGCTTTAAGTTTTTTAAAGATTATTACGCGGATTTTTGAAATCTAAGCCCAAAAAAATTACTTATGATATTCCGTGTCTCCATGGAAGTAATTTTTCTATAACTATTTCAGAAATGTATATGATCTAACTCCTCAAAAATAGTGTGTGTGACAGATGCCGGAACAGAATACTTAGAAATCAGGCCATTAAATTTAGGCTCTCCCTGAAACCAGTGTATGGCGGATAACAGAATATTCAAGATACAATATTGCCGGCACTTTACAGATAACCCGAGCACATTCTCGTTAATACGTGCCGATTTCGCAAATACGTGTAAAAAGCTGCAAAATAAGCTAGGCAGTTATACTTTTGTCGTATCCTATCAATTTTTCGTTGCGGTCGAAAATGAAAAATAGAAAATTTGCCCTCAATTTATGTCGTTATTATTAATTAAGTGGATTTTTTACAAACCTGAAAAAAGAGTGCGCGTTACATCCGTGTCACACCCAAAAGCCGTTAAACGTATTAAAAAGGCATATGAATACTAATGAAAGGTATATACATGGAATGAAGTCAATCTATTGGGAAACAGGAAACAATCCCAACCAAACAGCTGATAAGGACTTAGAGACAAGAAAAACATTCTTATGTATAGTTTTTGAAGAGTGGATAACATTTCTAAGTATCTATAGTTACCATGAGTAAGGTTTTTTGTTTTTCTTTTTCAAATTTAAAGTTAATAGATTGACTATTCAATTCACAAATTTAAAATTGAATTTCTATTGTTGTCCTTTCATTGTCTTAAATATTGTTGATAGCAATAAAAGTCTATTAGAGAAGATAATTCATGATTATTAAAATATAGTATCTTATTTTGTGAATTATACAATTTAAAAGTGCAATATTTCAACAAAATAATTTCTCTAAATACGATAGGGAGTGAGATCATTGGTAGTATGTGGAATTTGTTGTGCCGGATTATATCTCTAAAAGGCATGTAAGTTTGGGTGATGAGGTAATGAAGTCACTTCCACAACAATTTGAACAAATTCACTTTCTATTTCATAGTTGAATTTGAATAGGAAGAAAAAGTTTTCAATAATTGGCTTTAGGAAAATCCTTCACTGTTATATTCGGGAGTCAAATTGTAAAGCTAACGAAACCAAAGCTTGAACTTTCTAGAGGTTATTAAGATGAATGTTGGACACTTGTTACGCTATGCTATATTTCCCTTTGCAAATGAAGAAACATGCTTGAAATTGCCATTTTCAATGGCTCTTTAAATGCTTCAACCTGACTAGGAAAATTGTCCAACACTCTCGACTTAGTCGGCTATCGTTTCAAAGGGATTTTGGTATTGCAATCACCAACTACTATTCTTCAATACTTGTAGAGAATCCAATGGAAGCTGAAACACGTGAATTATATGTGACAACGACATCCTTATGTCTTGTGTAGGAGGATTCCAGTGAGAAATAGCATATGCATTAATCACAATAAAAGTTCAGACTATGAAATTTACGTGAGCAACAATCTTTAGGGCCCGTTTGGGTGTTGGAATACCAAATGCCAGATATAGTCAATTCTGGAAGATGTTGCAATTCTGGAAGATACATATTCTCGAAACGATTTCCAAAATATGTGTTGGAACCGTTTGGTTCACCTGAAAGATGATTGAGAAGATGTATTTTTCATGTTTGGGGCAAAATTAGAATTGTAGATCAAGGGTTGAAGATATCATCTAAAAACAATAGAAACATACAGTACACAACATAATCAGGGTAAAATAGTTTATTTGTTTCATTAAATAATACAGTACACAACATAATCAGGGTAAAATAGTTTATTTGTTTCATTAAATAACGTTGTCAGAACTACAATCCAACAGTCGATCTAAACAAGCATGTGCAAACATTAAAGAAAAAATCCTTGCAAAAAAAGTCTTCGAGTGGAGTCGAGCTCCGAACCTCCGCCTTCACAAAAAGACCATGAAGCAGGCCTTGAAATCTGTTAGAACCAGGGCAAAGCCTGTCAAAAAGCATGGTGTCTTGGCTATTGTCCGTCGGCTTAGGGTTTTTAATCTGGACACCAAAAATGTCAGTCTAGTTGAAAGGAAGGTTAGGGCTTTGCAAAGGCTTGTTCTAGGTGGAAGGGAGATGAAAAATATGGATCTTCTTTTCTAGGAAACGACAGATTATTTTGTGAACCTTCAAATGCAAGTTCATGCCATGCAAGTCCTCCCGGATTTTTGCCCAAAGGAAAGAACATCTGCGAATGGTGAAAATGTGCGACGGTGAAAATGCCTAGCGGACATCAAACAAAATTTTACATCCATGCGGACACGACGAACTTTTCTAAATAGGTATTTGAAAAGTGGAATTTGGTGGTCAAATTCTAATTCCACCTTTTCAAGTGGAAGATGAAATGCCCATTTTGGGAGCAAAATTGAAATTTTGAAATTCCAATTCCAATTTGTTGGATGGACACAAACATGGAATTGACATCATCCGAAAAATCAACAACACTCTAAAAATCATTTTTCCCACTACCAGTATACATGCCCAAATTAAATACTAAATCAGTTCTGTTAAACAAATGGCCGGAGGAAAACAAATTCTGCATCTTAGTCCTTACAGTAGGGTCACATTATATAATCATTCCCCATAACCAAAACACTACTCGAATGTTATATGTCAATGGCACAACACAGAACTCATATTTGCACTACTATCTATATGAATGAACATGCCATTATTAACCCACCCAATAAGTTAATAGACTTTGAGGTTTACAGTATAAATGAATGATAAACTACATTATGATTATTAATATGCTACACAAGACAATATTCAAAAGGCATTAATGACGAAAGTGAAAAATATAATTCACGAAAATGAAAGATATTATAAGCTGTCAGATATATGTAGAACAAGGTAGTTCACATAGGTTATAACGAGTAACACTTGGATTAGTGATACTCAGATGTAACGTAATACTGTATTAGTTAGCAATATATGGATACGTCTATTGGAGAAATCCCATCCCTTGCGAAGTACAAACATCCACTCAATTCGGGGGAGGAGGGGATCATAACGGAAGCAACCTGTGTAGAGGTCTCAGCGATAAAATACTAAATACATTCGAATCTAGTAATCCAATCTGGAAGCTATCGAACAGGGACAGAATTTTATATCTTTCAAATATTTTCCATTCCTTATTTTCATTCACGTTGGGAGATTCATTAAGTCAGAAAGAAAGAAACCATCCACCCAACAACCAAACACTCTACGTTCCAGCAGTACCAATAAAATATTGTCAATAAAAAAAATATAACAGATTACATAGAGAGGGAATTCATACAGAGAGAAATTGGATGTATGAAGGAGATATTTTGGGAATCTTGCTTCATATTCACGGTGCTCAAGAAACTCTACTATATGAAGAAGTGTGCACGAATACGGTACAAAATCAAACAGTCGCGTAATTCATAGCAAGGATATTAAGGTTCATCAGACACGGCTATTTGATTGAGGCATAGTTCTTAAACCCCCATCACAAGAGCATATGGTCTTAATCTGAAACAGCGATAGCTTGTATTGCACTCATATGGAAGATACTTATCATAACAGATTTCATTGACATCAACTCAATTTTCAAATCAGAACGTGGCCCCCTTTCTAAATTCCATTATCTATATATGTGGGTGAAAACCATCATCATGATACAATACTAGTAAAAATATTAACTTTGGAATTACAAGTTATTAGAAGAAGAAATCTCTCACAAATTAAAGAATCTTGTCTCAAATTTGATAGGAATACAAACGGCAAAAATATTAGCTAGCGATTTTTTTTTTCAATTGTATGAAAATTCTATAAAATCTTGGCAAATCGTTCATTCTTGAAGAAAATCGCGGTTCCAAGTACAGATGCCTAGCAACCATCATTTCACCATTAGTATTATATGGATCCTAATTAATTATCAGACTTGAATGGTAAGTTTTCCCCACTTTTATCGCTGCAATTTCCCTCCAAATTATTGAATGGGGGTTTGGGGTAGCGCCCCTTGTGGGGTCCAGGGGTCAATGGCATAACTACTATTTCGGGCCAAACATTTAAAGGACACCAAGTTCTAGAGAAAGCCTCCGAAATAAAGACGTCTAAACAATCAAATTTATTTCGGGCCAAAGTTTGAAAGGATAAAAAGTTCCATGGAAAGTCTTCGGAATAGAGACACATGTCAAATCTATGTACTTAGCCTGTACCTTAACTTAAATTGACCACATATTAGCGAATATGACCATTGATTAAGGCAAGCTTTAGAATTTGTAGGCGAAAATACTCAATTTACTGAATGCTCCCTGCAAGCCTCTGCACACCCAATGACAGGCAAAAACCCTTCTCTTGTCTCGCAATTTGTAATTTTCTTTGATCATTTGTTGCCACCGATTGCAGCCCCCAATCAAATCATCGATAAACATTTTTTATATATTTTGAGTGCACTTCTCTTTTTTGGAACATAGCTTTAAAACAACAACTTACAAAAAAGTGGTTGGTGCATTTGAAGATTGAGGCCCCTTTGTCCCCTTGTCCCGGAAACTTGTCCCCCGTCCCTAATGGCGGTGTAACTATGAAATATACCAAAGTAAAAATCATAATAATATATGAAATGTTTCATATTAGAGGAGTTTATGTAATTTACTCCAGTATTCATGATTGAATGATAAGAGGTGTTCCATAAATTAAACTACTAGAAATTGCATTGGTGTTGAATGAAAGTTATTTAGAATTATTCGTTAGTTATTTTTAGTACAATGATAAAAAGAAACTACGGGGTTTTGATGAAATTTTATTTATCTTAATTTGGTGGTTTAATACCATTTTATAGGAGTCCTATATATTTGACCAAAGATATTATCAAGATTTGTTTTTTTCCTAAAATTGTACTAGAGATTATCCTATATTGAGAATAAGGTGTTGGATGTGATGACATGTGTATGTTCAGAAAATTTGTAACGATTGATAAAACATTCTTTTATTGAAAACCTTGAGCAACCCACAAATGAAATTATGAAAATAAAATTGTTCTAAAATAAATGTTAATACACATTTGTTTTATCTATCTACTTATATGTATGTGAGATATTGTAAAAGATATTTAAATAGCAAATAATTTCTTAAAAGCAAAAATAAAGCCAAGATATTAGAAGAATTTAGAATACCCATACTAACATTTGTTTTATCTATCTACTTATATGTATGTGAGATATTGGAAAAGATATTTAAATAGCAAATAATTTCTTAAAAGCAAAAATAAAGCCAAGATATTAGAAGAATTTAGAATACCCATTTTAGTATGGGCTAGGCTTGACTTAATTGGGGAGAGCTCCTTGTCATAAACAATGAGATCATAAGGTCTAATCTCACCCTAGCCTACCAAATATGACCTCCTAAGTTTTCATTCTGTTTTTGAGTAATTTCATTTATTTATTGTACTACAAACTCATTATCTTTAGATATTTACTTGAAAATAATTTATGAAAGTTGCTACACTAATATTAAGTGTGAATATCTAAAAGTAAATAAAAAAGGTAATAGTCATTCTATTTGTTGGTAATTTTTATTTACAATTTGTTATTGATCATGCAGATCAAAGAATATTCTGGAAACAAACATGAAACAAGCATAAAAGTGTTGAATGCTATTGGAAATGTTCATTGGGTTGCAATGGGTTTTTCAGTAGTGGGTGCAGCTTTAAAAATTGCAGATACCATTGAACACAACAAGGAGGAGGGTTCAAGACTTTTGAAGTCTATGAGGAATTTGTCAAAAATAATAAGTCAACTTCAGGAGGTCCCTGGTTTACAGGATTTACAGGAGTTGCAAAATAAATTAAAAGAATCTATACAATTAGTAGTGGAAGGAGCTATCTTATGTTGTTCCCAAAAGAAAAGGAAAGGAATTATTGAGAGGTATATAATGATTTTAGATTTTTGAAATTTGTTGTTAATTAATATGTATTTATAATTATCATCTGGGTATCTGGGTTCTTTTGATATGAAGATTACTTCTTAATGTAACCACTATATTTGTTATGTGAAGACATTATGTTTTTTTTTCACCTTTTTCTTCACACCAAATTGTAACTTATTTTCATTTGATTGGATAATATAAAGAGTGTGGAAAGCTTCAGCCGATAAACAAGAGCTTCAACAACTTAGTAGAAATATGGATGAAATGTGCGAGCAGCTTCAATTACAACTAAGCGTCTCTGCATTGAAAGTCTTGACCTCAGTTACTCCCTCTGCTCCCATGCTCAACCAAGATGCAGGTAGAACATCGTTAGCTAAGTTTTATTGAGATACTCATTTGTTAAGAATTATATTTATATATGATACATTGACATATTGTAACATCATACGTGTTTCTCTAACTAGCAGTTGGATTAGAAGAAAAAATCAAAGAAGTCATTCAACAGCTTGATTGGGACAGTGATAGTAGAACAGCAGCTGTGGTTGTATATGGGATTGGCGGGTCTGGAAAGACCACACTAGCAGATGCAGTTTATTACTCTCTTATAGAAAGACTTCAAGGCTGGAATCATTCTAAAATTATTTTGATTCAAAATGTAGAACGATATCCCAAAGTAGAAGATCGCCAATCTTCAATTTTAAAGGATTTGACTGCCACCAAACATGTTGTGAAAGACTCTCAAAGTGGACGACAAAGGTTAAAAGAAATTATAGAAAACAGACCTATTTTCTTATATATTGACAATGCTTTGTATGTAGATTCATTGGAAGAGCTTTTACCAAGAGATTTCACAAATGCAAAGAAATTTCGATTACTCTTAACAGCTAGAGAAAAAAATGTCTCCGGAGTAATTGAAAGTTGTGGAGTTGAATCTTGTAAATTCTATGATATAGGATCTCTTTCTATTAATGCAGCCCTTCAAGTGTTATGTAAAAAAATTGACAGAAATAAAACAAAAGAGACCATATTGCAAGAAAGACCTCAGGTGATGCAAATAGTAAAAAAATGCAGCTGTTGTCCTTTATTTCTGGAGGTTATTGGAGCTTACCTTTACCAACGGAAAAATGAAGTTGAATCTTATAAGCGAGTACTCCATTCGTTAGAAGATGGAGATTTTTTTAGTGGTAGTAATAAGTACAATCTTGATGAGAGGAGGGTTTTGTTTTCTTATGAGGGGCTTAATCCAAGTGCTCAAGAAGCCTTCCTTGATGTTTGCTCATTCTTTTTAAATTGGAAATGGGAAGAAGTTGCATGGATTGTGGGAGATGAACAAATGGAATGTCTACATGAAGGAGCTCTCATCAAGAGAGAAGGTGAGAAGATAAAGATCCATGATTTGATTCTAACAGCTGGCCGTCACAAATCAAAAGACAATCGATTCAAAGATGCAAAAGCTTTTTCTGCGGCCTTGAAAAATAAAGAGGTATGTGTAACTTTTTATTAAATATAATAAACAGAAAGAACAAAATATGTACATATACACAATAACTAATACTAGATAAATCTGAGAAAACAGATTAGCAAAGTATGTATTTCTTTTTCAATTTATTTAGTTAGCTTGAACACAGATTTTACGAAGTACAACTACTTTGGATGAGTCCCAATAAACAATTTCTGATAAATTAGTTTGATAATATATGTCTGAATTTCAACAGCGTGTTTCGCAAATAAAAGGAGTATGGCTGGAATACATGGAGAGTCCCTTGCATCCCTTGCATATATCAGCTGAAGAGTTGGATGCCATGAGCGGATCTTTGCGAGTCTTTTATTTGGGAGAAGAGGCATCCAAGTTGACAACTATGAAAGGGAAATGCGGCGAACTATTTAAGGAGCTAAGGTTTCTGCGTGTAGAAAGTAACAGGTGCAATTTACCAGTCAATATATTCAACCTCAACCAATTGAGATACCTATCAATACAGAGCTTTGAGGAGGATATCGTTTTGAGTCGGTCCATGGCAAGTGGTCAACGATCTATTTCTTTATTTGTCAATTGTGATTTTTTTTTGACTTTTTCCTTAAGTTTTTTAACTTTCCCCAAAATATTCAGCGTTTCGAAATATGAAAAATGTGTGATATGAGTTGTGAATGAACTTCCTCATTGTCGTTGCAGAAACTTCCAAATTTAAACGTGCTGGATTTGGTGATACGCAATGCTGATGGAATTTCGCAGTGTTTTACAAATTTACATCACCTGCAAAGGTTGAAACTGTGTTGGTCCGAATTTACAGAATTGCCCGAATCTCTTGTCAGGCTACAGTCTTTGCAGGAATTGGATTTGAGTTGCTGTTCGAATCTGGAGCGGTTGCCGGCCAGATTTGGGGAGTTGACCAGTCTTACTGAGCTTAATCTGTCATATTGCTCGAGTTTGCAAGAGCTCCCGTGTGATTTGGAAAAGCTCACCTCATTACAGTCATTGGATATAAGTAATTGCCGCAGTCTGTTGTGCCTCCCGGCTGGATTGGGAGACTCGACCTCTTTAACTTCTTTAAGAATATCTGGATGTTCACGTCTGACATGTCTTTTCCATAACCGTGGATGCTTGATGTCTGCGTTGGGATCCAAAATAGATTTGAGAAGCTGTTCAAGTTTGAGTGAACTACCAGAAGATATTTGCAAGCTTACAATGCTTACAAGTATTTCATTGAGGAGATGTAGCAAATTGAAGGGGCTTCCGAGCAGGTTCGGTGAGCTCACTTACCTGCAACGTTTAGACTTGAGAGGATGTGAAAGCTTAGAAGAGCTGTGTAACGACTTTCATTTGTTGGGAGAATTGAGAGAATTAGACTTGGAGAATTGCAAGAGCTTGTCATGTCTGCCTCTAGGCTTTGGGAAACTGAGTTCTCTAATTAAATTAAAGCTGGAAAACTGTGAGAGTTTGTCAAGCCTGCCTCAAGGCTTTGGGAAACTTACTTCTCTGGAAACACTAAATTTGATTAATTGCAAGAGCTTGTCAAGCCTGCCTCTAGGCTTTGGGAAACTTAGTTCTCTAGAAACGTTAGATTTATCAGGATGCGTGAACCTGAAAGAATTGTGTAGTGACTTCCATTGCCTTGGAGCTCTAAAATATCTGAATCTGTCTGAGTGTGATCGTTTATGCAATCTTCCAGACTGTTTTGGCGAGCTTAGTTGCTTGGAAAGGTTGGATCTATCAAGGTGCTCCAATTTAGAAAAGCTTCCTGATGGATTTGGCGAGCTTAGCTGCTTGGAGACGCTGGATCTATCAGGGTGCTCTAATTTAGAAAAGCTTTCTGACGATTTCGATCTTCTCCAATCTTTAATAAGACTGAACCTCTCCAAATGTGGGAGTTTGACTGGTGAATGGATGGATAATGTGGGGAAAATGAAGAGCTTATGGTGCCTCGACATTGTGGGCAGAGAAAGAATGATAGAGCGGTGGATGGAAACGAAAAGCCTGCAAATAGAAAGGAACGTGGTGGTGGTAACTCAGGTATAAGTTGTAATTTTTATTCAGCGTTATAGATTTAATTTGGAGCGAATAATTATTATTTGAGGAGATAATTAAGAATTTATTCCATTATTATCTTGGCTACCGATGTGAAGTAGGGCTTCAAACTGGATGAATTTAAGTTGCAAAATCACTTTTTTTGGTGTGAACTTTTGTATCCGCCCATTCATAATAGTTCTTGTTATTGGGATGCAGGGTAACAGAGGAAATACAGCTTTGTTGTTGGAAGTGGTTTTATCAAAGGTATTTGATGAGGAAGGGCTTCTGGTTGACGCAGAGGAAAACCCCTTCCATTCATCCAAACTTCAACCACAAAATCCAATCATCTTCATCATTCATATTTCAGATTATGACCATTACAAACTGAGAGAATTAGGAAAGAACCTGCAGCAGCTGCAAAGTACTTCAAAAGAATTGCAAATCATATATGTTGGGAGGCATTTTAAATCATTATCATCCGAGTCGGCCATCACAATCCTGGCTCATACACCTGACAATTCCTCTTTCCATCATAAATTATCTGCTGCTCTGTTGTACACCGACATCATTAGCATTAAAGTTTTCCAGAGCACTGGTGAATTAAAAGAAATTAGCGGCCTAAAATGCTTCTCAGCGTGGGAAGACATATCTTCTTATATGTTTGATCGAGTGGCGTTTCTCTCAAACACTCCGAGAGAGAGCAATATTGAGTTGCTGAACGAATTGCTGGTAACTGAGGAAACAGATTATCTCGTGGTCAATAAAAACCGTCAGGTATTGTTTTGCAGTTATTTTGTTTTTAAAATGTAGTCTCACCTTGATTGTGAAGGAAATAATAGAGTAATAGCGAATGATAATCGCAGGTAAAGATTGCCTCTCTGCAAGGAAAATTGATATTACTGCTCTACTCAAATCTTAATGAAGTGGGCACCTCAGCCGTGCAAGAAATGTATTTGAAGATGCAAGGCAGCCATAATTATGTGGCCGAACTTGTTTGGGTTCCATTAACACGTAGAAACACATGGGAGGAGTTTGAGAGAGCGGCTGCGAATGCTCCGTGGCCAGTGGTACCAAATCCATGGTTGATAGAGGAGAGAATAGACATTCTTACGAGGATGTCCCAAAAACCAATCATTCGTGTGGTGGACGAGAAGGGAAGGATTTCAAACAAAGATGCATTCCCGATTATAGATAGGTGGGGGTTGGAGGCGTATCCATTCTCTCAAGATCGTGGAGAGGAACTGACCATGGCCGAGTGGGAGGCATTCAAACTCAATTCCTTACCTACTTTGCAATTCGACTTTCCAAATCTGGAGTATCTCTCAAACAAGGTGAGTTTAAAACAAGTGTAACATTTCTCTTAGCTACGCGGTACGCATCTGAGAATTTATCTTTTACTTAATGGCAATATGATAAGAAATTTGAGTTGTGGTGTGATAGGCAAAGGAGATGATGGATCGTGGAGTAATGATGTTGAAGCTTGCCCCTGACTCAATTTGTGCTTTCACAATGTTGGAAACGGACCTCCTCCTGTTTTATGTTGCTCGCAGAGGCATCTGTGCAAAAGAAAATGAGAATGATATCTCCCCTACACTAGAAGCCTTCGACTTCTCTGATATATACTTTTTTTGGCGGGATGTTAAGAGGTCCTTGCAAGAGGACCTAAGTGGAATGGGAACAAATGAAAGGATAGTGAAGTTGAGAAGAATGGTATTGGCTCTTTATAGTAAGAAGAGGGAGAGATGGTATCTTCCAGCAGGAGGAGAGTGGGAGATGAGAGTAGTGTTGGTGGATGGAAGGGGAGTAGAAGACACAATAACCAGAGATGTCGAGAAAAGTGCGGAGAGCGGGTGGAGAGATGGAATTTTTACACCCAAACATCACCGGTTTAGCAAACATCTTCTCCTCAAAGTATGGAATCCCGATAATGGGATTAGCTGCAGTATCTGCGGTGAGGAAAGGTATGCAGTATATCAATGTACTAAGTGCGAAAAATATGTGATGTGTGAAGAGTGTGAGAAAGAAAGTAGAGAGAACTCAGATGAAATGTGGTAGGAGTGGAGTGGAAGAGCAATGACAAAGTATTTTGTTTGTTTGTGTATAAATGCAGATGAAAGTAAGATTTTTATTGTCTAAGTCAGCATCCATTTGAGCCGAGTAATCTTATACTTGTACTTTTATAAGATTTGAAGTTGCGATCTTTTCAAAGAGTATAAGTTCTACACTATTAGAACAACTCAGTTTGAATTGACATATTTCAACTATTGATTATTTCTTCTATTATCTTTCAGATTAATTTAAAAAGTTTTTACCTTTATTTTTAATATTTTAACTTTATATTTTATTCAAAGATCAAATTTTTTCAAGATGACAAGTTGTATTTTTATTTAAATATCAAATTACAAAAGGATTCCAACTATAATAAATTTTTCAGAAAATTATAAATAGAAAATATTTTTCATATCTAAATATTTTGAAGATTTTTCTATTAATTTGAAAATTAAAATATTTGTATTTTTAATATAATTTAAATTCTTTTAATTTGAATATTCACAAATCAAATAATTTTTTGATAAAAAGTTAAATTTTTAGATCAAATCAAAATTTAGGACATTATATCTTTAACTTACTATAAAAATATTTTAATAATTAAATAAGTTGTTTCTATTGATTTAGTTTAAATATTAAAGGGTTGATATTTTACTAAAATTTAATGTTTTATATTTCTTGATTCGAATGTTCCTAAACTAGTATAGATATCTTAAATGCAGCTAGCTCTGAAAACTAGTATAAATATTTGAAATGCAGCTAGCTGAAAACTAGTATAAATATCTTAAATGGGGCTACTTGAAAACGTCAAAAAGTCTTAGAATTTAATTTTTTAATAACAATTCAAATATTTTTCTTTTCTTTTAGATAAAATATGTTATACATATCTATGCTAGTATTATAAATTAAATAAATATGACTAATTTTTTTATAAAATTGAAGAGATGGTGGTTTTTAATAGCAAATTTAATATCTCCATGTCTTTTAGATAAATATATTGAAGATATCTATGCTACTATTATAAATTAAATAAATACAATTTTATTATAATATTACTTAATCTAGTAATCAAATAATGAAAACTAATTTAATAGTTTACTCGTGGTACTAATTTTATAAAAAACTTATGTATCAATGACTTTTAGTTATAAGTTAAAAACTTATATTGGCCGACAAACTATTATAAAATGTATAAATGTACAATAATATCTCATTGTATATGTAGTACAACGAGGGAAGTAGGAAGTTTAAACAAAAAGACCAATCTTTCAAGAGATGTGATACATGTAAACACTTGAGACATATCTGTTATCTTTCTATGAGGTAATCTACAATTAAGTCACTAAGTGAGATTATGCTAGTGTGAATATGTCAATTTGATATTAGGAATTGTAGATACCTAAAATTGATCAACTTTGGTCAGTTTACTACTATTTCATCTAATCCCCCATTATTTATATAAATAAAATAATATTTTATCATTTAATTAATATTTATCCATTTTCCCTCAATCTTATAAAACCCTGACACAAGGTAAATAATTGCCTTTAATCATCTACCTCCATTCTCATCCCTATTCTACTAAAAACTTAAATAACTAATCCTCCTATACTACCATTTATCTCCTAATCCTAATCCGAACATCCACCTAATCCCTTAATCAAGTGCACACACTTAATCCTTGATTAAGTGTGGTCAACCCCTCCCCATCACATCAAACACATGGGATTCTTACAAAAGGGCATGGGTCTTATCCAGTCTTACTCTAAATCATCCTTTACCTCTGATCTCCATTGTCCAATCTCAACCATCCATCTTATTTCATCTATAAATCTTATATATCAAACACTTAAGCCATTTGTTGGGAGATGGTGTTTCATTAATTTCACCCCTCTATTTTCTGACAATTGTGAGAGTGTTGATATACGTTGTGGTGTTGTTATTAAGATGTGTGTTGGAGCTATCAAAATATGGAGATTGTTAAAGAAAGGATGTGATGATACTTTGGTATTGATTTGTTGTAGAAGATAGAAGCTTGTGTGTGTAATTGATAGTTAATAGTATCCTCTTTTGTGCATATCCACCTAATTGGTAATGATGTCTACATGTTCTACTTAGTGATGTGGTTGTAGTATGTTGTGATGTATTTTCCTTAGCATTGGTTACTAGTGTTGTCATCGTTGTGAGTTGTTGTTCAAGTGTGTTACTGATTAGATTTGTTGGGCCATGTTGATGTAGTAAGATTGGATGTAAATCATCTTTTGTATTAACAATGATGTGTATTGAAGATCAATGTTGGAAGTGAGGGATGGTATGTAGATTCATGTTTTATGACAAAATTGGTATCATGATGATTTCATATTAAGATAAGGATGTAAGACATACCATTTGACGGAGGATCAATTGGGCCTACAAAGTCCAGGCCCCATTAGTCAAAAGGAGTAACTACCACTTGAGGATACAAGGGAATTTTATCTAATCTAGTTGGTCTCCCCATCCTCTAGCACCTATCACATTTCTTTGTGTACTTGGTTGCATCCTTGTGGAGTGTGGGCCAATAATAACCAACATTCAATATTTTCATGGCTTTCCTTTTTGGAGCGAAATATCCTCTACAAGGCTCATCATGGAAGGCACACAATATGTCATAAGTTTCCTCCTCCCTCACACACCTCCTCATTACTTGGTTTGGCCCTATATAAAACATGCAATTTGCAATCCAAAAGAAGTTAATACTCTTTTAAACCAACAATATTTTCTCCTTTGGTAAGAAATGAGGAGTCCTTCTTGTAGCTAAGTAATTAGCTATATCTGCATACCATGGATGGATAACTTAAATTGAAAATAAATGTTTGTTCATTAGGGAATGAATCTCGTATATGTGTAGAATTATCTTGCCTTTGCATTCTAGATAAGAAATCAACAACCACATTGTCTTTACTTGGTTTATCCACAATGGTAATGTCAAATTCCTGTATCAGCAAAAACCACTTGGCTAACCTTCCTGTGATAGAACTATTATTCATGAGGTATTTGATTGTTGTATGATTAGTATGGACAAATATCTTATAAACTAAAATGTAATGCCTAAATTTGTTAAGTTCATAAATGATTGTCAACATTTCCTTCTCTATGATAGTATAGTTGAATTCAAATCCCTGTAAATTTTTACTAACATAGTAGATGGCATGCTCATTTGACCCATCTTTCTATCCCAAAACAATACCAACAATATAATTTGATACATCTTTGTGAATGTGGAATGGAAGTGACCAATCTGGCCCTTTCAGAACAGGTGCTTGTGTGAGGGCTATCTTAAGTGCAAGAAATGCTTTCTCACATTCTTATGTCCATTCATACTCCACATCTTTCTTCAATAGAGCATATAAAGACCCTACTATTTGATTGAAATCCTTAATGAATCTCTTGTAGTATCCAAAATGACCAAGGAAACTCTTGAGTTCCTTTTGTTTAGAAGGAAAGGGTAAATTAGAGATAACTTCAATCTTAGAAGGATCCACTTGTATTCCTACAATAGAGATATAATGTCCAAGCACTATTCCCTCCTGCATCATCATGAAACACTTTTGACTATTAAGTGAAAGACTATGTTCTTCACACCTTTGGAGTACTATCTCCAAGTTATCCTTAGCTTCTTTGAAAGTTGTACCATACACAGTGAAGTTATCCATATAAATTTCTACGCAGTCATATGAGATGTCATAAAAGATACTAACCACAACTCTTTGGAAGGTTGTAGGAGAATTACAAAGGCAAAAGGGAAGCACTAAATAAGGAAATTTTCCCCAAGGATAGGTGAAGGTGGTCTTCTCTAAATCTTCTAGAGAAATCCTAATTTGATTATAGCCATTGAAACCAGCAAGGAACAAGAATAAGCTTCCTATAATCCACGCACACTCTCCACTTAACCCCCTTTATTAGGAACAAGAAGCAATGGGGAATCCCACTAACTATCTAAAATTGTGTAGATAAACCTTGCATTCAAATTTTTTTGCAGCTCCTCTTTTACTATCTCTCTAAGACCTAGATTAATTCTTCTTTGGGGTTGTTTGATAGGATTTAATTCATTATCGATGAAGATTCAGTGTGTACATAATTTAGGATCCAACCCTTTCATGTCATTATAGTCCCAAGAAAAATCTTCCTTGTGGTTAGTGAGGATTTGAATTATGGACTCCTGCTACTGAACAGTAAGGATGCTATTGACATTCAAAATTTTTCCTACAATAATCTCTACTTGTGAGGTTAACTCTAACATGGCGACATCATACAAAATGGGCATCCTTATTTGATGAGGTAATAAGGTGTGCAAGCAATCTGTTGTTGCAATAAAGTGTGCAAAGTAGAAGAGGGAAGAATAGTTTGCAGTAAACATGAACTTTCTCCACATAGAGGATATTCAATATCATAATTATTTTGGATGAAATTGTCCAAAATTTCATCCTCTTCTTGTTTCTCAATAAAAGGTTCCCTTCTAATCATCATTAGGTTCACCACAAAATTAACTTCCTCTTCAACATCTTCCCCTAAATCAGGCCAAACTGCTTTCTTAGTCTCAAGTTGAGGTTGGGCTGGAGCATAGAGAGTGAGCTTTTTGGTCCTATAACCATCATAGATTGTCATGTTTCTGTACCTACAACCTATATAGGCATCTGCAGTTGCCAACCAAGGTCTTCCTAATATGACTGGATACCCTCCTAATGTTGTTTTTGGAGACAACACCATGAAATCTGCAGGGTATTCCCATGAATCCAAGGTGACTACAAGGTCTTCTATGACTTCATCAGGTTTGACAGTAGAATTTTCAGAAAGATGCAGGACAATAGGTGTAGCTCTTAAGTCTGAAATACTTAATCACACCATAAGGTCTCTGGTCATCACATTTATGGTAGCACCAAGACCAACTAGAGCATTCTTAACATGAATTCCATTAACAATGATCTCCAAAATAGGAATACCAGGGTCGTATTTTGGGATGGTAATCTTTCCCAACATTAAATCAAAAAGTTGGCCTAAAACATGGACAATTTGAGGGTTTCTCTTCTTCCTGCCTGGCTTCTTTAAACATACCTCCTCGGTAGCCTTGCTATAAATGGGTACTTCCTTTATAGCTTGAAACAAGGGTATCTTCACACATATATGCTTCAACTTATCAATAATATCAAATATAGGTTCTTCATGTGGCTGATCAGTATCCTTTTCTAACCTCTTAGGAAAAGGAGGTTCTCTATTGGAGGCTATAGGAAATGGCTGATTATGAAATGAATCCTTAGTTGGAAATTGGTCATTTAGGATTTCTTGCTCACTTTCTAGAAATGGAACTTCTATAATTACAAGAGGAGTTAGGGTCAGCAAGATTGTCTTTGATCTCAACTTAATATTGTTAAGGGCATAGGAAGGATGTTGATTAGGATCAATAGAGTAAACTTGCTACTTTTGACGCTTGCTATTGGGATTAGGTGATGACTGAGTTGGTTTAGGATTTGAATTTTGCAAAGTTGCAGGAGGTGGCATAATGGCCTACTGTTGGGGTTGCTGAAGGTAACCAACGGGTTGATTAGACTATTGTTTTCCTCCCTTCCAATGATTAGGTTTCTGCCAATTCCCTTGAGGGGGTTGCTATTGGTTTTGGGGTTTTTGCCATTGGTTTTGAGATGGAGGTTGTTGTCATTGATTTTTTTGCAAAGGTATGCACTAGTTCTGATGGGGACTATGCCAAGGGTTATTCCCGTATGGATGAAAGTATGGAAGATACTGGTTTTACCACTGATTATTATATGAACAAAAGATTGCAAGGGATCTTGAGGCATACCTTGTCTAGGGGCCCATAGTCTGTGCTGAGAAACAAAGAACACTTGCTCATCATCTCCTTCAATCGAATTAAATTCAGTGGGAACATGGTGTGCCTGTAGGTTGGCCAATAACTTGCATCTACAATCCTTCTGCCTGTAATGAGGGCAAAGTTCAGCCATCATTGCCTCTGCTTTATCTTGCTTCCTCCAAGATTACATGGTGTCCAGTTGGGTAGCGACATTATTAATAATGTCATGCTTGAAGTCTGACAAGAGATTAGAAATCTCTACCTTGGACACTCCAGAACCATTAGCTTTAGGAACAAAAGTCTAAAACCCTCTTCCTTTCTTCACACCTTCCATTGAGTAATTAAGACATTTTTCTTGATATCATTCCACTCTCTCTAGGTAATGTCTCGGTTAGATAACCGAGAGGGGGGGTTTATCAGTTAAGTCTAATTATCCTATAGTCCCAATCTCCCAGATGTACATATAAAAACTTTCAACCAATTTATCAACTCGGCAAGATAGTAATAACAATCTTCTGTTCATTTACCGAATAGCAGTAATTTCAATACTATGTTTACCGATCAGACTAAATATGAAATGTGTAAAGTAAAATAGTAATCCAATCACATCAAATACACATAACACAAAATATTTTAAATTGGAAAACCTGCTAAGGGAAAAACCACTTGGGACCGGTAATACAAAATAATTCACTCTTCTAAAGTGAGCTTGGTTAGGAGCCAACCCTGTTAAAGGTTACAATGCACACTGTTAAATGTGACCTTGTTAGAGGATTTATCACTAACAATTAACTCTTGACCAACATTCACTATGGGGTCAACAAGAAAACCTTCAACATTCTATGAATGTTATTTGAAATACAAATAAGACGGTTAAGTCCACTTGGTTAATATATTTTGTTGTAATAATGGTTAAACTGATATAGTAATGATCTGATTCAATTACAACTCAATTAAATATATTCAGATCTATGCTAAGCTCATAATACCTCTGATCAATATTCAATTCAATACTTCATATCCTCCAACTTCAATTCAGCTTATTCAACTTGGTTGTTAATTCTCCGATGCTGGATAATGCCTACAGTTTAGCTCGGTTATGTCTGTAACCTATTTGATCAATGGTGCATGAAAGTAGTCTTCACGCATATTCTTCTGCAGATTCAATATCACCAAGAGTAAAAAATGAATCCTTAGTCTCTTTAAATAGACCTCATAAACCGTTTTCTTCTCATCCATTAGATTTTGCCTCTTAATCTCCATCATTCATTTTTTCGCTTCAAGATTCCTCAGTAGTTGTGTCATTAAAACCTTTCATCCTTCTTCATTTGATCAATCTTAAATTTTGTCAGTCGTTGGATCATCATAACAAAATCAATCTTCTACCACAGAATCATGAGAAATCTACCAGCTCATCAATTCAGTCGATTGTTATAAACTTTACTGTTTCCTCCTGCTTGGTTAATACAAAATGTGTCAGTGAATACTAACTCGGTTATTACTATCACTCGGTATACACTGTGACTGCTTAGTGTATATTGAAATATTCAATTACTGACCACATTAACTTGTTCAATTCTGATCTCTAACTCATAACAAATTCATGTGATACAATCAAGTCAACAATATGACGTCAGAGACTCATCACTAAGTTACCCAATGTATACCTTAGTCATATCTTCATATCCATCTCATCACATGTATATATTTCATTCCTTTACTATTCTGCTTCTTTAGATGATTGTAACTATCATGATAAGTATATTCAAGATTAGTTGACATCAATGACAAACATATTGATTGATTTAATTACCTTACATAATACTTAGTAACTTGGTGATCTCCATATCACTGTCTTTCTCATGTTCATTCATTTCATCAAGTATTCAGTCAGTTGTAAACTATCTATCTCTCCCTTTGGCATTGATGGCAACACAATATGAAATATGCCATAGAAGTACCAAACATTTGTTTTACAACTCCATAGATAAATGTTGTAGCTCAGTAAGCTCTCCCTAGCTTGTATATATAATATGTTTAATCACTACACAATATTTCATGTAGACTCTCCCTGTGGATTTGATCTTTGTCTTCCTGTGAACTTCTTTCTCCCTTCTGCTGGATAGATGTGTCATAGACTAATTCTCTTTCTTTCTTTCTCTCCCTTTCTGGATGGATATTTCATTCTCTCTCTCTCTCTCTCTCTCTCTCTCTCTCTCTCTCTCTCTGTGTGACAATAATGCCAAAAAAAATAAAACAACTCTGTAATAGCAAAAGATTTTTGTTGTTCGGTTTAAATCATGTACCTTCATGTATTGATATGCAATTTTCTTGTTCAAGCTTTCACAACCTCAGGAAACCTACAGTGTGAACATCATGCATCAACATATTTTGATATTTTGATATAGTATAGGTTAATGCAACCTCCTGATCACCTTAGAAACTGATAGATAGGGGATGGACCCCTAGTCTAGTCCTCAAGTACTCAAATGTATCCTTGGGTAAGGGTTTTGTAAATATGTCTGCAAGTTATTCTTTTGATTTCACAAACTCCAATTTCACTTTCTTTTCTTGTACTTGTTCCCTCAAGTAGTGATACTTAATAGATATGTGCTTTGTCTTTGAATGCATCACTAGATTCTTAGAAATGTTTATAGCATTTGTGTTGTCACAATATATAATCACTAGATCAGTGATATTTTCATTCATCCCTTTCAACAATTATTTAATCCATGCAATATTTGAACAATTAGCAGTAGCTACAACATATTATGCTTTAGCAGTAGATTGACAAATACATGCATGTTTCTTACTTATCCAAGTACCTAACCTTTCTCCCAAAAAGAATGCTCCATTGGTTGTACTCTTTCGGTCATCTATATTTCCATCCCAATCTACGTCGGTGTAAACTTGTAGTTCAAAATTGCCCTCTTTCTTGTACCATAAACCATAATTCTTAGTGTTCTTCAAGTATCTCAAAATCCTCTTTACATTAGTCATATGTGTTTCCTTAGGATTAGCAAAAAATCTTGCTACAATCCTAACAACATGTGCAATATTAGGTCTACTATATACAATGTACAACATTTTGCTAATCATTGATCTATATACTATCTGATTCACCTTAGTTGACTGGTCATCTTTTTTCATTTTGGATCTTGTGACCATCGGTGTACCCACTGGTTTCGAATCTTCCATTCCAAATGTCTCTAACACTTCTTTGATGTATTTTGATCGTGTGATATATATCCCTTCATCTTGTTGTAAAATTTGCAAACCTAGAAAGAATTTAATCTCTCCAAACATTGACATTTCAAATTCTTTTCTCATTTCATGAGCATATGCTTTGCAATGATTATCATTACCTCCAAATATAATATCATCAACAAAAATTTCAGCAATAAGAATCTTGTCATTAGTTTCACCTTTCAAATACAAATTGCTATTATCACTTGTTCTAATAAATCCAATACCAATAAGATAAGCATGCAGTCTTTCATACCATGCTCTCAGTGCTTGTTTCAGTCCAAGCAAGGCTTTGTGCAATTTACATACCATGTTTCTTTGAATTTGGTCAACAAAACCTTCTGGTTGTTCTATATATACCTCTTCCTCAAGTATTCCATTCAAAAATATAGATTTAACATCTATTTGATATACTTTGAATCCTTTGTGGGCAGCATATGCAAGTAGTATTCTGACTCCTAGTCTTGCTACTGGTGCAAAAGTTTCACCATAGTCAATTCCTTCCTCTTGTGCATATTCCTTACAAACAAGTCTTTCTTTGTTCCTAATGACTTCACCATTCTCATTCAACTTGTTTCTAGATATCCATTTGGTTCCAATAACATTTTTATCGCTCGGTCTCAATACCAATGTCCATGTTTTTTTTCTCTCTATTTTCTCAATTTCTTCATTCATGGCTTTAATCCATTCCTCATTCTCAAGTGCATCTCTAACATTTTTAGGTTCAAATTCACAAACCAAACAAGTAGTATTTTTGAACTTACTTCGTGTCAACATGCCAGCTCGCTTGTCTCCAATAATTTGGTTATGTGGATGGTGTCTTCTCACAAATTTTGCTAACACTTTTTTTCTTCTTTGTTCATCACTCGGTGCAGGTTCAATTTCTTCCTCAGTAACAATTTCTTGATTCTTAGTGTCTATAGGATGATGCTCGGTGTCTTTGTCCTGATCCACGGTATCTTTATCCTTATGCTCGATAGCTTCAACTTGTGCCTTGGGTTGAGTGTCAGGTATCTCAATGAATGTATATCTACCATAGTCATGTGGTTCTCTTTTGCTTTATTCATCATTTTTCTCAGAAAATTCATCAACTCTCTTATTAGCACTTTCAATCATTTTGTTAGTAACTTTGTTCAAACATTTGTAAGCTTTACTCTTAGTAGAATATCCTAAGAATATTCCTTCATCTCCTTTAGAATCAAACTTTTCATTTCTTTCATCTTTCAATATGTAACACCTACTTCCAAAAATTCTAAAATAACTTACATTCAGTGTGTACCCAAACCATAGCTCATAAGGTGTCTTGTTTGTATCTTTCTTTAGTTGTACTCGGTTCAATGTGTATACAATAGTGCTAACAACTTCTCTCCAGTACATTTGTGCAACATCCTTTTAAATCATCAATGTTCTAGCACAATCAACTATTGATCTATTCCTTCTTTTAGCAATTCCTTTCTGTTGTGGTGTTCTCGATGCAGAAATCTATCTTTTAATTCCATGTTCATTACAAAAGTTTGCGAATTCATACAAAATAAACTCACCTCCTCTGTCAGATCTTAAGCATTTTAACTCCTTTCCACTTTCCATTTCAACTTTATCTTTGTACCATTTAAATATTTTGAAAGCTTCAGATTTATCCTTTAAAAACATAACAATCATCATCCTAGAGTAGTCATCAAAAAATAAAATAATGTATATATCACCATAATAACTCTGAGTTCTCATAGTACCAAACAAGCCGGTTTGCACCAACTCCAAAATTCCTTTAGATGAATAGCTCTTTCTTTTAAAACTATATTTTAACATTTTCCCCATTTGACATTGTTTTCACATAACATGGTTAGGTTTAGATAGGCTCGGTAAACCTCTAACTTTTCTTTTCTTACTGATCTTAAACATGTTGTCAAAATTCACATGACATAACCTCTTATGCCACAACCACACATCTTCAGTTCTAGCCAACAAACAAGAAGTTTCAACATTATCAAGGTAGAATAGATTACCTTTGGATTGTTCACTAGTACCGACCAAATTTCTAGTTTCATCATAGATTTTCACTTTTCTACTCTCAAATGCCACTCGGTGACCTGAATTATTCAATTGTGCTACACTCAAATTTTTTTAGTTAAGTCCCTTCACCCAATAAGTATTCTCACATTTAATCTTATTGTTCAGCAACATAGATTCTTTTCCTTTCACTAGACAAGGTGTATCATTTCCCATTTTAACAGATTCTCCATTATAATGCTCAAGGTATTCAAATTTGTCTTCATCACTAGTCATATTATGATTACAACCACTATCAATGATCCATGTATCATTCTTGCTAACTTTAGAAATAAGCATTGTTTCTACATACCTTTCTTCTTCTTCTGAATCTTCTTTCATTGCTACGAATACCACCTAAATCTCTTCATCAGTGTCGGTGTTGGTGTTGTCTTCATTATCTTCAACAAGGTAACATGCCTTCTTTCCTTTGTCTTTTTAGTCTCAGTTGTTTCTTCTATCATACTGTCGGTTATCTCTGTGATCTTGGTTATCTCTCGTGTCAAACTTTCTATCACCAGATCTTTCATTATCTTTGTCTTTATCATGTTCTCTTTGGTTAGGGAACCCAGTGGCAATGTGATCGATCTCTTTACTATTAAAACATACCAATGGTAGTTTCCCTTTGTATCTTCCTTTATCTTTTTGCAGTCTTCTAGCTATTAATGCTTCAATCTCTTCAAGCTCATCTTCATCATTGTCACTGTCACTTTCATTTCTTATCATATGCTTACTTCTTGATTTACTAATGTTCAAAGATGACATAAATGAAGATTCAATAGTCAAAACAATACTATTATCATAGTTATTTAGCTCAAAAGTAGTCAACTTACCGATTAAATTATCAAGTGTAAGAACATTATCTGGTGTAGATCTCATTTCATGAATAGCAGAGATTCTAATAGCATAGACAGGCAACAAGGTCCTAAGAATTTTAATCACAACAGTATCTTCATCAATAATACCTCCTGCTCCTCCGATAGCATTGACAACCTCCTTGATTCAGTTACTGTACTGTGAAATGTTTTCTCCTTCCTTCATTTTCAAATCATCAAATCTTCCTCTAAGACTTTTAGCGCTGGCTCTCATTACATTCGCATCTCCTCCATAGACTAGTGAAAGTTTTTTCCACATTACTTTGGCTATTGTGTAAGTCTTGATATCCTCAAATTCAACATCTGATAAGGCAACACCAATCTCTATCATTGCAATGTTGTGTTCATGTCTGTCTCTCAACTGATCAACTGTCAAAGGTCCAATAGATGGTTGTAGGTAAGAATTGGTCATACAAAATACTACAGATTCTCCAATTCTAGATAAGTGAAGCTTCATTCTACTTTTCTATGCTGAGAAGTTATCTTTGTTCAACTTTGGTACCTCTCTCTTATACATCTTGTGATCTTTAGCTCAAGTCCTTAAAACTTTCTTCCAAGCAACCAAAATGCTCCGATACCAATTGTTAGATAACTGAGAGGGGGGCTGAATCAGTTAAGTAGTTATCCTATAGTCCCAATCTCCCAAATGTACATATAAAAACTTTTCAACCAATTTATCAACTCAGTAAGATAGTAATAAAAATATTTTTGTTCATTTATTGAATAGCAACAATTTCAATACTGTGTTGACCGATCAGACTAAATATGAAATGTGTAAAGTAAAATAGTAATCCAATCACATCAAATACACATAACACAAAATATTTTAACATCGAAACACTGCTAAGGGAAAAAAGACCTGAGACCGGTAACCCAAAATAATTCACTCTTTTGAAGTGAGCTCAGTTAGGAGCCAACCCTGTTAAAGGTTACAATGCACACTGTTATATGTGAGCTTGTTAGAGGATTTATCACTAACAGTTAACTCTTGACCAACATTCACTATGGGGTCAACAAGAAAACCTTCAACATTCTATGAATGTTATTTGAAATACAAATAAGATGGTTAAGTCCACTCGGTTAAGAGATTTTGCTGTAACAATGGTTAAACTAATACAACAATGATATGATTCAAATACAACTCAATTGCAGATATTCAGATCTATGATAAGCTCATAATACCTCCTTTGATCATTATGTAATTCAATACGTCATATCCTCCAACTTCAATTCAACTTATTCAACTCGGTTGTTAATTCTCTGATGCTCGGTAATGCCTACAGTTCAGCTCAGTTCTGTCTGTAACTTGTTTGATCAATGGTGCTTGAAAGTAGTCTTCACGCGTATTCTCCTATAGATTCAATATCACCTAGACTCAATAATGAATTCTTAGTCTCTTTAAATAGACCTCATAAATCATTTTCTTCTCATCCATTAGATTTTGCCTCTTAATCTCCATCATTCATTTTTCTGCTTCAAGCTTCCTTGATAGTTGTGTCATTAACACCTTTCATCCTTCTTCATTCGATCAATCTTGAATTTTTTTAGCCATTGGATCATCATAAAAAACTCTATCTTCTACCTCGGAATCATGAGCAATCTTCCATCTCATCACTTCAGTCGGCCGTTATAAAATTTACTGTTTCCTCCTGTTCGGTTAATACACAATGTGTCGGTGAATACTAACTCAGTTATTAATGTAACTCAGTATACACTACGAATGCTTGGTGTATACTGAAATCTTCAATTATCGACCACATTAACTTGTTCAATTCTGATCTCCAATTCATAAAAAATTCATGTGATACAATCAAGTCAACAATATGATGTCAGAGACTCATCACTAAGTTACCCAATGTATACCTTAGTCATATCTTCATATCCATCTCATCACATGTAGATATTTCATTCCTTTACCATTCTATTTCTTCAGATGATTGTAACTATCATGATAAGTATAGTCAAGTTTAGTTGACATCAATGACAAACATATTGACTAATTTAATTGCGTTACATAACACTTAGTAACTTAGTGATCTCCATATCACTATCTTTCTCATGTTCATTGATTTCATCAGGTATTCAATTAGTTGTAAACTATCAGTCTCCTCCTGCCATGAGGTCCACTGCCTCCATGTAATTGTCATTAACTCCTCCTAAAAAGATAAGTTTTTTAGACTCTTCGTTTAGCTGATGCTAAGTATTCTTCTGCAGGTTGAACAAGAACCTTGAGACATAGTCTTCTAAAGTTTCATCCTCCTTTTGAGACATTCTAAAGATATCATCCCCTCTCATATCATTACCTCTATAATATTCTTTATATTTATTCAAGAATAGGGTCTTGAGACCATCCCAAGTCATTGTTGCATCTACTCCCAATCCCATGAACCACCTCAAGGCCGACTCTTTAAGGCTAGAAGGGAACAATTTTATCTTATGAGCATCTATGGAATAATCAAAACTTCTAAAGAGGATATCAAATTCAAATAGAAAGGTATCAAGATCCTCTGTGATCATCCCATAGAACTTGGGAAGTGTTGAAGTAGGTATGTTCTTGAGATTATGATTGTTATGTAGGCCAGGGATTGGAAAGGGAAAAGTAGGTGGAACTTTCATTCTTGCCCGAGTTCTTGGGTTTCCCCTTAGCTGCAAAACTATAAGGGCCAGCTGAGCGTTGTCTTGGTTCTGGTTAAGACCAATTATCTCATCAAACAAGTGCAAATCTAGGTTTGAGGAAGAAGAAGAAGAAGAAGAAGAAGAAGGGGCTAGATTCTGGCCAACATCGACATAAAGTTCTTCTTGGGGGATTTCTTGTATAATTTATCTAGGAAGGAATCTTCCAAACTCGTCTCTTCTTCTATGCATACATAAAATGCAAAACTAGAGTATAGAAAAAGATAAAATTTTAAGATAAAGACTAACTGCAAAATTAGACTTACAACTACCATGCATGCTATAGATTCTTAGTTTGAGACCATCCCCAGAAATAGCGCCAAAAATGTAGTGCTCTTAATTGGATTTGTTAACTAGGAAAGAAATTTCCCCTAATCGGTGATTGGACATCATATCTAGTAGCCAAAAATCCTTATAAAAGGATCATTTAATTGTCAACTTGGGATCGTATAACTTGAAATGGGTTAGCATAATATATGCACTAGTCTTCTATGACAAACATTTATCCTATTTATGAGAACATGATGCTAGAAATGAACATAAAATAAACAATTTTAACTCAAACTGAAGAAATAATTAAGCTACAAGAAATAAGAACTACTCAGTGGCTACAAGAACAATCAACAATTCTTTATCTCCATCGGTTGTAGGAACAGTCACTGAATTTCTATATAAAGTCAAAGTACAATTATCCTATTTGCTGAAAAGGAAAGAATAGACACTTTTTTGAGTGGGCCCCCTCAGTTAGCATCCTTAGAGGAAAAATAGACTAAAATTCAAACTTTAGAATCATATTATTGAATTAGCACTAAAAAGTACATTTCTAGTAAATGATTAACTCTGATAACTAGTAATACTTCTTACTTCTTCTCTCTTCTATTATATCCCCTATCTTTTCTATCTATCTCCATCTACTCACTTTGATTGAAGGCCAAAGATATTTATTTACAACTAAAATCGACTAACTTCTAACTGACTTATTTACTTAAGGTGGAAAGATTTTATTACAAACATAACTTCTACAACTGACAGAGAGTGGGTAGAGGAAGACTAAGTCAAATCGACCAAGAAACATTAATGACTATCACGATGGATTTGTAGATCATAAAGACACTTTCCACTAGATTCTTGGAGCACCTTCCCCTCATGGCAAATAAATCTTTTAATTTATCCTTCCATTGCTCCATGCTTCTGCAGCTGATTGATCTTTACCAGAACCATTGGGCAGTGGGCTAGTGGAGTGTAAATTCACTCCTTGATCTTTGGGTTCTGCAAAAACAACTTCTATTCCTGCGAAAAGGGATTAGCTCAACACATGAAATCTATCAAATGCTCATTATCCATATTCAAAGCATCCATAGTTCATTAAATACAAGCAAACAACATTCCTCATATGGATGCAGGAAAATAGATAGTTATGGCTGTAAAAAGATAAAGTCTCAAAGGCACACATCACTTAGCAAAATAAGTAGTAGTTATAAAACCTATAGCAAGGATTATTGTAATAGATATGTTCTATTATAAAAAAAATATGCATCATAATCCATGAAAAGGTTTTATAGTTACTACTTAAAGTTTGTAAAACTATATGAAAATGTTGCAAAGACAGTTTAAAATATGCAAAAATTAGGGCTCATCAACGAGTACAAATGGAAATAGTTCCAAAAGTTTTGTACTAGGGAAGGAATCAAGAGAGAATGTATTGTTCCTTACAACCCACAACAAAATGGGGTTACTGAGATGAAGAATCATTCTATATTGGAGGCAACAAGGGCTATGCTACATGACCAAGACATGCCACACTACTTGTGGGCAGAGGCATGTAGTACGATAGTATACATACATAATAGGGTTTCACATAAGGTACTAGGGAAGATGATGCCATAAGAAGATTTTACTGGGAAGAAGCCAAATTTCAATCACTTTAGGATATCTGGAATTTCAACATATTGTCACATTCCAAGGGATACATGTACCAAGTTAGATTAGAATGTAGAGGGTGTACTTTGTGCAGTATAGTAAGACCTCAAAGATATATTGAATATTTATTTCAGGGACTAGGAGGATTATTGTCAGATGTGATGCCAAATTCATGGAGGAAAAGGAATTCAAGAGGTCCAAATATTTGCCAACAGATGATCGGAGTGAGCAACCAATAAAAGCTCCAAGGATTGATCAACTGAATCAAGGGAAGAAAACCTTGAGTACGGTTACTAGTACAATCACAAGCTCAAGTGTTGAGATTTTGCAGAATACAAAACAACAAGTTCAACAAGTCCAAGAGATGCATCAAGAAGACATAGAGGTTGATATTTCATCCTTTGTAGCTAGCAACAAGAATTGTGAGGTTAAAAAGACACGTAGGAAAACTTAAGAATTTGTGGAAGCTCCTTGGATGAGTACTAGATAGTGGAGGCAACCAACCAATTTTAATGACTATGTGGCATTAGTTAGTCAGTTGGTAGATAGTGAACCTTCCAGCTATCAAGAAGCCACACAACATAAGGTGTGGCAAGATGCAATGGTTGAGGAATATACCCCAATAATGTGACACCGTGTGTGGGAGGTTGTGCCTATACAAATATATAATGTTGTGATTAGATAACGCTAGATCTATAAGATCAAGCATAGTGCAAATGGTAGTATTTGGAAATAAAAGGCAAGGTTCATGGAAAAGGGGGTCTCTTAGAAGGAGGGAATAGATTATAAGGACACATTTTCTCTAGTGGCCAAGTATACTTCTATATGAGCTGTAATCTCATTTGCAATATAGATGGGATGGAAAATCCATCAAATGGATGTCAAGGAAACATTCCTTAATGGTGATTTGAAAGAGGAGGTATACATAGAACAACTATAAGATTTTGTAGAACATAGTGTTAGCCCATTTTTATGACATTGCACAAAATCCAAAGAAAATGGTCTTATCCTACAAAATCCATTAAAATTTTCAAAGTGTATGAGGAAATAGGGTTTATCCATGTTGCAAGGGTTTCAAAATTTCATTTAAATCCATAAAACCCTACCTGAGTCTATTTCTTTGTTACCTTTTTGGCCACTTAAGTTCCTCCTTAAAACATGAGTTTTATTTCACCTTTAGGTGGGGCCAAAGTTTGTTTTAAAGTCTTTAACCTAGCTAGCCGTTAGTGTTTCAAAGTTATAAAACTTGACAAGGCCTTTTAATTTTCCTAAGTCTGAATGTTTTGAAAGTGTTATGACTTTCAGGCCTAATTGATATGAAGTGCAAAACCCTGCAGTCACTTGATGATTCTGGCGAAAAGGGTAAAGGTGATTAATTGTTTGGTGGTTGTATCTTATTCTCCAAATGCCAGGTAGTTAGTTGTTTTTACTCCACAACTAGGTGATAAAGGATTTCTACAAGTCTCCCGATTTTTGACAGTTTGTTCTTAACTTCCAGCGGTTTGGCGTGGCGGTAAAGTCTATTTGGATTCGGAGATTCAACAATAAAGTGAAGGGCTTAGTAGTGGATAGTTATCTCCAAGTCTCCTGATATTTGGCAGTGATCTCTTAACCTTCAGCAACCTGGCGGGGCTTTTATCTCCAAGTCTCGCAATGAAATGGTTAAGTAATGAAACATTCAATGATTAAGCGATAATCGTTGATGGCAGACAAGATCGAGGGCTATTGCTAAATCTCATATTGGGACCTGATTTAAGACAACTATCTAGCAATCACGATATATGTGTTAATTGCTCATTCTCATGATCTAACTGTGGTTAAGGAAGTGTGTTCGGCAATTGAGAGATTTGCCTTGGTCGCTCAATCTTGTCATAAAGCCTGAGTTAAGAGAAACATTCCATGACTTGGTGACAGAAAGAAATTTCTAAGGTAAACCGTTGGTCACCAGTTCACGAGATAAGGTAACAGTTAGTAAGAAGTGCTTGCGGCTTGCCAAAAAAGTTAAAGATGTTGCAGGTCTCATCTAATTAGACGGTGGTTGTGTTTCCATGAGGGAAATGTGCTTGATGGTTAGTGATCGTAGGACCACGTTTTGTGGCCATGTGTCCAGCTCGATAGGTCAAATAAAAAGGTGGGTCCAGTTGCCAGATGTTTCTGATGTGCTTGCTCTAGATAAGTTGTCAAGGATGGTGATGTGGCCTATCATTTTCAGAGCCAAGTTGACTATTTGCCTAATTTTTGTGAGCCTCACAATGTGCTAGGAAAGACAAGGATCGACGGTCATGTTTTAAATTCTGTCAATTAACCATTGCAACCATTCTTTTGAAATTATTTAAGGGTTTTTCTATAGGATTGAATCGGGTTTACTATAGATAAAGGAGTGGTTATTAAATGAAAAGGTGTCCAATCTACTTGATTTGATCTTGTTCACCATCATAGACTAATCTTGAAGTGATACTTGTTTGCAAAGGGTGTCCATGTCATGGAGAAGTGGGTGAAATAGTCATGCCACTTATTGTTGGAAAGTTGACTATACTATTATGATTTAGTTTTTTCATTATGGAAACAAAGTCATACAGAGTTTTGGAGTCAGCGCACTTAGTCACAAGATCAGAAATTGGCTAAGTATGGAAGACTGGACAGTCAGTGAAGCACTAGGTGAATAGAGCATCAACACACGTGTGTATGACCAAGTTATGGTATGCACCCTTAAAGATAATCTTCTAAGTATGTAATCATGCTAAGTCTAAGAGTGCATGATCAAATGAGTTAGTATGAAGAAGTTACAACCAGATGAAGTGACACCGACAGTGAGCGGCAGAACAGAACAGAGCATGGAGCTGACTTTTGGTATTTTGATTAGCGATTATATTATTGTTTTATAAAGGCTATGCGCCTATTGTATTTAGGTTATAGATATGTTAATATCATTGTATGTAAACATGCTTGAACCAATTCACTTGGAAGCATTGTATGTAATAGGTTGAAGGCTGGTCTTGTAAATAGTTTTGATTGTGCATATAAATAAGACATGCGCCTTTGTATTTGTAAATGGCATGAGATATAGAGATTGAAGAAGCAGAGAAGAAGTATGCAAAGATCAATGAGAATGTTGTAGAGCTTTACAAGAGGTTAAAGCATTAGAGCACAAAAGGAACTGATCAGACAAGTAGTGTCACAGCAACAGTTCACCTTGCAGATATAGTATGTATTTGAGATTCGAAAGGTTGTAGCCTTCACCACTTGAGCAGTGAGCTCTAGGACAGTGTGTCCCCATCCTTAATAGGGTTATTGTGAAGGACTCCTAACAGGGTCCGGCCCTTGACCAGGTCACTGTACTAAATACATTGTAAAGAACAACTCCTAATAGGGTTGCAAGATCTTCTAACATGGATCATAATACACTAGTGCAATTATTAGTGGGTGTCAATTCCCACTGGGGTTTCTACCTATTTGGATTTCCCCATAATCATATCTTGTGTTATGTGTTGATTACTTTACATGCTTTGTTATTCAATTCTGCAATTCAGTTATTCAGTTAAGTTTAAAGTATAAGAAATAATTTATATTGAACAATGATTCACCCCCCCTCTTAGTGTTCCCATTCCTAACAATTGGTATCTGAGCTTTGGTCTTCTGAAGATAATTTTAACCACTTGAGGAGATCATGGTTAAGGGAGAAGTGAAACATTTGAAAAAGAATCTTGAAGCATCTCTTGAAGACCTTGACATATCTGAAAAAGAAATTGAAGAACTGAAAGAAAAAGTTAGTGGTTCTCAAGTAGTCATCAAGAAACTGAGAAAAGACTTGAAGGACTATTCCACAAGTGATTTGGGAAAAATGGTTAAAAATTTGAATGAGGAAAACACATCTCTAAAAGATTAGATTGAAAAGTTGGATGAAAAACTATTTAACAATCAAGAAGCCTATGAAGAACAGGTCAAAGAAAACAAGTAGTTGGATGAAGAATTGAGGCAAGCAAACATGAAAATCTTGGAGTTAGAGAACATCAAGAAGTAGGTGGAATTTGAATTGACTGAAGAAAAGAATCATATTGACAAATTGCACACAAGCAAGGATATGATAGAATCACAGTTGTATGCATAGAAGATCAAAGGAGACACTAGTGGTATTGGATTCAATGAAGCACAAAATCAAATCAATGATATACAAGAAATAATGAAAGCACTAGTAGAATCTATAGAAATTAAGAAGACCGGAAATCATACTGAAGTTGAAGCTGAACCATCCAAGAATGAGCGCAAGCCAGTAAACAAAAATTGTTATGCCTATTTAACAAGCATAGTCATATTGCAAGAGATTGTAAAGAGGTAAGACCCTTCAATGGTTACTGTTATTCATGCAATAAGTTTGGTCACAGAGCTATGAATTGTAGATCAAATCGAAGAAATAAGAATCAATAGAATCAAAGAAGTCATCCACAACAGAATGTAAGAAGTCCTCAGAACACATGTCAGATATGCAATTATAATGGTCATACAGCTAGACAGTGCAAGTTGGTAACTCACATCAATGCACTGAGGAATGTAAGGCCTCCAATTATTTTTCACCTTTGTAACAAGGTTGGACACATCTCAAAGTTTTACAGATCAAAAGTACAAAGACAGGAAAGCCCTAAAAAGGCTGAAGGATCAATATTGGATGAAGCAAGAGAAGTCAAGTTTGTGCAAGCTACAGAAGATGCAGGCATGATTTGGAAGAGTTGGTGAAATAGTTGAGGATGCATCTGCAATTGACACAGCTCCTATTTATGGTTAAATGACCGTCATGGTCATAGGGGTAGCTAGATTAGCTCTAGACCCCTGCGCGACTGGTATACTCACTCTCAGAGTATGTGCCTTTGGTTACAAGTGTTTGGAGATGAGTTGGTATAGTATGCAAGAGCGCACCTCCTGATTGCTACCATAAATGAAGATTGAAATTCTTTGTTACATTTTGTGTTTACACAACAAGCATTAATGGTGTAAAGTTGATTTAAAGTCACCGAAGATCTTTTATTCACACATTTGCATTCGAGTTCAAGCCTTTGGAGAGCACATGAGATCAAAGAATTTTGTGTTGAAGCATCACAATTGGTTTATCAGCGAAGAATTTTGAAAGTTCGTTACAAAACCCTAGTTCAGTCGCGACAGTTCAAAAACCCTTGGAAACCGATTTGAAGCAATTTAACAAGTCATGGCTACTCCAATTTTTTTTGATGTTGTTGAAAGGAAAAGATATGTCTTTAAGAAGCATCCTTTCAAGTCAGTCCTAGATGACCTAGAAGGAGCATTCTCTAGGACTCCTATGGGTGTTATGCACGTAGAGGACATACGTGCATAAATTTATTGTAAGAAGGAATCGGCTGGATTAGATAGGATTAGGTCGCACATGGAAACTATGATGAATCCTAACAAGACATCCCTAGATGAGTCCGTGCACTTGGAAAACAACTTTATCATAGAGTATGCGACTGCATATGAATTTGAATGGATCAAGATTTTGTTGAAAAAAATACATGATGACTTGTTCTAGACTGGAGAAGTCCCTATTCGAATAACTACTAATCTCATTCATGAGATGACAGGATTACCTAGGATCGACGCCATCCTTCCCACTGGCAAGGATGTCAAAAAATTGGTTGAGCAAGCTTGTAAATCACGTAGTGATAAGCGCAGGATGACAGTTGAACCTATAGAAGAGAAAGACATTAAATTGATGTCTATGATACTTGGATACAAGTTCCAACATGCTAACATGGTCAATAGTGTGTCTGCAACCACTATTCTAGCAGCCATCAGGATTGTGAAAGAAAATGATGAATTCAACTTGTGTGAGATCTTGCATGCATAATTGATGGACAATATAAGAGCTATCAAGAACCTCCTGAGGTAGGTTTCAGACCGAGTCTTCAAGTGTTGAAAACTAGGATAATAGATGAAGGAAGAATTTATCAAATAGGAAATTTCTATGACAAGTACAGTGACATTGATAAATTAGAGATCCATGGTATGATAATAAAACACATGATCAAGTTCAAGAAAATAGTCTTGGAACTTAGGACAGTGATTCTTGATCAAGTATGGAATATACTTAACTCCTTGAAGAGACAGGCTATAGAAGAAGACTTTAGGATAAGGGAGAAGATACTAGATGAAATCCTTCCTATTTGTTCAATTGATGAGAAAACATTGTTGTTAGGTTTGGTGAAGCCTCACCTAAGAACCAAACTGAGAACTCTGTAGATCATGGACAAAGACTATGAATTGGTTGCTAAGGAAACATAGAAAGCATTTGAGAAGGTGTTCTTAGATAGACACATGTATCCTCCCACTGTTCTTACAACTCAAGTACCCTCTGAGAAATTAAAAGCAGCTGAGATCTCAAATGTACCTATGACAGGTCGGTAAGATTCAACGCCCATACTGACAGTGCCCATTGATGCAATGGAGTCTGCACCCATGCATGAAACAAAAGATGACACAATTATGATTGATAATGTAGAGATATCAATGGCGAGCACAGATAAGGACTTGGATAAGTTTGAGGAAGCATTTGTGAGCACTGAGGAAGAAAAAATTCTATGCGGTGATAATTCACCCAAGTAGCAAGAAGAAATTCAGATTGAGGACTTAACATGACAAGAAGAAGAAGAGAAATAAAAAGAACATCAGAAAAATAAAGAAGAGAAAGAAAAAGAAAAAGAGAAAGAAGAAGAAGAGAAGGAAGATAAACTTGTAGAAGAACCCTCTGTTGGAATTCTAGTGAAGGTTAAGACTGAAATCATGGACAATACATTCATCACTCCTAAGCCTTCAACATCATTGTTGTCAAGTTTGACCCCTGACACAAAAAGTCTAGATTCTTAGGGAGAAGAAGACCTGATGAAGATCAACGTGCTAGCAATGGAGAAAGACAAGGAGAAACAAGTAATGAGGAATCCATTATTTGTTGAATCAGTAAGTATTCTGAATAACCTATTGCCCAAGAACAAGAAATTGATAAGTGTTCATTCGGTAGATGATGTCAGTGCCATACTATCAAGTTTCAAAGAAAACTTCTCGAGCCTAGAAGAATCAACATCCAAGGTTGCAGAAGAAAAATATCTCAAGAAAAGATTAAATGAGCTGATAGAAAATTTTGCACTTGACCAAGTAGCTCACTAAAAGTTGGTCAAGCCTTGTTGAAGGAGATAGAAGCTAAAGGTAGAAAAATCATAGCTGACTGTATGGACAAGGACAAACTAACTACACACCTCTCAAAGAAGATTCTGGATGCAAAAACTATGATAAAAATAGTAAGAAAATATGTAGAAGATCCCTCCACAGATGTAAATATGTGTAATAATATCTACCAAGGACAAGTGGATAAAATTGATAAGGCAGAGCAAGAAATGGCCAAGATAAGGGCTAGGCAAGCACAATTAAGACATGCACTTGCACCCTCATTGGATGTGCTAAATTAGAATATCAAGGAGATTGATGCCACAATGGTGACATATGATCAAGGTCCAAGTTCAGATTTGGAGAAGATGGAGAAGTTGACTTATTCATTGTGCGCCCATCTTCAAACAGTAAATGCACTAACGACATTTTGGCAACAAGAGATCCAGAACTTGAAGATTGCATATCCGGATGTACTCACTGTGTAAGTACTTGTAGATACACATTTTTTGAGCACCTTTGTCATTAATGTCAAAGGGGGAGTAGAGTATATAGTATAAGGAAGAATATGGAGTAGTATATTTGATGTAAAAAGGAGTAGAGTATATAGTAAAAGGGAGATATAAGATAGAGTATATATTAGAAATTTTTTTGTGTAAGATACAATTAGTAACTTCGCTATATTCCTTTATTGCCATTAATGACAAAGGGGGAGATTGTTGGAAATTTGACTATACTATTATGATTTAGTGTTGTCATTATGGAAACAAAGTCATACATAGTTTTGGAGTCACTACACTTAGTCACAAGATCAAAAATTGGCTAAGTATGGAAGAAGCACCAGGTGAATAGAGCATCAGTGCACATGCGTATGACCGAGTTATGGTATGCGCCCTTGAAGATAAGATTATGAGTATGTAATCATGCTAAGTCTAAGATCACATGATTTAATGAGTTAGTATGAAGAAGTTACAGCCAGATGAAGTGACATAGACAATGAGCAACAGAACAGAACAAAGCATGGAGTCGACTGTTGGTATTTTGGTTAGCGATTATATTATTGTTTTATAAAGGCTATGAGCCTATTGTATTTAGGTTATAAACATGTTAATATCATTGTATGTAAACACGCTTGAGCCAATTCACTTGGAAGCGTTGTATGTAATAGGTTGAAGGCCGACCTTGTAAATAGTTTTGATTGCACATATAAATAAGACATGTGCCTTTGTATTTGTGCATGACATGAGATATAGAGATCAAAGAAGTAGAGAAGAAGTATGCAAAGAGAAGTGAGAATATTGTAGAGCTTTACAAGATGTTAAAACATCAGCGCACAAAAGGAACTGATCAGACAAGCAGTGTCGCAACAATAGTTCACCTTGCAGATATAGTGTGTATCTGAGATCTAGAAGGTTGTAGCCTTTACAACTTGAGCAGTGAGCTCTTGGAAAGTGTGTCCCCACCCCTAACAGGGTTATTGTAAAAAAATTCTAACAGTTTTGGACCCTTGACCAGGTCACTGTACTAAATACATTGTAAAGAACAACTCCTAACAGGGTTGCAAGATGTTCTAAAAGAGATCATAATACACTAGTGCATTTATTAGTGGGTGTCAATTCTCACTGAGGTTTTTACCTATTTGGGTTTCCCCGTAATCATATCTTGTGTTATGTGTTGATTAATTTACATGCTTTGTTATTCAGTTCTACAATTTAGTTATTTAGTTAAGTTTCTAGTATAAGAAATAAATTATATTGAACACTGATTCACCCCCCCTCTCTCAGTGTTCCCATTCCTAACATTTTTTACATAGCCAAAGGCACAAAGGGTTTTCATGATGATTTTTCCTATCCTTAAGGCTTTTCAGTAGGGTTTTGGCCTTAACTAAAGATTAAATTGGATCTGATTGCTCTGGATTTTTTGGCATGTCTTTTCTGCAGTAAATTGCTTGATTTCTGGTTGTTGTAGCTATTGTGTTACCCTAGTTTTGCCCTAAATGATCCCAATCTTGTGGAAATCTTTTATAAGGATTTCCAAGGTCATTTAGAAGGGTTCTGAATTCTCTATAATTTTTAGTGCTAGTTCCAGGAGTGGTTCCTCTATAAATACTGCCATCTTCTTTTCATATAGGGTATTCTTCTTTCCTTTTTGGTTTTCAGAGAAGAATATAAGTTGTAATGGTTTGTGTTATTAATAAGATTTCAGCATTTTTTATACTATTATCAAGTTGTCTCCATTTTTCTTCCTAAATCACACGGGTTAAAGCATCAAGGGTGTTTTGGTTTCTTCTGTTGTAAGTTTACAATAGAGTTATTTCAAGGGAATAAATGGGATTTAGGATTTGTCTTTAGATGTGTATGAGTTGGGATATCAATGGTATTTCAAGCTTGTCTTTCAGTGGATGATGATTAATGTATTGTCTATTTCAAGGTCTCTTCCAAGGGGAGGTTTAAATTCTTTGAATAGGTAGTTGCATATCTGAATACACAGGTGGATTCACAAGTAGAGCTTGATCTATGGTGTATGTTGATGTAAGGCATTAACATATTAGAGTGTCTTGTCTTCTTTATTAATAGCTTTCTATTGCAGTGATTTATTTGAATTTTTTGCCCACTAGATAAGGCACTGGTCTATGAGAGATTTGGGGTATTTCAGAGATCCATTCATCCAAAACATAAATGAAAATATTTTCCCTTTCATGTTGATAGGAGGAGTTTGAAGTATTTCTGGTTTTCAAGATTACTTTATGCAAGTGGGATGCTGCCTAAGATCTAGTAAACATTGAGGTATTTGTTACCTATGAGTTTGAAATCCATTCCACAATTTTGTATCTGCAAGCTTTTGTTTGTCAAAAGGAAGTTATGTGTGTGTAGATGAGGTATACCCGCTTGAGTGATGTGGAGCTCAAAGAGTAGGTCTTGGAACCTTGTCAAGTTGGCTTCTTCTTGTCTCTTTTCTACTGAGGATGTTGAGTTTGTGTCCTAGGTTCTCAATCCCACAACCTGGTCTCAAATTTTCATCTAGGAAAGGAGATTTCAAGAAAAAGTGCCAACAAAATTGGTGACTCTAATGTGGAAAGAATAAAATCCAGCAAGTTTAAGATGGTAGTTTCCTTGCTTTACCGAATCATCCCAGAATCCGGTTGAGGGTTAGAGTCAAGAGGAGGGATCTAAAATTTGTGTCAGATCTCTGGAAAAAGGTATCTTGGAAGGTGTGTTTTATTGTAGTAAATATAAAAAATGTTTGTGCAGTTGTGCTGGTTGGAAGTGAACCAAGAATTTAAAGTGATTTGTAAATAACTCTTGCTGTTTGAAAATTTTCTGCTGCAAGGAGGTGACGACTCTATATGAAAAAACCCTGATGGAGCTACAGAGTGAGCTCTAAGATCTGCCATATTTCCAACCAAAAAGAAAATAGTAGCAGCAAAAAACATACCAAGTATTTCCCATTTAATAATTTGTGTTTGCATGGTCCTTATTGGGTGAAAAAGTCAACATTGAAAGGATTTTGGATTGTGGGTATGTATATTTCTCCAGATTTATTTTAAAATCTTAGTTATATTTTTGGAGAGATATGTATGGTTTGAATCTTGATGGTTGCATAAGTTGTTCATGATAAAAAATTGAAAATTTTATTAAAAGAAGGTGTAGCCAATAATGGATTCGTGTAGAAAATTTTCTGTGCAAAGATATGCACCATTATGTTTTGATGGCATTCATGGTTTCCCAAATGAGATTCCTACTAAGATTAGGAAGCATTTACAAGAATTTAAAGGGAAAAAATTAGATTCAACATGTAAACATTTGCAAGAATTTGCTCATCTGATGGGAGATTTTGAAATTTGCCATGAAGACATTTTCATGAAGTAGTTGGTTCTGACTTTCAAAGATGATACTAGGGTTTGGTTTTACTCCTTGCTAGCAAGTTCTATTTCTTCATGGGAAGACCTTTGTTCTGCTTTCATGGATCAGTTTGTTGAAAGAATGGGTGCAAGTGCTATGTTGAAGAAATTTATGGAGATTGAAATTCAAGAAGATGAGTTAGTGCCATTGTTCAACATCATATTTGCAAAAATGTTAAGTGAAATTCCAAAAATTCATAGACCCAATGATCAAGTATGTTTAGTAATTTATTTGGGTGCTTTTGGTAGAAAGATGAGCTTCTTGTTGAGAGATAAAGAGCCAAAGACCTTACATTAGACTTTTATGACAGTGATGGATATTGAAAATAATTTGAAATATGGAATTGCCAAAGGATTTCTATTTGCTGGAGTTCATTGTCATAATGAATCAAATACAATAAATAGGTGTGTATCAAGAAATGAAAATCAATTTCAAGGTATTTCTATCCCTATTGATCTTACTAACCATGATTCAGATTATGCTTCTGAACAAAATATAAATCAAGAATTTATTTTCAACAAGAAATGGCTGCCCCTCACATGGGAGTTAACTTGGTTAGTGAAGAATTGCAAAGTGTCCTTGATACAGAGATAGATATATACAAGGGTTACACACCAAGTAGATTTGAAACTAGTTTTTCTAGTTATGAGGCTGCAAGAACAAATTGTTTGCAGTCAAGTTTTGAAAATGAAGAGGGGGCAGATCTTTCATCAGATGATGATGTTAAAGTCCCAAATGATGAGGTTCTATCAGACTCTAGTTGTGATGATAGTGAGGAAGAGGATTCATGGAGCTAGAATGACCTTGATCTTCTTCAAGATAAGGAAATGGTTTATATGCAGCCTTGTGAAGAGGATGAGGAGTTATCATGTGTAGGAAATGATTGTGAAGAATTTGATTTGACTAAAACAATGATGAATTCTTTTGTTTCATCTAGCAATGATGATAAAATTGATTTTTTTATTTTGTATGCTTTCATCCTTTGATTTATCATATGAAGTTGTTAACCATAAGATGGATGAATGTTCATATGAACCATAATATGAAACCACGGTAGCTTAGTTTTCTTTTGAACCAGAAATGGAAGTCAGCTTGTTTGATATGGATATTGATGGTTTTGATATTGTTAATGGTATGAAATCAATGTCTTGTCAAGGGGCAGTTAATAATGTTGATGACTTTCCCTTCTCGTGCCAAGATATGGACATGTGTAATGGGCTGCATATTGATTTGTTCATGCAACAATTTGAAACATTTCATGTAATGCTAAAAGAGGTTTCAAATTCTATATCATATTATTTGCTTTAGCCAAAGCTATGTTCATTTCTCTAAGAATGGGATGTAAAAAGTGTTGATTCCTTGTTTCCAAAATATTTTGAAATGAATCAGCAAGGATATATCAGTTATTAGGCAGAACACGAATCTTTTATTTTTCCAGTCCAGCATGTTGATGTTTTCTAGGATGAGCTGAATTTGAAGCCACAAGTTATAGTTCATAATGATTTGCTTGAGTACTTGTGTGATATACTAAGGGTTGAATTTCAAAACTTCCTTTTTGATGTTCAAACAAGTTTTGAAAAGGGCCAGCATGTTTCCATCTTTGAAGTGAAGTTAGAGTATTTTTCTCCTCAGCTGGTTAAAAATTTTAAAGAGTGTGACAGCCTCATGTTACACAATGATCAACACCTTCAATATTTTACTGATTTCCAAATGCCTAATGATAACGAGGGTGCTGATTATTTTCCATATGATGTGCTGAAGATTTGTGGCAATATGTTTGTTTATGTTGGTTGAAGTAATGGCTCCAGTTTACCTTTGATGCATGGAGATGAGAATTATATTTTTGACAGAGGTAAATGTTGATTCTCATTGTCAGAGCTGGAGATTTTTGTAAATATATATGTTGTATAGTTGTTTTCTTTTCAGTCATGTGGTGTGTTTTCTTTCAGTAAGGATCCTTTTTTTTGAAGAGAGAGGAAAGTCTTTTTTATTTTGACTGGTCTACTTTACCAAATATTCTAAATTCTTGCTATGCCTACAAGAGGCATACATCCCCAGTCAAAGCCACTATCAGCCCATTTTCCTAACATTTCAAAAAATCAAAGGAAAATGGTCTTATCCTACAAAATCCATTGAAATTGTCAAAGTGTATGAGGAAATAGGGTTTATCCATGTTGAAAGGGTTTCAAAATTTTGTTTAAATCCATAAAACCCTACCAGAGTCTATTTCTTCATTACCTTTTTAGCCACTTAAGTTCCTCCTTAGAGCATGTGTTTTATTTCACTGCCGGGTAGGGCCAAATTTTTTTTTAAAGTCTTTAACCTAGCGAGCCTTTAGTCTTTCAAAGTTATAAAACCCGATGAGGCTTTTTAATTTTCCTAACTTTGAATGTTTTGAAAGTATTATGACTTTCAGGCCTAGTCGATATGAAGTGCAAAACCTGGTGGCCGTTTGATGATTCTAGAAAAAAGGCTAAAGGGGCTTAATTGTCTGGTGGATGTCTCTTATTCTCCAAATGCCAAGTAGTTAGTTATTTTTATTCCGCGACTAGGTGATAAAGGCTTTCTCCAAGTCTCCCGATTTCTGATAGTTTGTTCTTAACTTCCAACGATTTGGCATGGCGGTTATCTCTTAATCTCATCAGGAAGCAATTAAGGCATAGATCATTTAGAGATCATGCGACAAAGGAAATAGGTTTTAAAGGAGATAATTATCTCTGAATCTCATGAAGAAGTGGTAAAGTCTATTTGGATCTAGAGATTTAGTGATAAAGTGAAGGGCTTAGCAGTGGATAGTTATCTCCAGGTCTCCCAATATTTGGTGGTGATCTCTTAACCTTCAGTGACTTGATGAGGCTTTTATCTCCAAGTCTCACAATGAAACAATTAAGTAATGAAATATTCATTGATTAATCAACAACCATTGATGGCGGACAAGATCGAGGGCTATCGCTAAATCTCATAATGGGACCTGAGTTAAGACAAGTACCCAACTATCATGAGATATGTGTTAATCACTCATTCTCATGATCTAATTGTGGTTAAGGAAAGTGTTCGACTATTGAGATATTTTCCTTCATCGCTCAATCTCGTGATAAATCCTGACTTAAGAGAAACATTCCACGACTTGGTGATAGAAAGAAAATGCTAAGGTAAACAGTTGGTCGATAGTTTGCTGGATAAGGTAACAGTTAGTAAGAAGTGCTTGTGACTTGGTGAATAAGGTAAAGATGTTGCAAGTTTGATTTGATAGGACGATGGTCATGTTGCCGCAAGGGAAATGTGCTCGATGGTTAGTGATTGTGGGATCATGCTCTATCACCATGTGTCCAACCCGATAGGTCAAATAGAAAGGTGGGTCCAGTTGCCAAATGTTGCTGATGTGCTTGCTCCTGATTGGTTGTCGAGGATGGTGATGTGGCTAGTCATTGTCAAAGCCAAGTAGATTGTTCACCCGATTTTTGTGAGCTGCACAATGTGCTGGGAAAGACAAGGATCAATGGTCATGTTTTAAATTCTACCAATTGACTGTTGCAGTTGGACTTTTGAAGTTGTTTAAGGGTTTTTCTACAGGATTGAATCGGGTTTACTACAGATAAAGGGATTTTTATTAAATTCAAAGGCGTTCGATCTACTTGATCTGATCTTGTTCACTGGTATAGACTGATATTGAAGTGATACTTGTCTGTAAAGGGTGTCCATACTGTGGAGAAGTGGGTGAAACAGTCATGCCATTTATTACATAGCCAAAGGCACAAAGGGTTTTCATCATGATTTTTCCTATCCTTGTGGCTTTCTAGTAGGGTTTCAACCTTAACTGAACATCAAATTAGATCTAATTGCTCTGGATGTTTTGGCATGTATTTTCTATAGTAAATTGCCCGATTTTTGGTTGTTGTAGTTATTGTGTTACCCTAATTTTTCCCTAAATGATCCCAAGCTTGTTGCAATCCTTTATAAGGATTTCCAAGGTCATTTAGAAGGGTTCCAAATTCTCTATAATTTTTTAGAGCTGTTTCCAGGAGTGGTTCCTCTGTAAATACTGCCCTCTTCTTTGCATATAGGGTGTTCTTCTTTCCTTTTTGGTTTTCAGAGAAGAATATATGTTGTAATGGTTTGTGTTATGAATAAGATTTCAACATTTTTCATACTGTTATCAAGTTGTCTCCATTTTTCTTCCTAAATCACATGGGTTAAAGCATCAAGGGTGTTTTGGTCTCTTCTATTGTAAGTTTGCAATAGAGTTATTTCAAGGGAATAACTTGGATTTAGGATATGTCTTCATATGTGTATGAGTTGGGATATCAAGTGTATTTAAAGTTTGTCTTTTAGTGGATGCCGATTAATGTATTTTCTATTTCAGGGTCTCTTCCAAGGGGATGGTTAAATTCTTTGAATAGGTAGTTGCATATCTGAATACACAGGTGGATTCATAAGTAGAACTTGATCTATGGTGTATGTTGATGTAAGGTATTAACATATTAGAGTGTTTTGTCTTCTTTATTCATAGCTTTATGTTGCAGTGATTTATTTGACTATGTTGCCTATTGGATAAGGCACTGGTCTATGAGAGATTTGGGGTATTTCAGAGATCCATTCATCTAAAACATAAATGAAAACATTTTCCCTTTTATGTTGATAGGAGGATTTAGAAGTATTTCTAGTTTTCAAGCTTACTTTATGCAAGTGGGATACTACATAAGATTTGGTAAACATTGAGGTATTTGTTACCTATAAGTTTGAAAGCCATTCCACAATTATGTGTCTACAAGATTTTGTTTGTCAAAAGGAAGTTATGTGTCTGTAGATGAGGTATACTTGCCTGAGTGATGTGGTGCTCAAAGAGTAGAAGGTCTTGGAACCTTGTCAAGTTGGCTTCTTCTTGTCTCTTTTCTATTGAGGATGTTGAGTTTGTGTCCTAGGTTCTCAATCCCACCACCTGGTCTCAAATTCTCATCTAGGAAAGGAGATTGCAAGAAAAAGTACCAACACATAGCAACGAGACCCATGTGTGTAGATTGAAGAGAGCCTTTTATAGAATCAAGAAGGCTCCCAGAGCATGGTATGAGCACATTTATACATACTTGTAGGGAATAGGCTTCATGAAGAGTGAGGTAGATACCAACCTCTACTAATTGGTGGTTGGGGGTGAGGTTCTCATTCTTAACTATATGTAGATGACTTTTTTTTAACACCTATTCACTAGGGCTCATAGAGGAATGCAAGTGAGACCTTGCAACAAAGTTTGAGATGAAGGATTTGAGACTTATGCACTAGTTTCTAGGTATGAAAGTGTGGCAGAAAGATGGATAGATTTTCCTTGGACAAAGGGAAATATTGCATCAAAATATTGAAGAGGTTCAGGATAGACTATTGCAGATCCATGTCTACACCTATGATCATGAATTGGAAGAAGGTAGAAACATCTAGGGAGAAGGATGTAGATCACACTTTATACAAGAAGTTGATTGGTTCTCTCATATATTTGGTCAAAACTAGGTCAAATATAGCTTTTGAAGTAAACTCTCTTAATCAATTCATGGTTTATCCAACAAGAGTGCATTGGAAAATGATAAATCATGTGTTGCATTATTTGAGTGGTACAATTGAGTATGAGATTAGATATGCTCGAGGTGAAGGAATCAAGTTGATAGGCTATACTAATGCATATTGGGTAGGCAGTACGATAGACAAGAAAAGCACTTTAGGGTGTTGTTTAAGTTTGGAATTAGGAGTTATCTCTTGTTCAGTGGGAAGTAGAAGTCTGTGGCTCTGAGTTCTGTAGAAGAATAATACATAACAACTAGCATGGTGACATGTGAAGCTATATGGCTTCAAAAGTTTCTAGAAACCTTGTTTGGTTGGAGGGTTGAGACTATAGTGATACATTGTGACAATCAGAGTTGCAATAGACTATATGAGAATCCTGTGTTTCACGACAAGTCTAAGCATATAGACATAAGGTATCATGTCATTAGGGATTGTGTACAACAAGGAATTGTTCAACTACAATATATACCTACAGAAAAATAGGTAGAAGACATTTTCACAAAGGTATTGGGGAAGGAAAAATTCATCTTCTTTAGAGATAAGTTGGGTGTTATGTAGAACAACTTTTTTGGTAAGAGGGACTATTAGTTGGGTAGCTTGAAAAGTTGTTTGTCCATTGTCCAAGAACTATAAAATAGTTATTTTTCTAGAAAATTTGTTAGAATGACCTCCAGATAATTATTTAAAATTAATTAGGTGACTCTTTTAGAGACACCTAGGAACCAATTAGTTAGGGTTTGTTGGAGTCTAATTTATCTCAGCCGTTGATTGAGATTAAATCACAGATGTTTATTTTCCAACGAGAGGATTATAAAAGGGGTTATTGGACATTTGGAGTGGACACACTTCAAAAACATTTGTAGTGATATCAAATGAATTTACAGTGTTAGCAAATAGTTTTGCAGTGATAGAAAGGAAGCGATGATAGAATTGGAGACATCAAGAGTAGAATCTAAGTAGGAAAAATTGAGAGAAGAGTTTCTAGAGGACAATATTGATGGATCTCTGCCAGTAAGAGGCAAGTACTTTATGTATCTCTTAATTTTCTGACGTTTAATATAAACACCTCATTTGGAGTACTAGTTTTCCCTTTAGGGTTTTTCCATGGAAAATTTGTCCAAAAATATTGTGTTCATTATGTTGCATATTTTTCATTTGTGATTTTGTTTGTGAAGTTATAGCTATGTTTATTTTTAATATTTGTTGTGAATTAATTTTTGGCAGTCAAATAATCTATATAAGTTAGGAAATTAATAATCAGTAGCTGCAATAGAGATTTCACACATCTCTCTCTCTCTCTCTCTCTCTCTCTCTCTCTCTCTCTCTCTCTCTCTCTCTCTCTCTCTCTCTCTCTCTCTCTCTCCCTCTCTCTCATGACCCACCTTGTGAGACTCCTTTTTTATAGTTATTATGTGATTCTTTGATTATGTCGACTTGGTCGATGGACCTTGACTAGTGACTATGTGTGTTAGTCTTTGTGAGCTAGACTTTAAGTTGATATGTTCCTCGACTTAGACTTTTAGTCGATATGTTACATTCGACTATGTGACTGTTATTTTTCATTCCTACTTACCATGTTTGATTTGATACATGATGATGATAATGATGTTATGATCTAATGATACATTATGATCGTGTTGTATTATGATGTCATACTGATGTTGTTGTATTATGTGATGATCTTACATATTGATGTTCTTGTATTCTATGATGATCTTATAGGACATTCTATAATGTTTTAAATTATTGTTACATGTAAATGTGATAGAGTATCATATACTTTGCGATGGAATTTGATGATATTTCACCGATTATGATTGACTTGGACACTGACCTATTGACGTGGGTTTGAGTGTGCTTGAGTGGTTGCAGGACAAAGGCATGGGTGTGGTTGAGGTAGAGGAGGCTAGCTACTCGATAGTGGTGAGTATGAAAGATATGGCCTTGACACACCACTTAGTTGCATCTCATGAAAAACTTAATGAGTTTTATCTCCAACCATGACCTCGATATGACTATGTGGATGATCTTATTTAGAACTAGAATAATGTGTTTTACTTCTAACCTTACCTCCGTGAGATAAATGGTACCAATTGTACAAAAATAGATTATTGGATAAAGAAATTACTTCTCCAAAAATAAGATAAATAGACCAATTATTATGCTTGTAAATTGCTTATCTTAGATAATCAATATGTTATTGAATTACATAATTGAATTCATGATTCCAAATAAATGAAAACACCCTTGTTATGAATAACTTCTTTTTATTCCTTACCAACTTATCAAATAATGGAATAAATTTTTACACTTACCCTATTGGACATGATGGAATTTTATTTATGTTTTATCTAATTGATTTAAATTTGAAGGTAACACTAAGAATCCCTAAAGAAATGGTTATTAAAAACCAAACATTTATGGGTGAAAAGAAGATACGAGAGGGGGACAATGTTACTTTTCTTGAGCAGACCTTTAAAGAAAAATCTTCTTGGTGGATTGGGGTAATCAACAAGAGGAGAACGCTTTCTATTCGGAAAAGAAATCCAAGACTTAGAAAATAGGGGTTTTTAGCTGAGCGTATCAGAAATCATAGCAGAAAAGATAGTAAAGAAAATATCAAAGCTGGACTCGGAGGGAGCCACTTTTAGGAAATAACATCTAATCCAAGTTCCTCTATTCTCTATAAAATTATTTTAGCTATTTTGGAGTTTACTTGAAAGAAAATTTAGAGACAATAAAATGTTTCTTTGGGAAAACACGTTGTTCTAGACAATTTTACTGAGCGCCCTTTTTAATCAATGTGATTACTTGTCATTGAAATGAAAATGATTGCATGTTAATTTTTCCAACCTCCATTGCAAGAATCTGGAGTTTAAAATGCCTTAGAGCTGTTATGCCGAGAGTAGCGTTTATTTAATTCTTAAATGTTTCTTTAGTTTTCCCTTGTAGCTGCCGAGATTCCGTTTTGTAATTTTTTATTTACATATTTTTATTTTGTTCTGGCCTTTGGCTTGGGATATGTATATTTATTCATATTTCTTAACATGCAGCGATATCATCTGCCAAATTTTGCCCCTTTCATCGTGAATCTGACTTTTGCCTTTAGATGTGATCTGACGGACTTCCTGTGATTCACATGCTGTATATTGTTTATAATATAAGAAACTTGTGTTGTGTGCTTGAAGGATTGAACCTGAGACTTGGTTAATGATTCAATGCTGTAAGCTTGCCATATACCCCTTTTTAAGCATTTTCCATTTATTATTACTCATGTTTTCCTTGTTCCTGACGCCTCAATCAGATACAGAGGCATGTTATTCTTGATCATAATTGTTATTTTACCATCTTTTGTTGTGAATTGTGTCTCTTGGCAATATGAACTAGTTTTATTTAGGTACTTGTGAATTCACCCAACTTAGAGTTTAGTTTTAGAATTGGATTTTATAGACTGAAATTGCTAGAACTATGTCTTTTATATACATTATTTGCTATCACAACTAGATTTTATTAAAATCGAAGTGCAAAAATTGAAATACTAACCAACTCTTGACTTTAATTAAGTTGGAGCCAACATAGAGATTAAGTTAAATCAAATTATCAAACCGCTACTCCCAATGCCTGCATAGACCTATGCCATGTATATTCTTAGCATGTTATCATTCTATAGTAAAATTAATTCAATTTTAGTTCCTCCTATTAGAGTTGCATACCTTCCGGATATTAGGTACGAAGAAAAGGGATTTAGGGGGCATTTACGTTTAAAGTTAACAGAGTCCATCGATCCTTGGATTCATTGAAACAAAATCTCTTGCCTTATTGTAGATATAATTGTTCACAAAATGGTCAGCACTCCCCTCGGGATTTGTGACATGATTTAACAGCTTCTTGTGTCTTCTATAAGTCTAGTGGTTGTATTAGGCATTAACAGGTTGATCTTTTGGTACAACGGCAACCACTACTTGTAACAAGTGGTATCAGAGCTTGGTCACATGTTTGAATCCCCTTGGGTAACACTGAGGGGGAGATTGTTGTCAAAATGGTTAGTGCTCCCCTTGGGATTCGTGACATGGTTTAACAGCCTCCTGTGTCTTCTATAAGTCTAGTGGTTGTATCGAGCATTAATAGGTTGATCTTTTGGTGCAATGACAACCACTACTTGTAATAATAATATGTAGTAAAGATAGACTATGATCAATAAGGGTGTTCAATTTAATTGTTTAGAAAATGGTAGATACACACAGACTCTTCGAATAACCAATTATAATGCAGTTTTGAATATGAATGATTAGTCTAAAATAATGAAACATGGCACTGAATATGAATGATGTGTAACATTGCTTGTACTTCAAGTTGTTGTTACAACTCTTTACATGACATTAAAGCACTCTGTTAGAATTATGCCACTAAAATTTTGATTTATCATGAAAGGTTAAATTGTGTGACTAAGTTGAATGTGGAAGAATCTATAAATGAAACATGAAACTAATTTATGTAGACAACTTGAGTTGGGTAACCCATGCTTATAGCTGTAATTTATTCTTGACTACTATATGTCTGATTGTTTCTTTTCTATAATTGGGGATTCTCTCTTTATATTTTGTATTCAAGCATGGTGAATGCCCATGTGGAATGAGGAGTTGAGAAGAGTTATTTTTCCTTGCATCTTGATGTGTATTTTGATTGGACGTATACAGACAAAATGAATAGTTTGAAGTTGCTTTTCATATGTATTAGAGTTCAATGTCTTTCACCTTTGTTATGTGATTGTTATAAGAATATGTTTATTTTATTTTTTTGTGAGAAAGATAGATTTGGAAGGGTATTGAATGTGTGCAATTAGGGAAGGGAAGTTTACAAAAAGTTATACTTTTCTTTCTATCTTCCTTTAGAAATCTGGTCCAAATGCTTTGGCCAAAGTTATTTATTGCATATGTCTTCTTCTATGCATGGTTTGTTTCATCTCTCTGCCACATAACATTGCATTAGTCATATGTGCTTGCAGTTATGTTCATGACCACACCAGATCCTTTCGACCCATTGATGCTGAGTTGCTAAGATTTTCGAGAAGGGTTGAGGGAGCTAACCAATTCGTGGTTGGGCAGAAAAAGCACTTGAGCCACACTCTCATCTTGTGATAGCAGACGAACATTGTTTGATGACTAAGGAGACAGGGACATGCATATGGACATAGGTTCAATGGTATATTTGTTCATGTATATGATTCAACCTTCATGGTCTTGTACTTGTTTGATGTACTCCTTTATCTATATTGTATTTGATGTTCAACGTGCAGATCGACATCTTTTATTGCTCTTGATGTATGACACACTTGATGTATATGATTTTATGTATGATGTAATGAAGCTCGATGTGTAGGTTGACTTCCTTAATGTAATTGATTATATTTATTGTAGTCATGTGTGATGACATTATGTGTACGACAGTTGGGTCAACATTTTTACTAAATTGAATTCTTATAGTGCATACTTAACTCAATGTGTAGGTCAAAATCAAGTGTAATTTCTTTATTTATGGAATGGAATTATTTGATTGATTACACTATGTGTTAAATTGACTTTGAATTTCTTAATTGACTTTCCACATTTCATGTTGATTGCTTATATGACATTTTTGAGAAAATGTAGTATTTACACCATCTCAATCCCATTATCTCTCCTCTCTTCCTCTATACATCTATCCCTTTCTATCTCTAAACAAGAATTTCATAAACCAAATATTAATAAAAGAAAAATAGTTATTTCTAATGTATGAGTATACCATTCGTAACTATTTTCTCGTGTCCCCTCATTTTTCCTTCCTAGGAAAAGTTAATTTTGAGCTTTTGAATTAATAAAAACTAGCCCAATATTCTCCTTAAATTTGGAGGGCCAAGCCATTCTTTCCTATGTGCCTTGTTTTCCAAAGATTATTGAGAGGTATCGTTTTAATTCTTGATCTTTCATCACAAGAATAACAACTATTCCATTCTGCCCCTTTCTTTTGCCACTCCCCTTCTCCTAATTGCTACTCTCCTGTAATCAGTTTTGACTTAGCCAACTCTATGTGGCCAAACAGGAATCTTGATCGTAGTCCATTTCTTTTTTAGTCCATTTCAACTATTGATCGCATAAAGTAGGTTGTGTATCTTGGATTAAAAAGAACGCTTGCAATATAATTAGATTATTTAGTATAATTTATATTTATATTTTAATAAATAAATAGCTTGCAGTATGATCTAAATGAGTAAAATGATCCCATTGATCAACATTTAAAAAGTTTGTAAAATTTAAGAAACTTTTATGATGTTTTAGAAAAAATAAAAAATGCTTGCAGTGCAATTAGATTATTTAGTATAATTTGTATTTGTATTTTAATAAATATATAGCTTACACTGCGATCTCATTGAGTAAAATGATCCCATTGATCAAAATTTAAAAAGTTTGTAAAATTTAACAAACTTTTATGATGTTTTAGAAATTTTTTATGTTACTCCTATATCAAATGATGGAAAGAAAATGATTTCCTTTCGAACAAATATGCTGAAAAAGTCTTTGACACTGATGTTATAGGATTTGTGAGAAACTTTTTAAGAAAAAAATGAGAAATAAACAGAGTAAATTGGTTACATTAGTATCTAATCAAGAATAGCTAAATAAATTATTTAGAAATATAAATGAAAATAATAATGAACATAGACTAATTCTACCTTAAGCTATTGAAAACAGAGGAATTGGTAAAGTCAACATGCACACAAGTACCTCCATAATAAAGGGTTGCATTAGACAATAAGGACAAAAATTCTAAATATGGTCTTATAATTTCAAACTCATATCTGCCATGTCAAATCACCCTCCAACATTGCTTTGCCAAAACTGTCACTTCCCAGCTCAGTCTACCCAAAAGTTTAAAAATCTATATATATAGAAGGGGAAAGGTTGAATAATATATTTTAAAAATTATTATTAGAATAAGTGGATTTAATTTTAGAGGAAATTTTATAGTGAGTGTTTGATTTCTAATAGTATTGGGATGGGTGACTTTTGAAATAAGTGTAAGAGGATCATTCATGTTTATAAAAAATAAGTTCTTATAAATATTTATAAAATATGATTCCATACATATTAATTTAGATATTAGAGAACTAGATTTTGATAAAATGTTATATAATTTAATATATATTTAAAAATCACATAATTAAAATTTTTGATAGTCTTAACACACGTATATTGTTAAGGAACATAAATCCTTTCTAATGATAAGATACATCTTTTGGTGTCATTGGAAAGACTCCTAAAAGTTTTATTTTATAAGAGAAAAAGACTTATTTTGATTACATTCTTAAATGCCTTGACTCTTCTCAAAGACATCTCTAAATTCTCTTTATATCAAGAGAGGGAGAATAATCACTCTTTATCTCACTATACTTGAGCGTAATCAAGTTGAATAGTCTAAGAATTTCTTTTACAAAAACAACAAAACAAACATTGACCGCTTTTTTGTTTGATGAAATGTAAAATTATTATTGACTATTTAACCATTCAACTAAATGATATTTGAAAAAGGTAGTCGTACCTAACTAATTAATTGAAAATAATATTAAAATATAATAGAACTTTAATAATGCCTCTAATAATTTTTTAGATAGAATTTTATGTTCAACATCTTCAAGTAAAAGAAGATTCACTGTTAATAATAAATGTTGTGAGCTATTCTAAGAATAGAAGTATCTATCTTCGACATATGATCAATTACATATATAATATAAGAAAAAAAGAAAACACTTCTAACATAGAGCTTCGAGACCTTTTATGATAGGTATGTTTCCTTGTCATTCATCCCGCCAATGATGACCTTAAAGGATATCATACAAATGTAATAACTCAATTCACAAAGCTCTAGGTATTGATGACCTTGATGCAGTAGCTATCAATATAGAAATAGGAAGGCGCATGTTTAGGTAGAGACTTGAAATAAGAGATTGGATGCTAAAAGGCGAGATTTATTAGAAGAAATTAACAATGTTGAACCCAGGTCCATAAGGAACAATTGGAGTAAAATAGTTGTGTTGAAGGTGCTTTGAGGAAGCCCTTAAATAACACACACTAAGGAAAAAATTAAGCTAGCTAGAAAAAGTTAGTTAGCTCTAACAATTTAACATTTTAAGCCCAGGAATAAGCCATTAGTGTGTGTTGTTTAAGTCATTCGGTGCTCTAATGGGTAACAATTATTCGAAAGGTATGATTATAGCATTTATTTTGAGGAAATTATCCCAACAAAAGTCTAGGGACCAAAATGAATCTACTCAAGAAGCATGTAAGAAGCATCTTGGAGAGGGTATAGAGGATGAAAAATCCACAAACGTCATGAAGAAGTTAATCCTAGGGATTTTGAGAACACATTTCTTGCAAGCTTTCTTCTTGATAGGGTGGAGGTAGTAATGACCCTTGAGGAAGAATTTAAAGTTAGTATTAAATAAGAAAGTGGTGGAGGTAGTACAACTGCAGAGGATGAAAGAATGATTGGTCGAGGTGGATAGAGATACAGATTCTTTGTTGATTATGATCTGAAGTGTTCATAAAAAAATATTGGTGAACTTATGGTTTCACATATTTCCTTTGAGGTTGATGTGAGATTAAGGATGGAAATGTAGGGGATATTATTATTTGTAGCGTTTTGGTTCGGTTTTAAGTGGGAGATTGTTGAATGTGAAACCCAATAGTCACTTTGTTTACCTCCAATAACTTTTAGCTCTTCATATTTTGGATATTGTTGTTATGATTGTTTATAAATAGCTAATATATTGTCTTGCTTGATGAGTGGATGTAGCCATTTATTGTGAACCAATAAAACCCTGATGTTTTGTCAATTGTTCTTTGAATCTCTAATTCTATTTTTAAATTCTTTTTCTAGATGCTCTTTTATTTAAAAGGAGTTGTCAGTGTAGAAAGCTCCACCCATGCCCAACAAAAAAAATAAAAAATCACTCTCACAAAACAGATGCTACTATGCATGATGGAAACCACTCCAAAGAAAGAGTGTGCCAATATAAAAGAGCACCATTGATATGAGAAAAATGTCATTGACATGCACATGAGAAGCATGTGCCTAAAAGAATTTCAACCATGAAGATAAAAATAATGCTCCGTTCAAATTCAATGTCATGATGTGTTAGTGACCCTTGGTCTACTTGTGAAGTTGAAAGGTTCTGAATGAGGCCACCGGAGATCAAGTCTTGTTGAGTGTAAGGCTCCAAAATAAATAAATAAATATGATGAAAAAAGGATTGTGCCCTAGATGAACTCGGTAGAATGGATGCTCCTCAGTCCTTGATTCTTAGACTAGAACTTTTCTTAGACTAAAAATTGTGCAACCTGACTTATGCACTCCTATATAGATAGCTAAGAAACCCATCAAAAAAATACCAAGATATAGGTAAGCACCTGACTGGAAAACAAAGTCATAGATCCCCAAAATCTACCAAATCTAGCTCATCGCCCATGCAAACTAATATGGCGCTGGCCGTGGGGAAAATAAAGTCACACGTGTATCATCTTAAAATGGAAGCACTTCCATGATAAGAGCATTTAGCCCTTCAATTAAGTGGTCTGGGGTCATGTTAAGCGCCTTGATCAGGTCTTTGCATGTATTTGGCTTTTCCCTCTGTTATGCTTTCCTCTGTACCTAATTTTCACTTCATATTTGCATTTCCTAGCATTCTGGGTCAGGATTCTAAAGTTTTTGACCATAAGGTCAAAGTCAACCTTATGGGGTCAAATTTGACCTTGACCCTAACCTAGTCAGGATCAAACTTGACCCTGACCTGGTCAGTTCCAAGCTCGTCCTTGACCCCTTGTCCAGATTTCAAATTTCCTTGATTTTCGGGTGTCGGGTTTTTGGGGATATTTGTTTTCCCGCCTCTGGGTTGGCCATTTCAGGTTTTGGAATGGTAAATCCTTAAATTTCATTTAATCTAGGTATATTTTCTAAAGGTTAGGACCTAATTGGGATTTAATTCTCCAAGGTGGCCCCTCTAGAGGATTGTGCCCTAGTTCACTATAAAAGGAGGCCTTCCTCTCTCATTTTGACATCCATAATTCACATCTTCTTTTGCCATCAAGCTCTCAAGTTCAAGAAAGCCTTCAAGCATTCAAGTGTTCAAGCATTCATCCATCAAGGAGATCCATTGTTATCCATTGAAGGATTCAATCTCTTTGGAGCCGTCTTGAAGATCCATCCTTCTACATTCATCCAAGCTTCCTCATATGCAAAGATCAATTCAAGATTGGTGTTGAAGATCAAATACCATTGATTAGAGACATCCTACATTCATTCTACATCCATTGAAGCATTCCTACTTGTGGATTTGAGGATTTGAATCCTCTACAAGGACTTCAACATAAGCAAGGTGAATTGTTTCAATTACTTTATTTATGCATACTACATTTCGATTCAATTTCAAGGTTAATTCCAAAATTGGGGTTTGACCAAGGCAAACCCTCCATAGAAACACAACCCCCATTTTCTTGTAGGTGCAGGTGCGAAATTTTAGATCTGAGAGTAGATTTGGATACCCTTTTCAGCGAACTTCTGGGATCTACGAACAAAGTCAGAATCGACCTTCAAATAAAGAATGTAGCCTTTGACCTTTTATGAGGGTCAAAGACTACCTGCCGTCGGAAAGACAAAAGATTTCTGGGTTTTCTTCGTCTCGACATTTCTAGTCCAAAATAGGTTGCAAAATTGGCTGAAAGTACACACATACATAAAAAATTGGCATTTTCTAGATTTGCCCTAATTTTGAGGTTAGTATTTGTATTTCAATTATTTCAGATTTCAAGCATAATTCAACCATAGGGAAATATAGGGTTTTTCTCTACCTTTCAGATTCTTCATAGATTGATTCAATTGTGCATTAACCTTTTGGTTGATCAAATTGGATCTCTCTGGGAATTTGGATTTGGGAGTGGATCTCATATTTCCCCCATACATTCTACATTACATTGAATAGGTGTGATTCCATTTTACCCCTATTCATTTTGGTGACCCGACATACTTACTCTCTTTTCTTTTGTGGAATTGGATGCCCTATTGTGTCTTCCTTTTATCTTGTTAGTATTAGATTTCTCCTTTGTGTTAGATCTTGGATGCTAATTAGATTTCAAAAATACAAAAATATTCATGCTTTACGTGTTCTTAGTTTAGTTCATTTGCATTACATTGGTTTATGAGCTTTACTACTACTAGTCCTACTTATAACATTCCGGTTAGAAGAAGTCATAGACTCATGGGTGCCTTTGATCCTGAATCTTCCTCTCCTTTCCTTAGGATCCCAAATGATAACTTGATTCTTCATGATTCTAGTCGTACAATGGAGCAAAACTCTTCTCACTCATCTCATGATGCTTTAAGAGTTCTTCCTGAACAAGTTCAAAAACTTTCAACTGAACTTGATAAAATGGGTAATTGGCTTATTCAAGAGAACCATAATCAAGATTCTATTCAAGCTATAGAGGCTCTTAAGAAAGTTCTTCGTGATAGTGATCAAGGTGTTAACCTCTTGTGTGGTATTACTCACCTTGTGCATTCAAATGTTAAACCTTTAGCTCAAGAAGCTCAAGATTTAGGGTTGTTTCCTCCTACCACTAGTGTTGAACCTCCTTCTAATCCTTTACCTAGTATTCCTACCTATACTCCTTTGGTGACTGTGATGGTTCCCTCTATTCCTATGAGTGTTCCTCTTGTGTCTCTTCCTACATCACAACCTTTATATCATAATGTTCCTTTTACTTATTCTAATCCGCTTCCAAATATAGCTCCTAGTGTTCCTCCCTTTGTGTCTTCTATTCCTGTAGCTTCTTACACTTTACCTAGTGTGTCTAATGTTGCTACTCCTATTTCCTCTAATGATTCAACAATCATTAGTTTGGCTCAAACTATGTCCTCCTTACAACAACAACTCACTTCCTTAAATCAAAACAAGTTTAGTATACCTACATGTGATATGGGAAGTCCCTTGTCCCGAGACATTATTTGTACTCCTGTTCCTCAGCAAGGTGAGATGCCTCATCTTGAGAATTATAATGGAAAAGGAGATCCTATTCATCATGTTAAAACATTCCAAATCCGTTGTAGTGATTATGCTCATGATCATAGGATTTTAGCCAAACTATTTGCTAGAACCTTCCATGACAAGGCCTTACAATGGTAGATTTAAGCATTTGCATGCTCAGATTTCCTATCCTATTCCTAATATTGATATTCAACATATGTTTATTTCAAATTTGCAAAAAGATATTAGAGATAAGATTCTGCTTACTGAATTTACCTCTTTTCAACAACTTTGTGCAACGCTTCATCATTATTAATTACAAGTGAGTCAATTTGAGAGCAGCACTCCAATGGCTCCTGTTCCAGTTGATAAGAGTGATGCTGCTCCTAATCCAAACAAATTTCAAAAATTCAACAATTATGTCAAGATAAACAAACAAGGGAATGCAGTTGCTGATCAAGTTGCTGTTGCATCTCACAATGCCACTTCTGCATCCACTGCTTTTCGATTAAATCATACATTTACTCCTCTTTTTTAATATTTACATGCTATTATGAATAGGTTTTTAACTACTAATATGATTACTTTATCTCCTCTTCGACCTCTTTTACCTGCTATAATTGCATCTAAATCTTTTGATAAAAATGATTTTTGTCAATATCATCATCAAAATGGTCATGATACTGAGAAATGTTATTCTTTAAAACATAAGCTTCAATACTTAATTGACTCTAATGCCTTATCTGTTGATAATATTGATGGTAGTGGGAAAAAATCTATCTCTCCTCCTAATCAAACCTTCAAATCTATACGAATCCTTTACCTACGCATGATACTAATACCATTGCTCAACCATCTGCCATGAAAATTGTGTATGATTCAAATATGGATGATCTCAATCATGTTGTTAATCAAGTGGAGCATGTTAGTCCATCTATATCTCCACCTCAACCTCAACCTCAACCTCAACCTCAACCTCAACCTCAGATTTAACCTCAAGTTCAATCCCAACCTTGATCAAAACCTAAATCTAAACTGAAAACTCTACCTAAACCTCAACAACAACCTAAGAATAAAAGACCTCAGGAACTTTTGATTACCTTTGATGATTCTGAGACTATTAAAGCTCCTGATGGTCCCCTTTACATTCCTGCTAGGATTTCTCAAAAATCTACTTGTGGTTGCCTTGTTGATACTACATCTTTAGTCAATGTTATTACTGAAGAAAATCTTTTTATGAAAATATTACAATGTGATTCTTATGATACATCAGATGTGTGGATTCAAACTTGCAATGGTTTTCTTTATCCATCATTTGGTTCTATTACTTTACCGGTTGAACTTTGTGGAAAAATTGTGAACACTACCTTTGTTGTTCTTCCTAGTTTTGATCAATTTCAAGTTAAGCTAGGTTTTCCTTGGTTGAATGCCATGCATGATATTGCATCACCTATCCATAAGTGTCTTAAGTTCATTCATGATGAAGAAGTGAAGATGATTACTCATAGTCTATATCAACCTTCTAGGCCTAGAGATTGTGTTGCTCTTGATTTCTTTTGGCCTTCATTACCTAATTCATGTCCTCCTCGACCTGATAATCTTTTTCATTCATATCAAGCTTATAAACATCATAAGATTCTTTAATTAAGCTTTCCTCCTATGGATCTTAATCATGGTATTTTACCTACACCTTCTATACCTCCTTTAACTATGGCTTCTAGTTCTATTAATCAAGTTCCTTCTATTGAACCTATCAAAGATCTTGTGATTGTTGATAATCCTATTAATCCTCCTAAAGAACCTATGAAGGATCCTATGATTGTTCCTCCTAGTTCTCAACCTATTTCAAATAAATCAAAATGTAATCAATCTGCTAATGAATGTTGTAAAAAGTGTCATGCTCATGCTAAATCTCGTAATGCTATTCTTCAAAGATCTCTATCTTCTTTAGATAAACCTATGCATGGTATGTTAGAAGAGGTTGTTACTAATAATGATGTTAATATGCATGATTATGATGATTCTATTCGTATCTTAGATCCTATTTTGATTAATTTGGATGAAGAAGATACTCTTGATGATATTGATGATGTTAATGATGAATATGAGACTATTGACATTGACATTGATTTACCTAATATGCTTTCATCACAATTAACTCTTACACCTAGTGTCAAACATTGTGATTCTCAAGAGGATCCTTGTTTGGAACTGGCTATCATTCCTACTATGTTGGATATAGTCCCTCTTGTGAGTTACCCACCTTCCCTAAATGATATACAACAAGATGGAGAGTAGGCGGCATGCTTGATCAGCTTGTCCTTTGTGGTAGCTTTGTTGTGTGTTTTCATGTTGTATTGTGATTCTCCTATAATGTGTTTGCTAAACATTGTTAGATTCTTTTATACAATCCTTGTTACTCAGTTGGTACAAGGTGATGAAGGAATCAAAACTGTTGTTCAAATTCCTCTATATGTATCTCTATTCTTCTATGTGTTGTTCAATGTTATGTTGTAAATGTGATATTGTTTGTAAATTTTTCCTTGTGTAATCTTCTTGGATTCGAGATATGGTAACACTAATTCTTTTTGGTCTCCATGTCATGGTCTGAAAAGATTCTCCTTCGTATATCTTATGTGATCTTTTGTCCTTTGTGATCGTAGTTCTACTTTCTTTGGGGAATGATGTCAATTCATTTACAATAATATCATACATATATTATCTTATGATCATACTAACCCCATGGTAGGTAGATCCCTTCTGTGTTCTTTGTATGTTTCTGTGATATTTCCCTTGATTTTTCTTCGTCTGGGGGCATCTTGACGTGGAAACATAATTAGTGGAGTTGTTTATGTTTCTGTTAAATCCATTGCTCCTGTTAAAGTGTTAGCAATGACTTTAACGTGGGGGCATACGCTCTGCTCACCTATTGCACACACACACTTTTTGATACACACATATTATTTTTCAAGATACTTTTCTCCCTTTTTGGATTAGTAATTAATCTTTAAAGCATGGATTTATATTTTAGGATCTCTTGATCCCTTAAGGTCGGAGGTGTCCTTAAGATTGGATCTCTTTGTTGTTTTTGGTTTTATTCTTATGGAATAGAATATTCCTAAGGGTAAATCCTTGATGGGTTGACTAGTGAGTAGCCACATTCACTAAGCGGTTCAATTCCATCTTTCCAGTTGCGTTGTTACCTTGTGTGGTTCACAATGGGACATAAGCTCTCATTGGGTGAGGTAATCACACTCTTTCTTTCTCTCTCTAGAGATGTCTCTCTGATTGTGATCTAGGAGTTGATGAAGACTTGAGTCCCTAGGGGCTTAAGGTTTCTCTTTGTCCCTTGGATTACGATAAGATTATCTTTTCATTCTAATCTCCTTTACCAAGAGTTTGCATCAAGTCCATACTCTTGCTAAAGTGGGGGCTTAATGTATCATCTTAAAATGGAAGCACTTCCATGATAAGAGCATTTAGCCCTCTGAGTAAGTGGTTTGGGGTCATGTTAAGCACCTTGATCAGGTCTTTGCATGTATCTGGCTTTTCCCCCTGTTCTGCTTTCCTCTGCACCTAATTTTCACTTCATATTTGCATTTCCTAGCATTTTGGGTCAGGATTCTGAGGTTTTTGACTATAAGGTCAAAGTCAACCTTATGGGGTCAAAGTCAACCTCAACCTTGACTTGGTCAATTCCAAGCTCGTCCTTGACCCCTTGTCCAGATTTCAAATTTCCTTGATTTTTGGGTGTCGGGTTTTCGGGGATATTTGTTTTCCCGCCTCCGAGTTGACCATTTCGGGTTTCAGAATGGTAAATCCTAAAATTTCATTTAATAGATAGGTATATTTTCTAAAGGTTAGAACCTAATTGAGATTTAATTCTCCAAGGTGGACCCTCTAGAGGATTGTGCCCTAGTTCACTATAAAAGGAGGCCTTCCTCTCTCATTTTGACATCCATAATTCACATCTTCTTTTTCCATCAAGCTCTCAAGTTCAAGCAAGCCTTCAAGCATTCAAGTGTTTAAACATTCATCCATCAAGGAGATCCATTGTTAGCCATTGAAGGATTCAATCTCTTTGGAGCCCCCTTGAAGATCCATCTTTCTACATTCATCCAAGCTTCCTCATATGCAAAGATCAATTCAAGATTGGTGTTGAAGATCAAATGCCATTGATTAGAGACATCCTACATTCATTCTACATCCATTGAAGAATTCCTGCTTGTGGATTTGAGGATTCGAATCCTCTACAAGGACTTCAACATAAGCAAGGTGAATTGTTTCAATTACTTTGTTTATGCATACTACATTTCAATTCAATTTCAAGGTTAATTCTGAAATTGGGGTTTGACCAAGGCAAACCCCCCATACAAAAAAAACCCCCATTTTCTTGCAGGTGCAAGTAAGGAATTTCAGATATGATAGTAGATTTGGATACCCTTTTTGGTGAACTTCCAGGATCTGCGAACAAAGTCAGAATCGACCTTCAAATAAAGAATGTAGCCTTTGACCTTTTATGAGGGTCAAAGACTACCTACCGTTAGAAAGACAAAAGATTTTTGAGTTTTCTTTGTCTCGGCATTTCCAGTGCAAAATAGGTCACAAAATTTCCCAAAAGTACACACAGACATCAGAAATTGGCATTTTCTAGATTTGCCCTAATTTGAGGTTAGTATTTGTATTTCAATTATTTCAGATTTCAAGCATAATTCAACCATAGGGAAATATAGGGTTTTTCTCTACCTTTCATATTCTCTGTAGAGTGATTCAATTGTGCATTAACCTTTTGGTTGATCAAATTAGATCTCTCCTTTGGGAATTTGGATTTGGGAGTGGATCTCATATTGCCCCCATACATTCTACATTACATTGTATAGGTGTGATTCCATTTTACCCCTATTCAATGCCAATGACAAACATCTATCACTGAGATCAAATAAGAGAGTTTGAAGCCAAGAAAGGTTGCTAGCAGCAGAAAGTGTGCAACATCCAAAATACATTAAGGTCGCTAAGCCCCTATCCAAATGTAGGAAGCCCATCCATGAAAAATGATCTCTACTACCAACCAAAAAAAGTGAACAATTACAAAAAGTCCCATAGAAAATCAGTCCAATGAAAACTTTGGCCAAGAAGTCACTCAGAAATGCCGCCCACAGATAATTGACTATACCAATGCATGGAAGCACAATGCCAAAACAAATAAGATGTCTTTCACCAATCTTAGCATGAAATCTAGTTGCAAAACCTCCAAAGATGGTGGTAGAAGTTACAGAATGTAAAAGAGTCTATGCATGAGTATATTGGCTTCAACTCAAAGCCAATCAACAATGTCGACCTCCTCTGCAAACATGAATTTTCAGTAAAAATCTAAAATTGCTTGAGCAAACTAGTGGTCAATCATGTGGGAACCTCGACAATAGGTAGATCTATGAAAAAGTGCCACTGAAAAAAGAATCCAACGCCAAAAAAATGGAGCCCACCACAAAAAAATGTGAGGTTGCTAGTGGTATGAAACAGAAAACCAAGAAAATGACATTCAAGTGGGCATGAGATCAAGCCTTTTTTTTGGTAGATTTTGGCATTTGGACAATCATTTTAAGGTTTTTGGTACTTTTTAATGCAACCAATGAGTTTCATTTGAGAAAATAGATTTCTAGGTGTGCGAATGGTACATCTATGAAAATCCAAGACATGAACCCAAGGAAGACAAGCAAGGGAACCCCAAAATCTTAAGAAGTGGAGATTACAAAATATTATGCTAATTAAAAGAAAGGTCATCTTGAAAGTTTGAGAAAATCTACCAAATTTAGGGTTTGATGGCTTTCTGAGCACACCAAATACTTATATTTACAAAAGTGTCTTCATTGCAAACAACATCTATCATAACTAGAATGGTTTAAAAGTCTGTTTTCTTCCAAGTAGGCTGGTTGATCAGATAACCAGAGGAAATGCAAAGCCCAAGAAGAAATTTCTAGGCTTCATCTCTAGAAATAGAACAAACAATCCATTTAGTGAAAAGGCCCAATCCTTGTTGTTAGGTTGAGAGGAGCCCAAGACTATCAAAGTCACACAAGATACAACAAAACTCTAAGAGGACCCTATGAAAAACCTTGCGGCCTTCTAAAGAACCCCATAAATAATCTCCTAGTATTTTTTTTCCAATTTTAAATAGGAGATCTTAAAGGGATTCAAACACAAAGAATAATAAACATGGGTGGCTATGAGAATTATAGAGCACGCCTAAAATTTACTTTTTGACTCGACTGGTTTAGTAGTCCAGAAAACTCCTTAATTTTTGGAAGTACCGCATTTCAAAGGCTCACAAGGAAGGCCCAAAAAGAAAAAGAAATTCTAAGAAATTGAAAGATTTCCCCATGCTCAATCCACTTGCACCCATATTGTAGCATTTGAGGTAGATCTAAGAGGAAGGATTGTTAGTAGCACTGAGTTTTATGTCACTGAATGACATAGCTAAAATATACAAAAAAATTGTCAAGACATTGAAGGGCCTCTTTAATTTTTTCTCTTCTTCAACTAGAGTGAGGAAAGAATCATCTACAAAATAACCATTGACTAGCTTGAAAAATGACTTGGGTAGGGAAATATAAATTTTCCAAATGATATCCAAAGCCTTCAACTACTAGAACATATAAAGAGGGAGCCAAAGGGAAACCCTTCCAAATTTAAGGGTGGAGTCCAAAGGCTTGAGACTGGAAACCATTAATAGTGAGTAATAGAGAAGCATCCCCAAACAACATCTTCACAGATAGGATGAAACGAAGCTCAAATCTAAGAGCAACTAACATAGCCAAGATAAAAGGCCTTTCTATATGATCATAGGCTTCAACAAAGTCAATTTTGAGAAGATGAAATTCTACCAAGAACAATGGACCTAATCCATTTCTCCCAAATAGCAATAATATTATCAAAGATGAACTTGAATTTAATCAAAACCAATTTGTTGAAGATGGATGATTCGCAGGAGCAAGTGATAGACTGTTAGATCCAAGATTCTTGTAATGATTTTGTATGTCCATCATTGAGTTTCTCATGGTTAACCACCAGTTGTAAATGTCCTTAGGGTCACCAAGCTTAGGCATGAATTTAAAAATACAAAAAAATCCTTGCAAAATAGAAATAAAGCACCTATTAAACATTAAGATTGTATCAAGTGGAAACCTTGTGAGGGGAAAAATAACTTTTGGCAAAAAATTTCCTACTACCCAATGGAATTAATATGGAAGAAATAAAAGAAGTGGATGCAACAAAATTTCCCCTCTACTCTCTTATCTATCTCCAAAAAATATTTAAACTAAAACTTGATTCTAATTCTTCTATGGATAATATTCAAACAACTCTCTCATGTTGAAGACATTCTTCTGACCCCTATTCATAGTTTTCTTAAAGATGGTCAAGTGTTTTCTTGGGCCTAAGGATAACCTCTTCAATTATGGAAGTTGAAAAGTTGATTGCATTCAAATTACTAAATTGATTTGATTCTCATGATTTGGATGAGTCTATATCATAGTGTAGATGAATTTGTAATTATCAAGATGAAGTTTCCACATTTGGATGAGTCTATATCATAGTGTAGATGAATATAAGAACTTCCACATTTATCTTTTAAATTCATTTTTCTCATTCACATTCATATTTCTTGAATTAATTTATTATTCATATATTACAATTTCTAACTGCTTATAAATCACTTACATAAAAATTATTTTTAATTTGCAAACCTATTTCTTTAATATCCTTCCATTGTCAAGCGTTTCAACTATTATCACTCCTTTATCTCCAAGATTTCATCTACCACATAAAAAGGTAAAATAAAAAATAGCTTTAAGATCAAATGAATTTCCTCACATCTATTTTATATGAAATAAAGTTTACATTGATTTTTCAAAATAAATTTATTAAAACTTTAAAATGTCTCTTAAATTTTATGAATTTCTTGACATCTATATATTACAAAAAATAATAAAAATAATAATATTGATCATTAAAAAAAATCAAATGAATATTTGAATTATTTTTTTTGATCGGTAAAATATTTATCTATTTATTAATAATTAATCAAAGATTTAGCCTAGCTCAAAACTAAGGGAGGTCACAACTGGGAAACCACCTCCCCATGGATAAACAATCAGTGTAGACCCATAAACAAGAAGTAACCATTAAGATTCACTAATTACACCACATTTTTTGTGTGATCGAAGGATCATATCAAAGGCTTCACTTTTTTCATCTTCTTTCTTTTTCTTACCTTTCACAACTTGTTAGCCATCCTCCAGCTTTGCTGCCTCTTTTTGCCACAACAAAGTGTCCTCACTTGAGTGCCTCTCTTCCATTTCATGGTCACTAAGAAGATCATTCTCCACTAAAGCCACAACCTTAGAAGCAAGTGTAGCACTATCCTTGTTTAGAGAAAATACTTCTCTAGACACCGCCATAAAAATATTAGAACCACCCTTAACAAAAAAAGATTGGATCTAGTTAGGTTGAGATCGAGCCGACTTCAAGGAGTTAGCATTTAGTTTCTATGAGGTTTTCATTCCCAAATCTCATTGACCAAGTGTATTATCCACTCTGAGTACATTTTTAGATCTAGATTCCACTTTAGGCATAGGTTTAGATAGGGATTTCACACTCCCACTCACCCCATTCTCCATATTATACATTTCAAGGGTACATTCTTTCCACAAAGTAACTTGTTTATGAACTTGCTGAACTTGTTGCAATTTGTAGCCACACATTTTTTTTGGAAAAATTTTCTACTTCTAAAGGGAATGCCCTCATAATCCATGCATTTTATCCAAACCCCATTTGACAATTTTAGAGATAAATCATCTGGAGGAGCTTTTGTTAAATCTATATCCACAAGAATATGAGCAAAAGTTATATACAAGAGATCTTGAGAGTCCTCATCTATGCTCGAGAATCTCCCCAAAGTATTGCCAATAGCCTTAAAATAAGATGTACACCAAAATTGGAATGAAAGATTTCAAAGCCTTACCTAGATAGGGATTTTGTCAAAAGGTTTGAACACCAGTTGAAAGTTGGGTACCAAGATTTTAGAAACAATAGAAAAGTTTTATCCCAACACAAAGGACAACCACCCATGATTTTTTTATTATCCTGTGCATTGTCAAATACTAACACAAAAAAACCTCGAGCTCCAAGATATATCTACACCTCTCCTTCTAAAAAGGGGATCCAATTTTTTGAAATCCAACGTAAAGCTCACCTAAACTAGGCCAGAAGCCTTTAAACATCCCTATCAAACCCATCTTCTTGAAAAATTTAATATTTTTATTTACCTCTTCTTCAGTCTCGCCATCAAAGAAGACTGTTGGATGATCAGACAAAGGCTCTATCCAAGAAGCACCTGATCCTGCATTGCTGTCACTGCCTTCACATTTCTTGGCTGCCTCAACATGCGACCCCTTTTGTGAACCCACCATCTTCCCCAAAACCTTTTGAACTTTTTCAAACAGTAATGGATTTTTGGAACCCACCAATAATGCCTCCCCTTTTTAAAAACCCTTGAAGTCATCTTTCTGCATACTAGTACATTTGACCTAGTTTTTCTACAAATTTTTTTTACCATGAAGCCAAAAGTTTTTGGTTGGTTGAAATATAGAAGGAAATTTTTATTTTTTTTAAAGTTATGCCCGTGTTAGTTGAAATTTTGACTAACACGATGTTAGTCAAAATTTTGACTAACACAAACATAACTTAAAAAAACAAAAGGTTTCATTTCTCATTCATTATTACCATGGAAAATTTGTTTCAAGGGAATTATAGCGTGCAAAACGTGAATTTGGAGATCTCTGATATTCGAAGGGAATTGCAGAGCATGAAATGCGAATACAAATTTGGGCTCGTTGCTAGGTATCTAGGCTGGTTGAGCGTCATTGGCTTCATCCCAAGGTTTGTCTACAAATGCGAATTAGAAATTTGGGCTCGTTGCTAGGTATGCATCATTATTTTCCCTAGGCTCTATTCTTCTGAAGGAGAACACAAGAAAATATATCACATTTTTATTTCTTTTACCTGTTCTTTTCATGGCTCAATGAGGGTTCTATTATATAATTTTATGGTCAAGGGTTTCTACGTTCTCTATTTTGTATTATTCTTGGATAGGGTTTTGTATTATGCTAGTTTGTATGGATTCGAAATAGGATAAGGGGTATTCAACATCCAGTAGCCAACTTTTAACAGACGCACTGTGTGCACTCTGAGCATCTGCATCTCTAAGATAGTCTCTTAAATTTGTGAGCTTCTTGCTCAACCATTCAAAATCACTTGTGAACTTCTCAAAATTTGATGGCTCTTAACAACTGAGAAACTAAAGATTAGCGCTCAGTTATTGACCAATTTGAACCAAGTTAAATTGATCAAGTTGCAATGAATGTGAGTACAGTTCGAGAAGAAGTAAATTTATAAGAATGAATATAGAGCTTATTAGGAAGGATTCTAGGCCTTCTTGCCCACGTTATTCTAATCACTTTTACTTTAATTATTCTCATCTTCCTTTTGACCCATGAATATAATAATTGTGTATACTAGTGTGCCATAGTTGCCCATAGACAAACCTAGGAAGAGTGCCATAGTGGAAGACTCAATTCCAAGGTACTATGTACCCTCATCCAAAACTTCTAAGTTTCAAATACTTAAGGAAAAGGAAGGAGATCAAACAATATTTTCCCTTCTACTAATCAACTTACAGATACCTCTTAGGACTCCTTGAGATCTGACTCACAAAAGAATAATTTTAGGTTCTAATGGCAAATTCATCCAAATATAGCCCTTTAAGGATCCTACCAAACTACTTTGGAACTCCAAAAATTTACAAAAGATAGACCAAGAAAATGTGAAGGATTTTCATCATTTAGATATGTCTAACTATCCACCAAAAGATAGGTTACAGATCTACTCCAGCACTTCAAACTTCTTCCTAAGTACATAGTCCTAATCAGGCCTAATTAGGCTTGGTTTTCAAAGGAAGTCCTAAGAAATGGGTACATAGATCCAAACCAACCTTGTGAAAACTTAGAGGGATGAAAAATTACTCCAAATCCACCATTCACTTGATAACTTGCTTCATGCAATCTACTGGACACTCAAACTCCTACAATTCAGGACCAAATACATAGAGATATTTGGTCTAGGGCTCATTTGTAAAAATAGAAAAATTCATCCCCTGGTTTCCTCCTTCTGGAATCTTTGAAAGAATTCTAATGTCTTTCATTTTTATTGGGTTTCATGCAATTTGGCCAGTAGAGTCGTGAGGTAGACCTCCATTTGCACAAAACCCTATTGGAGCAATGGTTTTTGGACTGGTTTTAGAGATCCTATCACAACTTGGGCTATAAATCACCAAATGAATGTAGACTTGTTGCATTTTCAAGTTAACATGATAGAGTTCCAACAAAATTCATTTATCATCCTTTACCAATCCATACAAATCATACACACTGCAAATAACAGGAATTTTATAAGAGAAAACTAGAGAACTTTATTGATTTTTCAAAATAGAGTTGTACAATGGAACATGTTCTATTGGGAAAGTTCTTAGACATATATATAAACTTCCTCCACCGAGAAACTACCCTTGAATTGGTTGGAGTTAGTTAGATCTTCGAAATAGCCACAAATAGCAACTTTTTGTTGCACTTTTCAAATCTTGCTAAAATGTCTTAAACTATGACTCTACTCTATCCTAAGGACTGGGTTAGCCTTTTCCTTGGTCTAAACTATTATTTTAAGACTTAAAACCTTAAACATCCTATGCCAATTTCCTTTAGGACTTAAGGAACTCAAGGTTTATAAAACACCTATTAGTCCTTAGCCTTTATAAATGGACTTGATGAGACTAGAATCTATAAGAGACTATTGCATAATCCTAAGTTGATCATTTTGTAATACCAAGGATAAATCCAAGGTGTAGTGCCTCTATTGGAGCTAGTTCCCTACACCATACTACCCACCTCAAAGGAACTCAAGTCCCTTGAGTTGAAATGTCTTCAAGCTTGTACCCTACCTTTTCGATCTCTGACTCAGTCATCCAAGTTGCATCCTCTACTGGAGAATCTTTCCAGTTGATCAGGTATGCATAGTAAGTGCCTCTCCTGGTTTTTTTGGTTACCCTCTTGTCCAAAATACATTCTATCTTCAGAGTGACTGTTCTTGGAAGTTGTGTTGTATTTTCATTTCCTAGATGACCTGTTCCCACAACATTCACATCACTAGAAGACTTATAAGCATAAATGTCACCCACATTGAAGATAGGTGAAAGTCCTATGTCAGGTGTAAGGTCTATTTTGTAAGCATTGTTGCCACATTTCTTTAGGATTATGAAAGGGCCAACCTTCTTCATCATAAGTTTGGTGTGTTGGCCTTTTGGAAATCTTTCTTTCTTCAAGTGAATCATCACTAAGTCCCCAACTCTTAATTGCAAATCTCTCCTCTTCCTCTCTATCTGGTGTTTGTATTTCTCTGTGGTATATTTCAGTCTGTCCCTGACTTGTTCTTGAATATCTTTCATCACTTGGGAAAAGTCTTTTGCTAGAGTACTCTTCCTGTCCATATTCTTCACATTTCTTAACTCTAAGACTCCCCTTGGGTGGCTTCCATAGACAATTTGAAAAGGTGTTAGACATGTGATCCTATTCAATGAATCATTATATGATAATTATTCTTGTGGTAGAATTGTGTCCCATGAACCTCCATGTTGTTGAGTGAGGCATCTTAGAAGATTGCCTAAGGACCTATTAACGACTTCTATCTACCCATCTGATTATGGGTGATAGGCTGAGGAAAATGAAAGGTTTGTCCCCAACTTCTTCCATAGGGTCCTCCAAAAATGGCCTAAGAATTTGGGATCTCTGTCTGAAACTATGGCCATAGGTAAACCATGTAGCCTAACAACTTCTTTGAAGAACAGTCCTACAATGTGAGATGCATCATGTCTTGTCCTACAAGGAATAAAATGGGTCATCTTGGAAAACCTATCAACTACTACAAAGATGCTAGCATGTCCTGCCTTAGTTTTTGGAAGGCCTAATACAAAGATGCATAAATACTGGTGTGCCATAGTTGCCCATCTATAACTAGTGAGATGCACATAACTCATGTACCTCATGCTAGTGTGCTTGGATACCTTGTATACACTATTTTTCATTAGACTAGACATTATCCAAATAGTGAGTATTTATATAAAGTTCTATAACACACAAGTGGTCCTCCTTTTACACCAATTAATAACAGTGACAACCCTCACAAGTGGTTGGATAATGTCTAGTCTAATCCAAGTACACTAGCATGAGGTACATGAGTTATGTTAATCTCACTAGATATAGATGGGAATTAATGCTCAATTGAATGATACGTTCCCATAAAAATGTAAACTCCTATTAATCTACAAACTCTCATGTTAAACAACTACAAAATAAAGTCAACATAGTTCCTTTAACACAACCAAAGTTAAAAATAAATTATTCAAAAAAGGGTTTGTGTTTTGAGTTAATTGGTTTATGTAAATATGTTTTGTGTTATACCCGTATGGATCAATGGTAAGGTTTTAGTCTCTATAACCTGTTATGGTGTGGATCATTGATGTTTTTGACCCTGGAAGACTATTATGGTTTTGATGTTTTCTATCTTCTCTTTGTGCTTGAATCATGTCTGATACACTTTCCTTGAATATCTCTATCTTCTTTTGCCAGTCATTAAACCCCTACTCAATGTTGAGAATCTCCTATAGACCTACATTTCCATTGTAATGCTTAGTACATATAATTGAAGGCTATCATTTGGGCCCTACAATATTCCCTTAAAGGAACAATTATAAGTGAGGTGTAAGAGGTGAACTTCTCAGTTTTAGCATAGGTGAAATATGGATCCATATTTTATCACGTCAAGTGAAACACTCATGCAGTCAAACAACCCAAAACTTTGATTCAAGTGTAGTCATGCACTGTTATCATTTTCACCACCCTTATCTACCATACAAACATTTTGACCCATCTTTGAAACTAATCCCAATCGGTTGGATGGATTAGTTTTCACTAAAACATAACAAAATCCAATTCCCTCCATTTTATAATAACCGATGCATTTCAAATAGTTGAATTTGCAACATTACAAATTTGGAGTTTTGAAACTTTTAAAGACAATGAATCCTTAAGACTTTGAAATGTGACCTAAATGAACTTATTAAGCATTATTAAAATCAAATCTAAACTATTATAAACTTGCAACACCAAATGTATCCTAGGCTCTTATTTTGGTGTTAAGGCCTATTAGGCCTTTTTGGACTTATTACATATTTGCCATTTTCATTGCATGGAAGGTACATATTGTACACACTCAAATGGTGCACTTCTCTAAGTCAGTAAATCCAAGGGAATCCATGAATAGAAAACCTTAGAAAGTGACCTAGAGCTCTCTATGCATGGAGTTGCAAGATTATTTAAAATTTGCTCTCAGCTAGAGCTATTAAGCTAATGACCTTGCTAGTCAACCACACAATGAGAGATTCAAATGAAGACAAGGGAAAGAATTCCAATATCCCCAAGAATCACTATGAAATGCAAATGCAAACTAGATTAAGATGAATATGCAAGCTAGAAATGAGAGGTGCAAGCTAAGCTATGGAAATGAAAGTACAAGTTATGCTATGAAAAGGAAAGTACAAGTATTACCAAGCCTTCCTAGTTAAACTAGATGAGTTACTCTAAAGCTTAAAAGGAAATCTAAACTATGAAAGCATAAACATGAAGCTACTATGCATGAATGAAACTAAGAATGGAATGTAGATGCAAAATCCAAGAATGCTCCAAATCTTCAAAAAGCTCCAAATTGACCTAGAAAACCTACAACATAACATTAGTATTAAAAAATGCATATGAAAATGAGGAAGATAGCTCTTCTTTTATAGGAAATGAGAAGGAATGGACCATGGAGATTAAGAGGCAAAATATTAAATCAAGGGTGGAGCTTGAAAGAGGAGCAATTCATGTGCACAAATATCCTCCAATGAGAAAATAAGAGTTGACTTTTGTGTCCAAAAAAGTACTTTTTCTCTTTTTTATAAAATAAGAATGATGCTTTATTTGTGCAACTTAGGATAAGAGGAAAAGGTGGGGGCTTTCTATTTAATAAAAAGGGAGGAAATATTTCTTTTAATAAATAAAGACTTTAGGATAAAATGATTAGCCCAAGGAATAATCGAAAATGATAAAATAGGATTTGATCAAGGAAATTGATATAATTGATAAAATGCTGATTTTTGGAAATATTGATTTAGGAATTTGATAAATTGCTGAATGGGGGCCTAAAGTCTAGGTGACCATTTTAGGGTGCATACATTTGACCCTCTTTGACTAATGTGTGATCATTCTGGGAACACATGTGGTCAAAGAAGAATTGAAATGTGAGATCGATTTGGGATCATAAAACAATCCAAATGTGTGATCATTCTAGGAACATGCTAGGACAAAAATAAGCATAAGCTGAAAGACAAGATCAACACTGTTTCTATTAAGTGATAATCAAGTCCCAAAATAAGAGATAAGAATCAAAAGACAAGACCAACACCATTGCTATTAAGTGATAGTCAAGTCTAAAAATCAAAAATCTCAAGCTGAGCTGAATGATAAAGCTGAATCAGAGATTGAAGCTGATAGGTACTACCCCCTTAGAATCAAAATCAAAATCAGGTAGAGGAGAAGCAACAAACTGATAAACTTGATCAAAGCACTAGAAATCATGATCAAAGATGAAGCGTGATAGGATAACCATTAAGTAGCAAAGACATGCCCCAGTTTGACTGGGAAAGATATAGGATAAAAGATGCAGTGAAACGTCAAAGAGATGAAGCGAGTGAAAATGAATGAAAGAAGAGAAGGTTGAAAGAGATGGGGAAGAAGAAATGAAGGTGCCCCAGCGAAGATCAAAGGATCAGGCCTCAAATGGTCAGCCAACTATGCAGAAGAGGGTGAAATTTTGAAATGCAATTTTGACTATCAAGATTAACTTAGATTTCGATTTCAAGTCCGAAAATGGATCTAGGATGTCGAAATTAGCTAGGGATGCAATTTTCACACAATTCTGAGGTGTTTTGAAAATTAGTTCAAAAAGTCAAAATGGTATAAAAGGGGGAAAAAGGTCATTTTCAAAATCATTTGTCTTTTAGTGATTTGAGAATTTTGAGAGCTTAGAGAGAGAAAATGGCTCAGCAAGCAGCATTTCTGGTTCACAAGCATCGATTTGAGCACTCCCAGTTGCACAATCGGCCTCCGCAGTATGGTGCCTCGGTATGTTTTCAGAAAAACTTGCCCCTAGTTGAGTCATTATGAGCATTTAATTCATTTTAAACATGTTTTTAAAATTTTAAAATTTTAAAATTTTACACTTAGGCAAAAATTCTTGCGATACTTTACAAGTATCGCCTCCTTTGAGATTATCTATCGCACGATACTTCATGGGTCCAGATAGTATCACGTGGATATGTAAGCCAGTATCATGAGATAACTGGTGAACTATCACATGATCCTATGTGAAGTATTTCCTGAGAAGATATTATTGCCCTGTTATTAGAGAAAGTATCGCGTGATACTTTAGCAAAAAATAGTATCGCCCAGTAAAAATTTGACATGTTTTTAGTGTTTTTGAGCAAAATGACATGGGTCTAGATAATGTTTACTTTTTAAAATATTTTGTACTGATTTTTAGACATCCATCATGATATGTGCTGACATCTGGCTGGGGTTAATGGTTTGCGGGAGCACTTTAGGACATTACACATTAGAGCTACTGAAGGTGACGGGGTTACGATTTGTTTGAGATTTTGATGATCCGGGCAAGGCAAATTTGAGGGCTATGGGCTTCGGGTACTTGCTGCAATTACCCTACATTAGAGCTGATCACAGGTTGTTGACTGCGCTTACCGAGAGATGGCATAGTGAGCACAACACCTTCCATTTGCCTACTGGAGAGGCATCGATCACCCTAGAGGATGTGTATTGGATACTTCGAGTGTCGAGCCATGGTGATCCTATAAGTATAATCATGTTTATAGATAGTCATAAATGCAAAGTTTCCATATAATAGAAACTGACATGATTATTTGATGACACAGGTATACTATGATCAGGATGCTACTAAGGGACAGCGGGCCATCCAAGGCATGTTCTAGGATTTCACCATTATAGATAGACATGTCAGCTGGGATCGATTGATGGATGATTTTGGTAGAGACTTCCCAGTACCTTGCATTGTTTCATCCATTATAGCACATGCCCTTATTATTGACAGGAGTCAGGAGGGTTTTCCACTGGGATGGGGCAGATTGTTAGTTGATCTAGTAGCACACCCCCGTCGGATGGCATGGGGCCCGAACATACTAGCGAACATGTACCATGAGTTACATGAGATCATTTACCATGATAGTAGGACATGGGCATGTGGTGCTATCTTAGCACAGGTTTGGGCATGGGAGCACATCGCTATGGTGCACCCCCGAGTACAATCGAGGGAGAGGAGACATCCCTTTATATATAGGTATGCAAGATTCTTATCAAATCCTCATAGCAGGGATGTGACATACTATAGGAGGATACTGGATGAGCTTACCTCATTCCAGTGGAGGCCGTACATGGCTATGGAGGGATGGGGAGATGTAGAGGATGAGCTTAATTACATGTTATGCAACCGACCACTGGTAGGTCAGCATACAGAGATCATTGAGAGATTTGTCATCACTCAGGTATGATGGCAGTTTAGGTGGCAACAATGAGTATCCACTAAGACTACTACATACGCTTGAGCTAGGGATGAGGAGGGCTAGGGTTTGTTGCCGATGCTGGATTACCAGTAGGCAGTACAAGATATAGCCATGATCAGGAGAGAGCCTTGGGAGTACCTCCTAGACATGGAAGACGTAGGGGCTGATGCAACCTACAGAGAAGAGTGGTGGATGGTTCCATTCCCTCGATTCACAGTTCCTGATGTACAACCAGCAGCTCAAGGGGATGATGGTGATGATGGTAGAGATGGAGGAGATGGTGGAGGGAGAGGGAGAGGGAGAGTGAGGGAGACTGGGGAGGGTTCATGATCAGGTGGCCAGAAATGGTCATGGGGATAGAGCTCTATTGATGAGAGCAAGGATGCAGTGAGATCAGTTCGTTGACAGGTAGAGGATAGGCAGGATCAACCTGTAGGAGGTGAGGACCTGAGAGCTAGGATACAAGCTCTAGAGATAGAGATGTAGTAGCTTAGGATCATGATAGCTGTTAGAGAGAAGTAGTTGATGGATCTGAGGGTGGAGAGAGATCAACAACTATCTGATCTTAGGGCAGAGATAACACGTCGGGAGAGAGCAGCACAGGCAGATGCACTAGAGATCTGATGGGAGGCATCGAGAGCTATGCACTATCATGGGCTCTATCTTCAAGATGTTCCAGAGGGTCAAAGAGCACCGACATACTCTCAGAGGGTAGGGATGTCAGATATGGTACCAGATAGGGCAACGACACCACCTCCTCCTCTACCAGCTCCACATGATGGTGTTAACGAGTCCTAGGTCTGGGGCTTAGGTTTTAGATGTTTTGGACATATCTTGAGACTTTGATCTAGATTTTGGGATCTCATTTTGTATATTGTACTATGAAATTCATATATGAGATTACTAGATTTGTGATGAATCTATGTTATTTGTCTCACTTGTGATGGATGTTTGATATTGTCTTGTCATATTGCTCAAAATGTATGTTTATATGCTCATGTATATTCTCTCTCATAGATGTATGTTTAATTCTCATGTGTATGATATAGACTCATGTATCTAAAAATGATCTTTTTAGGATATAGATATGATGATAAGATTAACCCCTTGTGATCACAAGAACAGGATGTGATGTAAAAGACAAGGAGCGAAAGACATGATCAAGAATAAGAAAGGTGAGAATACTTGATCGAGTAGTCCATGAAAGATAAAAGGAGAGCTCTCTCCATATGCAAAGTGAAAAAACTAATCTAACATGAACCTACGAATGCAAGCTACTATGAAAAGTGGTTGACTTGCAAGGTCATAACGCTAATAGACATCTAATAATCATCATCGAGCTTTATTGGTAGCATCGCAAGATCATACAATACACACTAGTATGACCATGGGTATATGAATATGATCTATATAAGATAGACTATGGGAATCCCACCTAGGCATCAAAGACATGTAGGTCAAGATGACTAGTGCAGTGAGATTACCTAAGTTTGATATAGCAAGATTATACTCACATCGAGACACAAGGAAAGTCAAGATGGCTAGAAGTATGCACTCGCAAACAGTCAAGGATGATACTTTGTAGATCCTAGGTGTCAAGTGGATCAAGCATAAATGCTAATGACAATTAGGGCCAAAAAAATATACCCACAAGAAGAAAAAGCAATAAAACATGTCCTCATGCCCTCAGTCTTCTAGCTATTCATCATTGAAAACTATCATAGGGAGAGAACACTCATCAAAGAAATCATCATAGACAACACACAAAGAAAATAAAGTCAAACAAGTCTCAGTGAGTCAAGTGTTTAAGTGCATGTGTGTAGGTCATAGAATCAATCTTTGAGTATCACATCTGTCAGTGGAAATATCATATCATAGTAGACTGTGGGTAAGACATCTGATAAGTGTTGAGAAACACTTGACACTAGGGTAGTGTTAAAAAAAAACACTGTTTGGGGTGGTGTTGAAAAACACTGTTCGCAAGATGTCCTAAAGACCAATGCATCCTAAAGGACCAAAGCTAACACAATTATGCCCCCTAGACAAAGACAAAGACCAATTCCAAACCAAGGCAACAAGGTTAAGGCATGATGGAGAAAGGCTAAGTGTCGAGGACGCATGCTAAAAGACAAGGGTGCAAAGGCCTCAAGTAGCACCTGTTTCCAGGTTTTCACCACTTGGACATTTTATAATTTTTTTGATTTTTTAATTTTTTTGTATTTTTGCTACCAAGGCACCTGTTTCTAGGTTTTCACCAAGGCACTTTTTGTATTTTTTTGAATTTTTTGCATTTTTTGATTTTTTTTGTATTTTTTTAGGACTTTATATGCTTTTTAGGATTTTTTTAGCATCATATATGATTTTTTTTGGAATTTTTTCAGGATCAATAAGTATGGACAAAGGATTCCCCCAGACTGAATATGCATCATGGATAGAACTTCTTGAGGTGCAAAACATTGATAGGGTCAGGGAGCTGTTCCCCCTTTGGATCAGATAGTAAATAAGCACCTGTACCAAAAGCTATAGTAATAATGTATGGTCCAAGACAATTAGGTTCAAATTTCCCTTTTTGTTCTCTATTTTGTTGATTCTTAGAGTTTTCTTGTAAGACAAGATTACCTACTTGAAATTCTCTAGGGTGAACCTTCTTGTTGAATGCTTTGGACATACACTTTTGGTAGACTCTCATGTGATCAAAAGATGCTTTTTTCTTTTCATCTAGAAGTTCTAGTTCTTGCAGCCTCATGGCGTAGTAGTCTTCATCTGTCACTAAACCTTTGAGAGAGACTCTAAGTGAAGGGATCTCTACTTCTAAAGGTAACACTGCTTCAGTACCATAGGTGAGGGAAAAAGGTGTAGCCTCTGTTGGAGTATGCATACTTGTTCAGTAGGCCCACAAGGCTAGATTTATTTGTAGGTGTCAATCTCTACCATTCTCATGAACTGTTCTATGGAGAATCTTGATAACGGTCTTATTTGAAGCCTTTGCTTGTCCATTTCCTTGCGGGAAGTAAATGGAGGACCAATGCTGTTTTATCTTGAATTTCTTGCAGAGATGTTTAAGGTCCTTATTTTTAAATTAACCCCCATTGTCAGTGATCATCTTAGAGGGCACTCCATACCGACAGATGATATGGTTCAAAATAAACAAATAAATTATCTTGCCTGAGGCAATAGAAAGTGGGACAACTTCTACCCATTTGGTAAAGTAATTAGTTTGTGTGTGAAAATTGTACCTGATCTGTAGACACAACACTCAGTAAAACATTAGAGGTTAGCTAAAATCAAAATCGTGCAAAATTGAAAGCTATCTAACCAAGCGATTTACTGCCTTCTAATAGGTGCGAGATTAATGTTCTCAGATTGTAATCGAGATCAGTGACCTAGACGACACCTAAATGAAGTATTTGAATGCAAAAGATGGATATGAAATTGAATGCAATTAATCTATATTTTTGACATTTTCTATGCAATAAGAATGAAAACTTGATATGAATCTATGCTAATATAAAATTGATATGCTATGAATGCTAAAATAAAATTGATCTCACAAAGATGTCGATTCGCAAGAGCTTTGATTCTTCAATTCCTATTCTCCAGCGTGATTGTGCAAAAATATGAGATGATTTGTGAAGAGCTAAAGCCTTAATTTATAGAAATCCAGGGCTTTAGAGGTGCATGGGAAAAGCCATAAATCACTCAAATTAACTCATCTTGATTTTTGAGTTATCTGATCATGAAAGATAGTTAATTCTCAAAATCATGCAAAAACATGCAAAAATAGCTTTTTAACTCAAATTAGAGTTTAGATCAGCTTTTTGAACTCCAAAAGGATGTTGAGTTCCAAAAAGTCAATAACTTGCATTGATTTTCTGATTTGGAGTTTAACTGTTTCTTTTGAATATGCATAATAATTAAGAATTAAATAAATAAATAAAGTGATTTATCCTCAACTCAACTAATTTTTGAAAATAAATAATTAATTTATGGGTTAATTAACTATTTATTCAAACTTTTATTAAAAATTATATTATTAAATAATGACAACATGCTTTAATTAATTAAATAAGAATTTAATCAATTAAAGATAAAAATTTTGATTTATTGTCAAAATTAAATAATACAATTAATAATAGATAGAATTAAATTTAATTACATAATTAAGTGGCAAATATTAAATCTCATTAATTAAATATGAAAATATTCAATTAATCAAACTTAGGATAAATGTGATTTATTGCCAAATAATTATTAAATTAAAGATAATTAAGATAATTAGGAATATTGCTAGGAATATTCCCCGATGCAAAATTTAAGATAATCAATTATGATTCGATGATGTTTAGATGTGCCTTAGATTAGGACTTTGATGTCGATTCTGTTTGATTTGTCGATGTAGGAGGTTAATGAACTTATAGCCCATTTTTGGGGTATTACATTTTGCCCCTCTTTGAATTACTGTGCGAAGCGCAGTGGTTCAAAGATAGTCTGTGTTTGATAAAGATATGAAACTGATTCAAAAGATAAACCGATTGAAAGATAGAAACCGATTGAAAGATATTGAGATAGGAGGTCCTGAATGACCAAAGATAATGTTTACTATAGCAGCAATGAACCGATGATTGCGAAAAAGTGTCAAAATACCTGATTCTGAACCTTAGGATTGATAAGAAGTGAGTGATCCGTTCTAGACTCGATTGTCTTAGTAGAACTAGCAGGTATCACATCCGAATCCTTCAGTTGCTGAAGAACCAAGGAAAGAACACTATGATCCGATGGTTGCAAAAACTGATACAGATTACAAGATTAAGAGAATACCAGATTGATATGGATCGATGAATCTGATATGCCCCAAGTGATGATAGATTTGCCCCGAGCGATGAGGACTTTTAATGAATCAACGACTAGACATGATTGTTGTCTTGATCACTGATGAAAGATATTGATAGATTTGATCGATAGAATTTGATTTACAGACTTTGAATGATGTGCAATACCATGCCCCCTTCGGGATTAAAATTGAAATTTGACAAGAAAAGTTAGCATTGAGAGTTTAGAAGCATGTTAATTGATTTGAGAAGTGGTTATATACATCCGAGAATGCATTCTACATTGTTTGGAAGGTCCTGGAGACCAAATTTGACTAGGTTTGACCAAGTTAAAATTTTGATAGTTTGATGAAAGATAATCAGTTGAGTTGAATATTGGATTTCTGTGAGGATTGAAGGTCGATTATGCAAGCAGTAGACTATCCTCTTCCAAAATTTTTAAATCATGATTTTGACATAATAAATGATCTCAAATTTCAATTTTGATCCTGAAAATGGATTCAGAACGTTGAAATTAGCCAGGGGTGCAATTTTCATGGAAAACGGAGCACTTTTAAAAATTAGGTCAAAAGCTATATAAAGGCCGGAAGGGTCATTTTCAATTCATTTCAACCCTTTGACTTTAGAGATTCTGTGGAGCCCTCTGAGTGAGAAAAATGGCAGACCAGTGAGAACTGAAGGTACCTATGAGTTCGCACCATTTTGAGCGCAGCCGGAGACATGACAGACCCCGACAGTATGGACATCTAGTAGGTGGACCTCTGTTCCCCCCTGAAAATCCATGCTTTTGATGATTTATAGCATTTTTCATTTTTTTCATACACGTTTTTAGTTTTTGATTTTTGCATCTGTAAAAACTCATACGAGTCCCATTCCAGACTCGTACGACATTTCATTTCAGTTTAGAATGTCATTTCATCCATGCCCAATTGTCGTATGATAGGGACCCTTGTGTCGTACGACATTTCGTCAGGTCCCTTGAAACTTGTATGAATCCAGGTGAAGTGTCGTACGACCATGAATTGTCATTTGGTATGTTGTGGAATGTCGTACGATATTTCATGCCAGTATGGAATGTCATTTGAAAAATAGAGTGTGAAAAACTCATTTTTAGGTCAAAAATCAAACTTTTCTGATCTTTTTGCCTGATTGCGGATACTTTGCCCCACCTTTTGAAACTTCAAAACTGTGTATTTTGATACTTGTGGCCTGATTTTGAACTGAATTTCTGACAAAACACCCTGTTTCTTTATGATTTAGGTCACACATCCTAACGTACATGTTTTCCATTCTTATCTGGCCACCCAGAGATTATGTGTCGCTTTGCCAGACCCGATGAGGGTTCATCTCACTGCCTGTGGATTTGAGCACCTGATTCATTTACCCGATATTAGGGTAAATCATAGTTTATTGACTGCCCTGATTGAGAGGTTTCATTCTGAGACCCAGACTTTCCACCTTTCGATTGGGGAGATCACTGTGACCCCTGAGGATGTGTATAGGATTCTTCGCATTCCTTTTCATGCTCCGCGACGTCCTGAGTATGTTAGTGGAGGATCGAGGGGACTGCATGCGTTTAGACGACTGTTCGGTGATGAGACCCAACTGACTGGGTCTATATCCTGGGAGACACTTATGCAGAGATATGGTCAGACACATCACCTAGAGTGTATCATTGCAGGGATGATCAGAGAGTTGATTATGCCTGGCCATCAGTAGAATGGATTTTTGATGGGATGGGCACCTATGGTAGCACTCTTGATGGCTACACCTACTGAGCTTGCCTGGGGTCAGTGTTTGTTGGCACACTTATATTCTGAGATGTACGAGGTCATGTATCAGGACTGCAAGACATTTGCTTCAGGAGTGGTGGTACTGCAGATATGGGCTTGGGAGCATATCCCAGTTTTGAGACCAGTGTTTCAGAGTCAGCGATAGCCACAAGAGCCAATCATATATACGTATGTTGGTTACATTACTCAGGTTCACATGGGTCACATTGAGTATTTTCACCGATGCTTGGATGACATGACCTTCGTGATCTGGAGGCCATATTTACAGATAGAGGCCTGGCCTACTACGAGAGAGCAGTTTTCATTCATTTTTCAGAGCAGGATATTGATAGGACGGACCTCCACCATCTTGGAGAGATTTTTGATTACCAGAGTCTGGCGTCAGTATGGACGCATTCAGGATGTCCCTCAGAATTATACTGCTTATGCCCGCATTGTGCATGAGATAGGGCTCGGATGGGTACCACAGCTTAGGTATACTGTATGTGCTGAGGAGTATAGTTGGATTATTGGTAGGGATTGGGACTACCTTCCCCAGGTGGTTGATACCGGTGTGACAGATGCATATGTGGCATGGCTTGCTGATCACTGGATTCACTGATTTTCTGATCTGACAGAGCTGATACCCTCCATGGAGGAGGCTATGGATGTTACAGGGGCTCTTATGAGAGCAGGACTGAGACCACAGGTGGTACACCCTACTCCTCTGAGATAGAGAGCCATGGCTCCTTTACAAAGAGCACCAGGACATGGGAGGCCTCCACGTCCTTCCACATCTATAGCATGCACATCTTCTGGCACACAGAGACGGAGCAGAGGTGAGAGTGGCACACTGGGCAGAGTAGGATCTGCAGATGATGTTCTAGGAGCTGAGCAATTTCCAGGTGGGACGAGTGTGGATGATACATTTGATTTGGGTGCTAAGATTAGATGCCGTAAGGCGCACAGGGTGAGCATTCCTTCACATGCAGATCAGCTTGCATAGCCAGCATAGGACACAGATATGCTAGCAGCTGATGCAGAGCCTGCAGTTCCTCTTACTTCAGCCGAGATTATCAGACAGCTTAGAGTCCAGGTCTGGGACCTGAAGATAGAGCAGGCCAGATTAGAGGAGAGGCATCGAGAGGCAGATAGGCAGTGTACAGAGCAACGCGTAGAGATACAGAGATTGCAGGCAGAGGTGATTCATCAGACTGTGCGGGCCTCATATTATGTATCTGCATACTATGCAGTAGTCCCTGCGGCACAGAGAGTGCCTACCTATTCTTAGTATATGGCAGCATCAGAGGGAGCTAGGGCACCGAGAGCGGAGGTGATACCAGATGCACCACCTCCTCCTCCACTAGATGCAGAGAAGCATGCTGACAGTTGACTTCTCTTGATCTGTTACTTTCTCATTGATACATTGTTGTGTCTGATAGCTCGATGGAGCCTATTCATTTGTACCCTGTGCCAGTAGTGCACCCATGACTATTTGAGATTTTTGATATATAGATGAGATCGATATTTTTCATTGTGACATCATGTGTACTTGTCATTTTTGTTATGTATGATGATATCATGTGATGTTAATGCTATGGGTAGTGTAGAATGTATGTATGGATCAATGCAATGCGATGATTTCTTTCATATGTATGAATGTTATGCAGATGTAATGATTATGGAAATATGTATGTTTATGCAATGGATGTAAATGTAATGTAATAAATGTTTATGATATGATACACATGATATGTTTTGTAGGTTGATGAAGAAAAGTACTCAGTCTTATGTCAAAAGGATGGTTAACCCAGGAGGATCATTGCTTGCGATTCTGTGAAGAGACCTTTGAGTTAGGTTCAGCTCTTGTTAGATTTGAAGATGTGATTGAAGAATCATTTTAGCTTTGAAGTTCATTTAGTCATTGTGAGATCATGCAACATGCAAAATGCAAAGAGACATGCAAAATGAAATGCAACCTAAGACCTAGGACCTAGTCACTGATCATATGTCGATTTGTTATCATCATTGAGCTTTTAGGTAACTGGATAAATCAATACAATGCCCACTAGCTATGAAACCATAGACATATGAATATCGATTTGTATGCGCAAGAATCAATACAACACCCACTGGTCAACAACCATGGATATATGAATATTAATTTTGTTTTCGGAATGTCAGATTAGATATAAGCACCAAGGCACAAACGCCAGGATGACCTGAATATCATGTCCATTTTGATATAGCAATTTGTATAAGCATCAAAACATAAACGTCATGATGACCTGAATACACCTTGCATTGCAAACACATCAAACAGTCAAGAGATCATTCTAAATCCAATGTGAATTACCCGTAGTGACCCTTTATCATTCACATCCTTAGGCAAGATTGCATTCCACAGTAGGAGAAAGAACTTACTCAAAAAGACAATAGTTAGATCAAACTTCCTTGAATTTTTTGGGTATCAATGGTCGAGGTACGCATGGCCATCCAATTCGAGATAGAGGCTCTTACAGTCGGACACCATTTCAATCCAGAATTTCCAAAGTTGTTAGATTTTCACATACAAGTAGAAGACAAAGAAAAGATTATGCCCCCAGTCATCACTCTCTAAATCCTATAAAGGACATCATTGAAGAGCTCGAAGGGACACAATATGCAAAAAATCTCAATGCAAATCAGTAAGCATACAAGGAGATAAAGCATGAAAAGCCCAAATTGTTTTCAGTTGAGTTTTGATGTTTGATTGTGTTGTAGATGCAAAATCCTTTCTAGAGACGAGACAGACAGACAGACTCAACTGGAAGCTTCAAATGACTCTGACTGGATAGGAAATGTCTAAGATACATGGGAGACCATAGGATATGACATTTATTGCCCCCAAATTTGAACATTGATAGGATACAGACGCTTGAGCTGATTGGTGTACAGACTGACTTATTGAAAACTGGAAATGTTGAAACAAACCGGGAGATATGTACAAACTAAAGCAAGACTGAAAGATGGGAAAGACCAAGATTGTGCTGATAGATGGAGCATTTTGAACAAGTGGCACCCGTTTGCCGGGTTTTCACCATCTTGGTAGAGATTCTATTTTTGCTACCAAGGCGCCTGTTTCCAGGTTTTCACCAAGGCACTTTTTCTTCTTTTTCATTTTTTTGTATTTTTCATTTTTTCAATTTTTTTTGTACGTTTGATATTTTTTGATTTTTTTTTTTGTGAATCATCAAGGCGCCTATTGCTAGGTTTTCACCAAGATGTTCATTTTTTCAGGACTTTTTCTGATTTTTAGGATTTTTTTCAGGACATTTACCAAGCACTGAAAGCCTTAGGCATAGAATTTCTTCAGATGGAGAATGTTGATTGGTTCTCGGAGCTGTTCTCCTTTAGTCATTGAGAGTTGATAGGCACCAAAGCCAAAAGTAGCAGTGATTACAAAGGGACCCAGCCAGTTGGGTTCGAACTTCCCCTTGTGTTATCGATGGGATTGATTTTTAGGATTTTCTCTCAACACTAGATCACCAATCTAAAATTCTCTATGTCTGAATTTCTTGTTGTAGCCTCTAGACATTCTTTTCTGATACACTCTGAGATGATCATACGCTGCTTGCATGTGCTCATCTAATAATTCAAGTTCTTGTAACCTAGACACTCTGTAGTCTTCATCAGTGACAAGTCCATGCATTCTGATTCTGAGTGATGGGATTTCAACCTTAATAGGCAGTACCACTTCAGACCCATAAACTAAAGCGAAAGGTGTAGCCCCTGTAGGCATTCTGATACTAGTTCTATAGGCCCAGAGAGCTGGATTGATCATGAGATGCCAGTCTCTTCCTATTTTATTCACCGTTCTGTGCAAGATTTTCAAGAGATTTTTGTTTGAAGCTTCAGCTTGTCCATTCCCTTGAGGATAGTAAATAGAAGACCAATGTTGAGTAATCTTGAACTTGGCACATAAGTCATCTAGGTCCTTGTTCTTGAATTGTCCCCCATTATTTGTGATTATAGAGTGAGGGATCCCATATCTACAAATGATGTAGTTCAGGATGAACATAGAGATCTATTTCCCCGTTGCTTGTGTTAGAGGAACTGCTTCTACCCATTTTGTAAAATAATCTGTAGCTGTGATTATATGGGTATGTCCATTAGAAGAGTGCAGATGGATAGCACCTATGAGATCAAATGCCCATTGTTGAAAAGGCCATTGTGTAGTAAAGGGAATCAGATCTCTTCCTGGAGCATGAATCAAGTTGCCATGTACTTGACACTGTTGACAGTTTTTAGCAAATTTAATAGCTTCTTTTTCCATTTCAGGCCAATAGTACCCATCCCTAATAAGTTTTTGAGCTAACGTTAAACCATTCGAGTGTGACCCACATATACCCTCGTGGACTTCCTCTAATGCACATTGAGACTCTTCCCGTTCTAAACATCTAAGCAGTGTACCATCTAGACCTTGTTTGTACAGATCATTACCAATGATGACATATCAGGATGCGGATCGGATAAGGTTTCATTTCTCAAAATGGTTAAAGGAGTCAGGGATGATTTGGTCATGGAGATAGGAGAATAAATTTTTGTAGCGAGATGAGTCATAACCTACAATAGTGCAGATCATGCAGGTTTCAAGGGAGTCATATGCAGGATAGGATAGGGCTTCCACCAGGAACTCATAGCGTAGTTCATGTTCGGGCTGCTGTAAGAGAGTAGATAATGTCACCATTGCATCAGCAGCCTTATTCTCCGTTCTGGGTATTTGCTCAAATGTAATAGAGATGAAGTATTTCTTTAAATCATCTACCATTCTTTTGTAAGGAATGAGCTTTTCATCTTTGGTTTGGTACACATCATTGACTTGGTGGATAACCAGTTGTGAGTCCCCATGGATGTGCATCTCTGTAACTCTCCACTATATTGCCATTTTCATACCATTGAGAAGTGCCTCATATTTAGCAATATTGTTTGTGCAAGGGAACTTTAATCTGAATGTTTTGGGTATCGAGTATCCTTGAGGAGTTATGAACAATATGCCTGCTCCAGATCCATTCTGTGTGTAGGAGCCATCAAAGAATAACTGCCATGCTCTAGAAGAGAGGTGCATGATAGAGGAATCAGGAAATTCCATTTGCAGGGGTGTATCGTCAAACAGTGGTGCTTCAGCTAATTGATCAACAATGACTTGTCCTTTGATAGCTTTTCTTTCAACATATTCAATGTCAAATTCGCTCAAGAGCATGACCCATTTAGCTAGTCTACCTGTGAGGGCAGCTTTGCTTAGGAGATATTTCAGTGGATCAATTTTAGCTACCAAATGAGTGGTATGAGCTAACATGTAGTGTCTCAATTTCTGTGATGCAAAGATCATAGCTAGACATGCCTTCTCGATCATTGAGTAGTTCTTCTCATAGGCCACTAAAGTTCGGCTGATATAGTAGATGGCTCTTTCTTTCTTGTTCTCATCATGCAGTGCTAGCAATGCCCTCAGTGATGTATCTGTTGTGGAGACATATAATATTAATGGCTTCCCATGAATAGGAGGCATCAATATAGGTGGATTTGATAGATACTTCTTGATATGTTTAAAGTTGTTTTCGCATTCTTCATTCCATGTAAATGTCACACCTTTACGTAATGTTTTTGTAAAAGGCTGTGATATGTCCGCTAGCTGTGATATGAATCTTCTGATAGATTGAACTCTGCCTTGCAACGTCCTCATTTGACTGATATTTGTGGGAGGTTGCATCTCTATTATAGCCTTGACCTTAGCTAGGTCAACTTCAATGCCTTTCTTGGAGACGATGTATCCTAGGAGCTTTCCAGAAGTGACTCCAAAAGCACACTTTTTAGGATTTAGTCGAAGACTAAATTTTTCCATTCTGTCGAGGATCATGCTCAAGTCTGTTAGATGTTCAGTTCTAATCATGGATTTTGCCAAGGTATCATCTACGTAATCCTCCATTGTTCTATGCATCATATCATGAAAAATAGATGTCATTGCTCTTTGATATGTAGCTCCAGCATTTTTGAGTCCGAATGGCATAACATTCCAACAGAAAGCTCCCCACGCACATGTGAAAGCTATTTTCTCTTGATCTTCTGGAGCAATTTTGATTTGGTTGTATCCAGAAAAGCCATCCATTAAGGAATACATTTCATAGCCCGCAATCATGTCCACTATCATATCAATGTTAGGTAGTGGAAAATCATCCTTAGGGCATGCTCTGTTCACATCTCTAAAGTCCGTGCACACTCTGATTAAACCATCTGGTTTTGAAACAGGTACAATGTTAGAGATCCACTCAGCATAGTCTATGACATGGATGAATCCAGCTTTGAGGAGTTTTTCTAGCTCTGCTTTGACTAAGAGTGCCACATGAGGATGCATCTTTCTCAATTTCTATTTGATTGGTTTTACCCCAGGAGCAATGGATAGATGGTGCATAATGAGATTGGGATCCAATCCTGGCATATCTGAATATTTCCATGCAAAGTTGATCTTTTTGTCTGATAAGAAGGTAGTGAAGTTCTATTTCTCTTCGTCTGATAGAGATTGTGCTACATGTACCAATTGTGGTTCCTCTGTTGTACCCAAATTGATGGATTGAGTTGGCTCAATCACAACTGGAGATCTATCCTGTAAATGACTTAGAAGGACATCAAATATCTCATCCTTAGGCACCTCAGAGAGGTTTTCACCTTTAGATACATCTTTTCTTTTTACTTTTGTCTATTCTGAGACTGCCACAAAGTGGTTTTCACCCTCAGAACTCTTTTTCTTTTTCTTTTTACTCTTGTTTTTCTGACTAAGATATTTGATGTCTGACTCGGTCATGCTGACACTCGGTTCACTGATGGAAGTACTCATAGGCTCAACTGCATTGAGGTAGCAGGCAAGGGCATAGTCATTCGGGAAGGTATACATACCATGGTTTGGGTTTGTGGAAGTTTGGTCGATAAGATCAGGGCGTTGGATAGTCAAAGCAGGAAAGGCTTGGGATATGGTGTTCACGGATGTGGATATGTCATCATTGGTCCTAACCTGACGCTCAAGTTCAAAGGTGATATTACAGCTCAAAATGTTCAATTCGTGAATAGGCTCAACATCATCATGGGAATCCTCTTCAGCCATAGGTGGATTAGACACGTTAAGTTCATTGTTTCGCTCTACACCTACGTTGGGTTGAGATACATATTGGTGAATAACATCAATATATTTCTCTGTTATAAGCTCATCTTCTTCTGGAATGGCACCCCATTCATAGTCATTTGACTCAGCTTCTGATTTAGGATCTCTAGGGAATCTTAAAAAATGTGTGAAATTAGGATGAAAACCCCAAGAAGGATTACCCTCAGTCTCTGACTTGAATTCATATTTATGGGAATCAGTGTCAAAATAACTACCCCCTTCTTCTTGATCAGTTTGATTGCCTTCGAGATTAGCTGGTTCTTGTGGTGCAACCACCTCTTGCGCTATAGTAGGTTCTTGTGTTTCTATGACATTAATTCTTCTGATAGGATCATCTTTATCATCAAGAAGATCTTTGATCTCTTTAGGCAATTTCTCATAGGGGATAAGTTCAGAGCTATCTGAATCATCATCAGAGGGTTCTATTTCTTCTTTCTTAAGAAGGGGTTCTCCTGGTGCAATTTGTTCTATGACATGAGAACAACCACCTTTGAGATGATAGGGTTTCTTCTTAAACCCTATGCCACCAGTATCTTTTTTGGCTCTACCAATATGTGAAATGGGGGTCACAAGACCCTTTCCCCTAATTCCTAGAGGTCCTTGACTAGAATATCCCATCTTGGCTATCAATTTGTTTCCTGGACCATATGAATTAGAAGGGATTGTAGGTGCTATAGATTCACTAGGTTGAACAACTTTAGATTCAAAATCCTCTTTATATAGCCATGCCAGCATAGCTTCATCCTCTTCAAATTCTTGTTTGGATACTTTATCCACCACAAAATGTCTTTTGTATGCTTCCATAGGTTCCTTAGGTTTAGATTTAGACTGCTTCAAGGATTGCCCATACGACTTAGGTGAGATTGGGAGAGATGTCAGAGACAAGACTGGCTCTATAGTGTATTCTCCCATCCCATTTTCTTTGATATTGATCTCTTTAGAAATGTTGTCCATCTTAGATGTGGAAGCCATATTTTTTTGCTTGATGGAAGATTCTCAGTTATTGGGGACAAGCTTATCGACACTTTCCTTCAATGTATTGCAAGTTATACTCAGATCTGCTGGGATAGTAACCTCCACTCCTTCATAGGGAAATTTCAAGCATTGATGGTACGTAGAAGGAATAGCTTGCATTTCATGTATCCAGGGTCTCCCTAGAAGGATATTGTAAGCTAATGGTAGATCAAGCACCTGACATGTGGTATCTTTGATGACCGGACCCGCTCGGATGGGCAAGACAATGGTGCCTTTAGAAGCTCTTTCTTGTTCATCATAGGCTTTTATGGTGATCTTATTTCGAGGATCAATAGCCATCTCTGAGAATCCCAACTGTGTGATTAAGTTGTAAGAATAAATGTTGAGGCCTGCACCCCCATCTATCAACACACGTTTGACTCGACGGTTCTGGATCAAGACTTCTATGTGCAAGGGTTGATTATGTGGGTGACTTAGGGAGTTTTCATCCTCTTCTAAAAAGGAGATATATTGTGGAGATGTTAGATGACCAACCATAGTCTGGAACCTGTCTAGATCTAGATCATCAGGAACATTAGAGCCGAGCAAAGCTTTGTCTAGGATATCTCTGTGAGCTGGAGATATTCAAAGTAACTCAAACATAGAGATTTTGGCATTGGTATGCTGGAGTTGTTGGATGATGCTGTAAGATGTAGGTCTGGTATCCTTTGGATTGGAAGATTTTGAGGCAACCTTCTATTTAGACGCAGATGTGAGATTGAAAGGTATCTTAGGGACATTAGATGAACTTGGTGTTTGTCCTTTCAGATGAGTCTAAGCTTGTGATCTGGTAACCGCATTAGCTGAGGAATGATTTCTATCTCTTCATACAATTGTGATGACATTGCAGCTCTCAGAGAGACATGGTTCAACCATATTGATGACAGCATCATTTCCCAGGTAGGCATAGTTGACTTTTGCCCTCATGTTAGGCTGAGAAGTGGAAACTCCCTTGCCATGTTGTGGAAACAGTTCTGTAAATGCTGTGTGATCATTATTGCTAGTAGGATTATTGATCATGATGTCCCCTTGATCTATCAAGTCTTGAATGGTATGCCTCAAGTGGAAGCATCCATTAGTTTTGTGGCCTTTAGTCTGATGGAAAGCACAGAATTCATTATCTTTCCACCAATATGGTTTTGGATCCGGATCAAGTTTTTGGATTGGTGGTAAAGAGATCATGTTATCAGCTATCAGGGTTCTCAGGGTAGATTCCAAAGATTCTCCCAGGGGAGTAAACTTTCATTTATTATCCCATCATTTGAATGGCTTCTTTGGAGATGGTTTAGCAGATTTTTACTCTGAAGCTTTAATGGCTTTGGTGGCAAGGGTGAGATTGTAGGCCAGTGCCTTTGATGGGGCGCGGATAGTGTCAACAACACCATCAGAGATGATACCTTTGTTTCTATTCCAGCTCTTGTTTTTATCTTTTGAGCTAGATCCAGATTCAGACTTGTCCTTTTGAAGTGTGATTTCTCCTTTCTTGACAAGTACTTTCTCAATTTTGATTGCATTATCCACCATTTTATCAAAAGATACATGATCTTACATTTGTAATGGATAGTTGAGCTCTGGAACAAGGTTATTGATAAAGATTTCAAGTTTCTCCATTTCGGGAATTGGTCTAGCATATAGAGAAAACTTCTTTCGCCACCTCTTGAGGAAAGTTAGGAAGGATTCCCTTGGATATTGCTTGAGGTTACAGATATCGATCATAGTGACCGAATGTTGAATATTGTAGGAATATTGTTGATAAAACAATTTAATCAGTTCCTCAAAAGTTTTGATCGTAGAAGGCAATCTGGAAAACCACTGAATGGATGCTCCTCGCAAGGATCTAGGAAAAAGACGCATTAGATAAGTCAGTTCATGCATGAATTCCATGGATTGCGTACAGAACTCTCTGACATGATCTTGAGGATCAGAGTGTCCATCATATTTGTCATACTTTGGTATCTCCACTCTTTTTGGGAATGGAGGCATATACAAGTCTTTGTCAAAAGGGAAAGGACAAAGGGCCTCCATGGAGAATTCCTTGGGTTCCTTATCTTTCTCAATTTTATTCATTTTGACCTGCATAGCGTGCAGCTGGTTCATTATGGCCATCATCGGAGTTTCTTCCTCATGCGTGATGATATCTTCGACATTGAAGTGAGGAGGAAGTTTAGCTCCTTCCTGGGCTAATTGCAAAAAGTATGCCTCTCTATCCATTTTCAAGAAATGCCTCATCATTCTTTTGAATTCATCTTCATTCTGACACTGATGGATTTCAGAGGGTGTAGGGTCTTGGTCGGCATTATGTTGAGAATGGTGTCCCTGGGATCCTCCTCCTAGAGAACTGTGGTTTGTCCCTGCTTGAGACATGATAGGAGTTTTTGGGCTCCCTGGAATAGATTGAGGAGGAGTTTGCTGATTACCTCTGTGAGTTGATAGAGGAGGTATGTAACCAATTTTCAATCGAAAGTTACCGAGACCGTCATCTTCGTAGATACCTGACTTGATGAGTTGTTCAAGAGTTGGACCTGGGGTATTGGTCAAAAGTAAGTTCTGAGATGTTTCTTCTGATTTCTTGTGTGAAGAAGCTCTAGTCTCCACCATTAACTTTGAATGAAACAAAGGAAAAGGACGAAGACAACTGAAGAATAATTTTATTCGAGAAAATCGGATGATGCAACCTTGTCAAGATTATGATAGTTTTGAAGATCTGATGAGATGTGGGTGAAGGAAATTGTGCCCTGGATGTATGGGATAGATCGCCCAAAAGATAGCGGACACGAGTTCTCAACACTTAGTCTATTTTTGAAGATTGATAGTTATGACAAGGTTTTGACACGAGATAAAAAGGACCCAAATTGATCAAACAGAAGACTAGATCAGATTCAAAAGATCAAACTCAAAAAATGGTAGAATGCTCAATAGCTACTGCTCTGTTCCTGACACAATGATATTTTTGACAGATTCTGGAACTAGGCTGGAAACATTGGATACCTCGCAAATTGACAATTTCTGACAACTCTCTCAAATTTTCCCAAACAACACTCTGTAGACTCGTATGACACTGGGTAGTCTATGAAACGATAGTTGTGAAACTCGTACGACAGTTGGGTAGCAATGAAATGACAGTTGACAAAACTTGTATGATAGTTGCTAACAGGTTTTTGGCTTCTTGAATTTGCTGGTTTGAAAACTCATACGACTCTGGGTTCTCAATCATACGACATATGGGCGATACTGAAATGACATTTGACAAAAAGTCATACGACTTTTGACTTCTTGAAATGACTTTTGACTCCAGAAAGAACTTTACGTCAATTTTTGCAAAATTTAAGGTTTTCAGTTCTGGATTGTTTGCAAATTGTACTGTCCAGATTTTGAAGGTTATACCAGATTTGATCATTTTTAAGAGCCAAGTAGATAAACAAGCATGCAGAATAGCAAGCAAGTGATTCCAAGCACGTTTGAAAACAATGAACAAGGGAAAAAGCAACCTTGCGCATGAACAATCAAGTGACCAAATTGTGCTAATCCCTGAGAGTACTAATTGTGTATGTTCTGAAAAGTTTTGCAATAACACACATATACCTGAAAGTGAAAAATTGGCCTCTCTAGGGTTTTTAGTAATGGTTTGACTCTGCAAATTTTATGATTCAAAGGGGTGAACTCCAATCCCAGCGCACCAGGGTTTTGACACAGTCTGAGAACTTAATCTTCAAGAGCTGCTAGGGAGATCTGACAACCCAACAATGAACCATACCCATGGAGATTTCTTCCACAAGGACATTTATATAGTGGCTGTCACTACCATGGCGAAAATGGCTATGACCGCTTGAGGTTCCGTCAACGCAGTTTTCCCTGTGAAGGGATTGTCCGCTACGGTTAACCCTCTCTAAAGATGACTCATAGATTTATACCACAAGGGGACTTGGCTCCAGATTCAAGGTTTTGACACCTCTTCACTTTTAACCCAAACAAAGCAAGCAGATTAATCCGACATGCTAAGACAAAGTTTTGTTCCACCAAGGCTTGTGATATCAACTCCACGTGATCTATCAACCTCTCCGGGGGGAGAATGTATCAATCAATAAGAGAAGATGCACTAACCAATTTTGATTCACCAAAGCTCGTGATATGAACCCCACGTGATCTATCAACCTCTCCGGAGAGAGAATGTGTCGATCAATAAGAGAAGACTCACTAACCAAGTTGAATGTGAAACGCACTAAGTATCCTCCCTACCTACAAGGATTCTATCGTCAAGAAAGATTTCGCTAGGAATCCAATCTCTCAAGAATCATGAATAGTGTTCATAGGGCCTAATTACTATGTGAGCACAGATATATGTTCTGAAAGTAAATCTACCAAAAGCATTCAAAAAGTAGAAAGAGGAACACTTAACGCTTAAAGAAAATATGAGATGAGTCCACAAGGTGGAACACTTAACACCTCACACAAGCTAAAAACAAGTCCACAACTTAGAAAACAAGTGAGTTCCTAAAAGCACAAAAGGGTTGCCAAGTGGAACATTTAACGCTTCTGTCCTGTTGACCCCTCCCCTTTATGGCGCTGAGATTGCAACCATGGGGTGGAAATGAGGGGCCGGTGGATTAGCGAGTCCAATAACCCAAGATAGCGATCAAGATCAATCACAAGTATTCTAAGACTACTTAATGAATCCTTAAGGGATCACAACCTAGTATCAAATTATGCAAGTGTGTAGAATAAAAGCATGAGAAGACGCACACAAGCTAGACACATGAGAGATTTATTTTAAGCCCAAATCAAAATGTTATTAGATGAAGGAGAATACCTGGTGATCCTTGCAACGTGCTTAGTAGATTTTACCTAATTTTTAGCAATTCTTGCACTTTTCCCAATCAAAACCAGCAGAGAGCAATCAAAAATAGAGAATTTCAATTGTCAAAATTAGTAGTTAGCCGAAATATAAAAATCAAATCTGATACTCTGCTGTGAAAAATGAAACGACAGTCAAAAACTGGTACAAAAACTCGTACGACAGTGGGTATGCTCTCAGACGACAGTCCAGAAACTCGTACGACACTGGGTATGCTACCATATGATAGATTAGCTCTCAAATGATAGTGGGTATGTAATGAAATGAGTCACGATCTGATAGACTATCGTACGACAGTGGGTCCAGTATCATATGACAATGGGTATGCTCCCATACAACATTTGTCAGAAACTCGTACGACAGATGTACGGACAAAAATTAAAAATTGCAGTTTTGCATAGATCCCGAGGAGAAAAAGATAGAAATTGATAGAATTGAATTGGAAACCCGTTTCAGGGTCCCACGGTGGGTGCCAAAAATGTGTGTGTGAAAATTGTACCTGATCTGTAGACACAACACTCAGTAAAACATTACAGGTTAGCTAAAATCAAAATCGTGCAAAATTGAAAGCTATCTAACCAAGTGATTTACTGCCTTCTAATAGGTGCGAGATTAATGTTCTCAGATTGTAATCAAGATCAGTGACCTAGACGACACCTAAATGAAGTATTTGAATGCAAAAGATGGATATGAAATTGAATGCAATTAATCTATATTTTTGATATTTTCTATGCAATAAGAATGAAAACTTGATATGAATCTATGCTAATATAAAATTGATATGCTATGAATGCTAAAATAAAATTGATCTCACAAAGATGTCGATTCGCAAGAGCTTTGATTCTTCAATTCCAATTCTCCAGCGTGATTGTGCAAAAATATGAGATGATTTGTGAAGAGCTAAAGCCTTAATTTATAGAAATCCAGGGCTTTGGAGGTGCATGGGAAAAGCCATAAATCACTCAAACTAACTCATCTTGATTTTTGAGTTATCTGATCATGAAAGATAGTTAATTCTCAAAATCATGCAAAAACATGCAAAAATAGCTTTTTAACTCAAATTAGAGTTTAGATCAGCTTTTTGAACTCCAAAAGGATGTTGAGTTCCAAAAAGTCAATAACTTGCATTGATTTTCTGATTTGGAGTTTAACTGTTTCTTTTGAATATGCATAATAATTAAGAATTAAATAAATAAATAAAGTGATTTATCCTCAACTCAACTGATTTTTGAAAATAAATAATTAATTTATGGGTTAATTAACTATTTATTCAAACTTTTATTAAAAATTATATTATTAAATAATGACAACATGCTTTAATTAATTAAATAAGAATTTAATCAATTAAAGATAAGAATTTTGATTTATTGTCAAAATTAAATAATACAATTAATAATAGATAGAATTAAATTTAATTACACAATTAAGTGGCAAATATTAAATCTAATTAATTAAATATGAAAATATTCAATTAATCAAACTTAGGATAAATGTGATTTATTGCCAAATAATTATTAAATTAAAGATAATTAAGATAATTAGGAATATTGCTAGGAATATTCCCCGATGCAAAATTTAAGATAATCAATTATGATTCAATGATGTTTAGATGTGCCTTAGATTAGGACTTTGATGTCGATTTTGTTTGATTTGTTGATGTAGGAGGTTAATGAACTTATAGCCCATTTTTGGGGTATTACAATTAGTAGTAGTAATAATGAATTTGTGTCCACCTGATGAGTTGGGATGAATCTGCCCAACAATGTCAAAGGTCCAGCGCTGAAATGGCCAATGAGAAATAGAAGGAATAAGCTCCCTACCTAGAGCATGAATCGAGTTTCCATGTTTCTGACACTTTTCACAAGATTTAGCAAAGGCTACTGCATCTGTCTGCATGGTAGCCCAATAATACCCTGCCCTAAGCAACCTTCAGGCCATGGTAAACCATTAGAATGTCCTCCACAAGTACCCTCATGAATGTCAACTAACACTTGGTTGGACTCATCCTTTTCTAAACACCAAAGAAGTGTCCCATCTAAACCCCTCCTATACAGATCACCAGAGATAAGGGTATGGCGAGAGGCATTACGAACAAGGTTTCTTCTTTCAGAATGATTGAAGGTTTCTAGAATAATGCCATCATGGAGATATGAGTAAATGACACCATAGCGGGATGACTCATGGCTAACCAAGGTACAAATGACATGGATTTCTGAGGATTTAAAAATAGGGTAACGTAGCTCTTCCACCAGGAACTCAAATCTGGACTCATGTTGTTCTAGTTGAAGAAGTGAAGCTAATGTAGCCATAGCATCAGCTGCTTTATTTTCTGCTCTAGGGATTTGTTGAAATGTAACAAAGGTAAAGTATCGGTGCAATGAGTCAACCATTTTCTTATAGGGTACTAGTTTGTCATCCTTTGTTTGATATTCTTCATTCACTTGGTTGATAATCAATTGCGAATCCCCATAAATGTGCAGCTCTATAATTCCCCATTCTATGGCCATTTTCAATCCATTTGTCAAGGCCTCATATTCAACAATGTTGTTTGTGCATGGGAACAATTATTTATAGGACTTAGGAATAGTATACCCATGAGGAGAGATAAACAACACTCCAGCTCTTGAACCATTGTGCATGAAAGAGCCATCAAAGAACATCTTCCATGTCCTTGTAGTCATATACATGATGTGCTCATTTGGAAATTCAACTTGAATGGGTACTTTGTCTTGAATTGGAAAATCAGCCAATTGGTTTGCAATGGCTTGTCCTTTTATAGCCTTACACTCAATGTAGTCTATGTCAAATTCTGAAAGAATCATCATCCATTTAGCAAGTCTACCCATGAGAGAAGCCTTACCGAGCAAGTATTTTAGAGGATCAATTTTTGCAATGAGGTGTATTGTATGTGCAAGCATGTAATGTCGCAACTTTTGGGAAGCAAACACCACCGCTAGGCAAGATTTTTCAATACTAGTGTAGTTGAACTCATATGAAACAAGTGTTCGGCTGATATAATATATGGCTCTTTCTTTTCCAGTATCATCAAGTTGAGCCAATAATGCCCCCAGGGAAGATTCTATTGCTGAGACATATAATATAAGTGGTTTTCCTGGGATAGGAGGCATTAATATTGGAGGATTAGCCAAGTACTATTTGATTTGATCCATGCTTTGCTAACATTCCTCATTCTAGACACATTTAACCCCTTTATACAAAGTCTTATTAAAGCATTGAGCTCTATCAGCCAGTTGTGAAATAAACCTCCTTATAGATTGAAGACGTTCTTGAAGACTCCTCATTTGACTAATGTTTTTAGGAGGTGGCATATCCATTATTGCTTGAAATTTTTCTGGGTCCACCTCTATGCCTTTAGCTGAAATGATAAATCCTAAGAGTTTGCCAAAGGTAACTCCAAATGCACACTTTTTGGGATTTAATCTGAGTTGAAATTGTTCCATACAATCTAGAATTACTTCCAAATCAGCAAGGTGTGTATCCCTTTTCTTGGATTTTTCCAAGGTGTCATCCACATAGTCTTCCATGTTTTTATGCATCATGTCATGGAAAATAGTAGTCATAGCTCTTTGATATGTAGCTCTAGAATTTTTTAATCCAAATGGCATGACATTCCAACAATAGGTTCCCCATGCACAAGTGAATGTAGTTTTCTCTTGGTCTTCAGGAGGTATTTTGATTTGATTATACCTAGAAAAGCCATCCATCAAAGAATAGATCTCATAGCCCATGGTCATGTCCACTATCATGTCTATATTTGGAAGTGGAAAATCATCCTTTGGGCATGCTTTATTAAGATCTCTAAAGTCTGTGCAAACATGAATGGACTTGCCATGTTTTGAGACTGGTACAATATTGGATATCCATTCGGCATAATAAATAGCTCTTATAAATCCTGCACTGAGGAGCTTTTCTAATTCAGCTTTGACAAGGAGAGCTATGTGAGGATGTATTTTCCTCAATTTATGTTTTACTAGTTTGATTCCTAGAGCTATGGACAAATGATGCATAATGAGACTAGTGTCCAATCCTGGCATGTCTGAGTAAGGCCAAGCAAAATTAATTTTCTTTCTTTGTAGGAACTTGGTATATGCCTCTTTTTCTTGTGTTGACAATGATTGAGCCAAGTGAACTATTTGTGGATCCTCTTCTGTATTCAGATTAACTGGCTGTATGGGCTCAATAAGCACTAATGACCTATCTTGAAAATAACTAGGAAGATGATCAAGTACCCCATCCTTAGGCACCTTAGGGAGGTTTTCACCTTCGGATACGTCTTTTATTTTTACTTTTTTCGGTTCTGACACTGCCACATAGTGGTTTTCGCCATCAGAACTCTTATTCTTTTTTTCTTTTCTTTTTATTTTTTGACTGAGGCACTTGATATCCAGATTTTTCATACTTGTAGTTGGTTCACTGGTGGAAGAGACTATAGGTTCAAGGGCATTCAGGTAGCATGCTATTTCATAGTCATTTTGAAAGGTTAGGAGCCAAGGCTCTTGATAGCATTGAGACCAATCAATTAAGTGAGGATTGGCAAGGGGTAGGTCAATGGATGGTTCAATATTGTGTATGTGAATGGCATCATCTCTCGTGATTGCAGAATTGGGATCCATCAAGTATCCCTCTAAGGTATCCACATCAGGACTTATCCTACTAAGCGAAGCATCGTCCACTAAAGTGACTCGTGGATTCCAATCCTCTAGTCCTACACTAGAGTCATTAGTTACCTCAGATTGGGAACTATATGTATGGACAACAAAAATGTCTATGTCAACTATAGAACAATCAGAAAGAGTCTCCCACTCATACTCATGTGAGTCCGTATCTGAATCCCAATTGGGATGCTTACACCAACCATATTTTTTAGGCCTTGAGGTAGCAACGTTGATGTCACCAAGGGTAACACCCTCTTGAATGCCATTTCTGTAATCAATAGGATCCTCAACATGATCTTCATTAGTGGATTATTCTTGTCCTGGGTCTGAAATTGTTGGATTGTCAACTGTAGTATCTAAATCTCCCCAAAGGAGATTGGTGGAAGGGACCCAATCTTCACACCTATCTTGTTGATTTTGCAAATTGGGTGTGTATTCATCATCACTATCCATCGTAGCTAGGATAGGGGTAACTTTCTTGTTTTGACTTTCAAAACCTAGGCCAACTGTTGTCTTAGATCTACGACCAAAGAGAGCATGATCAAGTGGTTCAGCCTTAGCATCCAATCTATGACTGGGAGGACCATGACCTGGGTAACCCATATTTTTGACCAAAGTATATCCTCTCCCATAAGCCTTAGGAGATGGGGAGAAATTTTCATTGTGCTTGTATTTTTCCTCTTTGTAAATCTAATCTCTAACAACTACTTCCTCTTTTTCATCTTGAATGGGTATTGAAGACTCTACAAATGTATCAAACAAAGTCATTGCTGAGGACGAGGGATGCATCTCCTATGAAGGTTTACCATAGGACCTAGGTGAGACTGACAGCTTTGTGAAGGAGTCAATGTGATAACCCCCCATACCAAGGTCTATAGTTTTGAACTTATTTTGACACTATGCCAAAGTTGCATTGAAATTTTTTGCTTCCCAATTAAGAGGAACATGGGTCCCTTCTGAAATTGTATTAACAGATAATGTTCTATCCCCGAGTATACAAAATTCTACTCCATTATAGGGGAACTTGACACATTAGTGGTAGGTGGACGACACCACTTGCATGTCATGGATCCATGATCTACCAAGCAGAATATTATAGGCTAAAGGACCAACATCAACAATTTGGAACAAGATGTCCTTTTCAACGGGGCCAATCCTGACAGGAAGGACGACCAAGCCTTTGGAGCTTCTCTCTGCCTCATCATAGGCTTTGATGGTTATTTTCTTGTGAGTATCAATAACTTGCTTTGAGTAACCCAGTATTTTCAACAAACTCAAGGAACAAATATTGAGCCCAACACCCCCATCAATCAACACACGCCTAACACGGGTCTTATGAATCATGACTTCAATGTGAAGGGAAAGATTATGTGGATGGCTCAAGGCTTTGTCATCTTCTTCTGAGAACATGAGGTAATGTGGGCTGGGAAGGTGATTTACCATATTTTGGAATTGATCAATGCCTATGTTGTTAGGGACATTGGCTGTACGCAAAGCATCTTCAAGGACACACTTATGTTTTGGAGACAACTCTAGGCGCTCAAAAATTGAAATCTGAGCTGGTGTTCTTTGTAACTAATCAACAAGATTGTATCTCATTTCTAGATTAACTGCTGACTTGGTGGTGACATTCTTGGATGTCACTTGCTTTGGTTTGCCAAACTGGCTAGATTTAGGATCTCTAATGACCACAGGACCTTGACCTTGGCTTCTGGTGACAACATTAAGAGCTTGAGATGACCTTTGGGAGTGAGGAACTCTAAGCACCACCACGGGTTCTCTATCAAATATAGGAGAGTCCATATCATGACTATAAGAATCTTTGGTTCGCATCATGTTGACATTTTCATCCACAGCTTCAAGCATATTGATAACATTCTCTGCAAACGTATAGGTGTAGTTGATTGTAGCTTTGCCATCTTTGGGTTTAGAGGTTTCCCCCTTATCATATTTAGGCAAAGGTTCCTTAAATGCTTTGTGATCTGCATTGGTTTTCAATCCATCAATCTCAAGCTTGCCATTTTCAATAAGATCTTGAACGAGATGTTTAAGTTTCCAACAGTTTTCTATGTCATGTCCAATGCCATTATGAAATGTGCAGTAAGCCTTTTCATTCCACCAATATGGCTTAATGTCAGGTATGTGAAATTTTGCTAGATCTTGTGGTTGTGCAAGATTGTTATCAATGAGCATTTTGAAAACATCCTCATAAGAGTCCCCAAGCTTAGAGAACTGTCGCTTCTCCTTTTTAGGTCTTTCTTGATATCTTTGTTTATTCTCTTTTTGGTTAGAGGATGTATTAAGCTTCATAGCTTGAACTACACTAGATAAATGAAGGACACCTTGATCCTTTCATTGGTTAGAGTCAAAACCTCCATCATTGACTACTTGTTTATTCTTGTTCCAGTGTGAGTTCTTGCCTTTGTCCTTATGATTGTTGTTATTATTTTGACTATTGTTGTTATTATTTTGTTTAGTCAAAATACCTTGTTCTTTTAAGACATCCTCTATTCTGCATGCGGTTTAGACCATGGTGTCGAATGAATCAAAGCCCATCTTCCGAACCTCATACCGCATCTTAGGTACTAAATTGCTCACAATGATATCAATTCTCTCATGTTTAGGAATTGTCCTAGAATACTGGGAGCACAATCGTCTCCACCTTTGGAAAAATGTAACAAAGGATTCCCCTTGATTCTATTTCAAATTACACAAATCAAGCATGGTGACTGATCTTGATAAATTTTAGGCAAAATGTTGCACAAATCTGTGAACTAGTTCTTAAAAATTTTTGACGGGAGGGGTTATGTTGGTAAACCACTCCATAGCTTGACCTTTTAGACTCCTTGGGAATAATCTCATCAGATAGGAATCTTCATGGTGAAATTCAAAACTCATGGTATAAAAATGACGCACATGATCATGTGGGTAACCATTATCGTCATATTTGTCATATTGAGGAAATTCAATTTTCCTAGGAAAATCCTTCATGCTCACACTCCTATCAAAAGGTTTAGGACAAATAGAGTCAAGGTTGAAGGAAATATTGGGAGCCATCATTTTCTCCATCATCTTCTTGATTTTCTTAATCTCTTCTTCTTGTGAGGGACTCTATTTCTTTATTTTCCTATCCACATCAAAGTTATAAGGGACCCTCACACCCTTGTTGATTAAGCTCTCTAGGAACTTATCCTTATTTTGCTCAACATATTTCTCCACATATTGTTGGAAAAGTGGTTCTTGTTGTATTCTCATAAAGTCTTGAGCTTCAAAATTTGCACTACTTCCTCCATGTTGAGAGCCATGATGAGCTTGTTGGGAGGGTTTTCTTGAGTTCCTAAGAGGCATCTGTCTTCTATAGTGAGCATGTTGTAGAGTCCTTCCTCTAGGACTAGGAGATCTTGATGGTGACCTTGAATATTTTTTGCCTCGTGGGGTGCCCGAGGGAGTAGATGGTGGGGAGTTGGTCCCACTATTGGTACCCCTATTGTTGAATTATGCATTAAGTTGTTGGGCTAGGAGCCTACCTTGTTCTTCTTGTGCGACTCGTCTCTCTATGTCCAACAAGGCTCGTTGTTCCTCCTCTAGGAGCCTAAATTTTTCTTCTTTTGTAGCTTATTCATTCAAGAAGGCTTGTTTTTCTCACTCAATACTTTTTAGCCTCTCACTTTTATATCTTGAGGTTGTTTTTAGTGGAGAGCTTGGCCTTGAATGCTTGAACAAGTTAGCTGCATTTACATGAGCATCACAGGACTGGTTGTTTTGGTCTTCATGTTGTGACCTTGCATCTTGATGAGCTTGTGCATAGTGTCTTTCAGCTCATTGATGAGCATCTAGATATCTTGAATTAATAGGAGGTGATTCAGGTTGATTGTCATCGTTGAACGACATGTTACTCCTATGTCTCTGAAATATGTCATCAAGAGTTTGATCTATTGCTTCTCTTTGTCTCCTAGTCAAAGTGTAGCTCATGTCCATATTTGATTGAGAGGATGGTAGAGAAGTACTCAATTGACTAAGGATACTCTTAGGCTCAAACCAAACTTCTGAAGCACTCCTAGGAGACTGACCGAAGATGGGTTCCTTCCCCTTTCACCTTTGACAAGTTTGGACTAAAGGTAATTGTTCAAAAACTACTTGAGGTTGTTTTCCTTGACCCACTTGGTATCTTGTTGTAACCGGCATGAAAGAAAAGACCCTTAGTGAGAAAATAACTTTATGAATAGCTAATTGTCAAACTAGGATAGTGAAAATATTCAATTGTCCAAAAAGAGATATAGTGAGATAGAAAGATGACAAAAGGTATAAATCAACACTGCCATAGTGGTGCATAACAAAAGGATTCCAGTATCCTAGCACATATGGATCAGGAGGATGATTTAACCAAAATATATCGAAATTGAATTTATATGAAAGTGGATTTGGACAAAAGAGTACTCAAACTCTCCAAGTGTGCAATCAAAGAATCTGAAGGTGAATCTTGTCAACAAGGATGGTTCCTAACTTACCAAAGACAAGAAATTTTTTTGGTGAGGTCAAAGATTACTAACTCAAGATGTCTAGAGCCAAAAACCTGAGGCACAAACAAGCTTTCAGTTGCAGGGTAGGAAACTTACTAAAATTTGGTCAACTAAGGGAAGACTGAATATTGCATGAATTAGGCAGACAACAAAAATATTTTGGGCAATAGTTTCCAGGCTAACAGGGTGACAGTTTCAGACCAGGCGATAGTTTCAGACTAGGTGATACTTCACATTAAGCAGGGCGATACTTTCCAGGTAGCCCGGATGATAGTTTCCAAGCAAGCGGGGTGACAGTTTTCCAGGGGTGAACTATCACGTGATATTTTGCAGGATAGAGAGCGATACTGTTCAAGTGTCATATGATTCTTGACCAATTAGTGTCAAAATCTCAATTTTTAAGGCAATTTGGTCCAAATTTTAGTTTAAGAGTTAGTTTTTTCGATCTCAATCATAGTGACAGTAGTAAATTGACAGGTTTGCAGACAGTAAGTGATCAAACATGTCTTCAAACACTTGAAACAAGGGCAAAAGCAACCTTGCCAAGACAAGCAATTTTGATATCAAAATTAAAAAACTTCTATGAGCACTACCGAGATGTTGAATATGCAAGAACGTTTACATGGGTATATCACAATGAGAACACTTCAAGCACTTTTTAGCCTAAAAGGAAAATGGCTCAATACTTAACAACTTGGTCCACACTTGATGCTCCATTGCCTCACACAAAGTGGTTTCCCACAATAGATATTGGCTTTGTCATGGAGGTGCCAATGACACAACCAAAGGAGCATAGATGGTGAGTAATCTTGGGGTGATCCGGGTTATTCCACTTGGATCAATCCTTGCACCAAGAAGCTAAGTGGAAAAATAGGGTGGCCTCTATCTATGGTTCTTAATAAGGGCTTTCATTTGTAGTACCCCTCTTGCTCCCCAAAGGGACTCCTTACCTTGCAGCAAGTAACAGACCTCATGGCCACAAGAGTACTTTAAGCATTCTTGCTCAACATTTTCCTCATGGTCACAATCCCACAAGTACTCACATCAAGCGAAGACAAGCACTATGTCTACCAAGGTTTTGTGTCCTCGATAGCCTTGAGTTTATAGTGGGTTGGAATAGCCAACAATAAGCTTGTCCCCACTTGGGTTGTTCCTCTTGATTTCTCAAGAGTAGGCCCGCCAAAAAATTCTAAAGATCTAAACAAAAAGTAGATCAACTTATGAGGTTCAAGGTTTTTGTTTCACCACAAGGGTGAAGAGTATACTTCCCTATCTCAAAGTCTTCTCTCAAACACAACAAGCAAATGTTCAATTACCCTCTTGCTTTCAAAATTCAAAGATGGGTCAAGATTTTCTGGTTCACCACAAGGGTGAAGAGCATACTTCTCCTACCAGCCAAGAATTTCTACAACAAGATATTATGTTCTTATGAAATGAAACAACTAGTAATTGCCACACTTGAAATGAAATAAAAGCAAACACTTGATTGGGTTTTTAAGCTTTGGGCAGCCCTGCAAAAATCATTAGTAGCCCTTGTGCATTTGAAGCTTTGACATGCATTCTTTTAAGAAAATAATCAAGTAATGAGAGCACCTACAAGCACAACTTGTTAGCCCCACAAGGTTAGAAAAACCAAAATCCAAAAGAAATTTGCAAATTAAATCTATCTAACCACAACAAACTAAACCAACAAGTTAACTAGATCCAAATTCGGTAAGAAAGAACCAAGAAATAACTCACTGCCGGGTACATGTGATAGTACAGTCACCAAAAATATCGCGCGACACTTTACAGTATAACAGGGTGATAATATATTTCTGGGCAATACTTCGCTTTACTGCAAGTGACAAAATGTCTCAAACAACGTGACAAAATGTCTCAAACGGGGTGATACTTTAACTGGTAAAGTATCGCATGACCGCACATGAACTATCGCACGATAATTTGAGATTGAAAAACCCGAGAGCCGAAAATGAAGCTAAAAATTGATGAAAAATTTGACGAAAATGCAAAAAATTAAGGACAAAACAATAATGCTCTGCCCCACGGTGGGCGCCAAAAATGTACACATCAAAATGGTGTACTTCTCTAAGTCATTATATCCAAGGGAATCCATGAATAAGAAACTTTAGAAAGCGACCTAGAGCTCTCTATGCATGGAGTTGCAAGATTATTTAAAATTTGCTCTTAGCTAGAGCTATTAAGCTAATGACCTTGCTAGTCAACCACACAATGAGAGATTCAAATGAAGACAAGGGAAAGAATGACAATATCCCCAAGAATCACTATGAAATGAAAATGCAAACTAGATTAAGATGAATATGCAAGCTAGAAATGAGAGGTGCAAGCTAAGCTATGGAAATGAAAGTACAAGTTATGCTATGAAAAGGAAAGGACAAGTATTACCAAGCCTTCCTAGTTAAACTAGATGAGTTACTCTAAAGCTTGAAAGGAAATCTAAACTATGAAAGCATAAATATGAAGCTATTATGTATGAATGAAACTAAGAATGGAATGTAGATGTAAAAGCCAAGAATGCTCCAAATCTTTATAAAGCTCCAAAGTGACTTAGAAAACTTGCAACATAACATTAGTATTCAAAAATGCATATGAAAATGAGGAAGAGAGCTCTTCTTTTATAGGAAATGAGAAGGAATGGACCATGGAGATTAAGAGGCAAAATATTTAATCAACGGTGGAGCTTGAAAGAGGAGCAATCCATGTGCACAAATATCCTCCAATGAGAAAATAAGAGTTGACTTTTGTGTCCAAAAAAGTACTTTTTCTCTTTTTATAAAATAAGAATGATGCTTTATTTGTGCAACTTAGGATAAGAGGAAAAGGTGGGGGCTTTTTATTTAATAAAAGGGGAGGAAATATTTCTTTTAATAAATAAAGACTTTAGGATAAAATGATTAGCCCAAGAAATAATTGAAAATGATAAAATAGGATTTGATCAAAGAAATTGATATAATTGATAAAATGTTGATTTTTGGAAATATTGATTCAGGGATTTGATAAATTGCTGAATGGGGGCCTAAAGTCTAGGCGACCATTTTAGGGTGCATACACATATCACCAAACCCATTATGTACCCAGGTATAGATCGCAAAACTCTTATTTCTTGAACATTGTTGACATACTTAAATATAATACACAATACCAAATGATGAATGCTTAATTGTTGTAATGGATAAGCATCAGAACCGTCCATTTCTAAAATTTGATTTTGTATAGTTTTAATTATTTGTCTATAGTCCTAATGATTTTGAAAATTGTTGACAAAGAGTGTTTCTTTTTTTTATTATAGAATAAATAATTTTTCTATAGTCGTAATGATTTTTCTTATTTCTTGTCTTTTGTCCCATTTTTATTTCGTATGTCTGTGCTTTGTGGCATGATTTTGTGACCTTCTTTTGATGGTATATTTCATTCACTCTATGTGGAATACTATTTTGTTCACTATTTTATTTCAGCTTGATATTTCTTTCATTTTTCATATACACAGAGACTACACATGTTGATAAAAAAATGAGCTATTTGATTTAGGTTTAATTTTCATTATTGTAAATGGTTAATATTTCTGATGGTACTCCTTGGTGTATTCCATATAAAAATAATTATATAAAAATAATAAATGTAGTAACGACGATGCAGTGCATTATTGATATAGGCTCGATGGCTCTTGTTAATGTGCCAAACTTTCAATGTGGTGGTGGGCAATGTGTGTTGAAGACTTCACCGACACAGAGCAACCCTAGATGAAAATTTTGGTGCTACCCAAATAGAAAAAAGGTTGCTAATGTGTATATATGTAATGTTTCTAATGTAAATACTATTCATTATATTATAAGAACTAATGTAGATTGGGCATCACAGAGAAATAATGGCTGCAAATACTTTAGTTGGGTTGATGACAACTCATTTGCATCTATCTTCCCATCTCCACTTATCCACAATGAAGGATTTGAGTGCAAAACATGTCAGGCTAGGGTAAATTCTGAAATTATATTTTTACAATGCCTTCTCTGTATTGTAATCACATATCTTTGTTGCCACCATATGCAGAGATGAACTCATGAATTAGTTAGTTTAGTATTTACATATTGTAACTAATATTTTAATATGGATATGACGTAACTTCTCTTTACCTCAAGTGCACATATATATGGTTTACATCTTTTTTTACAATAATTCTTCATGTTTATGGCTTAGGTGAGCCCCAATCTGCTATCAATCACATGATTTAAATAGACATTGACTATGGATTGACTATCATTTTCAAGCTTGAGCGAGGCTTCATACCACACACCATCCGCAGATTTGTACGCAATGCTGATTTAGGCTGAAGGTAAACTACATGTGTCATGTAAACAATATGGTTGAATGCAATCTCTTTTGTGCGTTTTCAAGAGTTTTCCCACCAATACAAGCATAAATAATGCATTAAACATAATCTACGAACGCTGCATGGTATGAAGTCTCGCTGAAGTTTGAGCATCCTCCCTTTATTCCAGTGAGGGATTGGAATGAGTTCATTTTGGATGCAAAGGAGAAAGGGGATACTCAAAGAGGAATTACACCAGCAAATGAGAGAAGACGATATGAAATAGTATTAACTACTAGTAGAATGTAATAATGCACTAATTAGTGATCTTTATATCTATATCATGTAACATATTTCAAGCTTTCCATAGGTTGCAGGACACATCAAAGGAAACAAAGGCCAACCTACAAAATATTTCACAATAGTTGACAAACATAATTGTAGGCATCATAGTCATATTGTTTTGGAGACAACATAATTGATATTTCTTTGGAGACAACATAATTTTTGTTCACTGTTTTATTTCAGCTTGATATTTCATTCATTTTTCATATACACAAAGACTACACATGATAAAAAATGAGCTATTTGATTAAGGTTAACTATTCATGATTGTAAATAGTCAATATTTCTGATGGTACTCTTTGGTGTATTCCATTTTAAAATAATCATGTTTCTATGGCTATGATAAATGTCCCTTTGTGTTGAGAAAATTAGAGTTGAAAAAATGGTTGCAAACAAATCATCCTTCTTCTGCCAAAATTCTAGTCAATGTACAAGTAACGAGTCATTCCATTCAAGAAAGACCATGTCTGACAATATCAACCCTGAACAAAATAAGGAGTATGCAAAATTTAGTGATTGTATCTTCTATTACAGCCACTTCATATGCATAGGTGATGAACATGTATATTTGCCTGAGCGCTATTGGGAGCTAACCCAACAACACATATACTATTGTGAAAATCACCACAAATCTATTTGCTGCTAGGTCTAGCATATACCTTCTATGATCAACTCTTATATGCACAGGTGATGAACATTCAGATTTACCTAAGAAGTACTTTGAGTAGTCCTCCAACACATGTACTATTGTGAAAATCATCACAAGTCCATTTGTTGGAGGGCTACTCATAGTACACATGTTTGGAGGTTTGAAGGAAACAAGAGAATTTGAAGAGTCACGAGTCTTAAGATTGTACTTAATATAGCCAAGCTTCATTTAATGGTACATTCAAACATGAAACAATACCAAGGAAGTTTGACAAGAATAAGGAATATGGCTTAAACAGAATGGGAAGACATCTTTCTAGCCTGGGCTTGGATCCTTCAACAATTAGCTTGATAATAAACGAAGAAGATGAGACCTAAGCAATTAGCTTCCCAAGAAAAATCTCATAAATGAACTGTGTGTACCCCAATTCCCGTGCCTTTTGCGCGTACCTAAATGACATATTTGTAACAATAGGGGTAAATTTAGTCTTACCCTTGTTTCAAATATATCATTTGGGTATGCATAGAGGGCACATGAATTGGGGTACACATAGTTCATTTATGAGATTCTTTTTGGGAAGCTAATTGCTTTTTTGTCATCTACATTATTATTAAGCTAATTGCTAAACGATCCTGGCCCAGGCTAGAAAGATGTCTTCCCAAACACATAATAAACATGCACATAAATACGACAGCTGAGAAACATAAATGCAGATTTCACAATAGCTAAGAAACATAATTGCAAGCATCATGGTCACAATTTTTTCGAGACAACATAATTGAGTTGTATACCCAAGCGATGGAGTGCAACTTCTGCACCTCCGATTCCAAGTTGACACTACGAGATCCAAAGACCATAGATAAGGAATAAATTTAGAGAGTGGAGGAGGGCCATAACGACCAAAATAATACAGGATGAACCTCAAGTTAAATGAGGCAACTGCAAACATTTAAATAAATTTTTATTATTCAATAATGAAATTTGCATATACTAGTGTTCTAAGCCCCCTCATTACATGATTTATTATTGTAAGCCCCCTCTAACTTATGCATCTAGAAAATGAAACTACAACCTATTAGGATTGAGACAAACCTTATAGAACAACAAGAGCTAGGAGGGATCATTTTCCAACATCTGTTGAATACATATGTTGGAGGACCTTGTATTCATGAGCTACAGATGTATTCAAAAGATGTATTCAACAAATGTTGGCAAGTGATCCTTCCTAGCTGTTGTTGTTCTATAAGGTTTATCTCAATCCCAATAGGTTGTAGTTTCATTTTCTAGATGCGTATGTTAGAGGGGACTTACAATAATAAATCATGTAATGAGGGGGCTTAGAACACTAGTATATGTGAATTTCATTATTTAATAATAAAAATCTATTCAAATATTTGTAGTTGCCAGCTCATTTAACTTGAGGTTTGTCTTGTATTATTTTTGTCATTATGGCCCTCCTCTACTCTCTAAATTTATTCCTTATCTATGGTCTTTGGATCCCACAATGTAAACTTAGAATCAGAGGTGCAGAAGTTGCACTCCATCGCTCGGGTATACAACTCAATTACGTTGTCTCCAAAAAAATGTGACCATGATGCCTACAATTATGTTTCTCAGCTGTTGTGTCCCAGGACCCCTTATGACCTTTTACGACTGTTTATGATCCCTAAGAATACATCTTAGAGGTCTTAAAATGTCGTAAAGGGTCATAAGAGGCTCCTAGGAGGTGCCAGATGAGCTTCCACCTTCATGTGGTTGGCTTTGTTAAGTAGATAATGTAATACTCTTCTCGAAACAAAGAGAAGATCAATAATTTAAGGTCTTAGTCCACGAATAAATTAAATTAGACTTACTATCCAAAACACATAAAAAACATGCACATAAACACGACAATTGAGAAACATAAATGTAGATTTCACAATAGCTGGGAAACATAATTGTAGGCATCATGGTCACAATTTTGTGGAGACAACGTAATTGAGTTGTGTACCCAAGCGATGCAGAGAAACTTCTACACCTCTGATTCCAAGTTGAATATATCTGTTGAAGGACCTTGTATTCATGAGCAACAGATGTAGTCAACTTGGAATCGGAGGTGCAGGAGTTGCTTTGCACTGTCTGGGTATACAACTCAATTACGTTGTCTCCAAAAAATTGTGACCATGATGCCTACAATTATGTTTCTCAGTTTTTGTGTCCCAGGACCGCTTATGACCCTTTACAACCATTTATGATCCCTAAGAATACATCTTAGAGGTCTTAAAATATCGTAAAGGGTCATAGGAGGCTCCTAGGAGGGGCCAGATGAGCTTCCACCTTCATGTGGTTGGCCCTATTAAGTATAGAATGTTATACTCTTCTCGAAACAAAGAGAAGCTCAATAATTTAAGGTCTCAGTCCACGAACAAATTAAATTAGACTTACTATCCAAATTGGTACATTGATGAGAATCAATGATGGGCTGGAGTTTTTAGATTCTGAGAAGACGTATATGCAATGGAGGCCAGAAGGGATTTTTGTGGAGATTTTCTAGAGTGGCTATATACATACGAGAGTTTCCAAATTGAGTACCAGTGCAGAGATGATGATTCAGTAACCTACATCTATAAACCTTCACAAATATCTTTATCTTAGTTTCTGTAGTATTGAAAAAAATGAGTGGGTTTGACATTAGTGGTGGATCTATTCTCTCTTATTTTTGTGTTCCTATCCTTAAAAGGTTGTAATTTCAAAGTAAGTTTGGTGGAACTAAATATGTATTGCATGTAGGATTGAGGAAAGAAGATGTATAGCTGAAAATGGACAAGGAGCTCTACCTTGTCATACACGGTGAGAAGTATCCCCAAGAAGTGGGAATGCTAAGGTGGAAATGGCAGGTGGTGGAGAGTGGTAGTCTAAGAAAGCCTTTCCCAAACTCTCCCACAACCCATTCAATCCTCAAAGCATCCCCCTCTTTCTCATCGCCCGACAAATCAACCGGCCACAGACAAGAAGAAGGCAAATAGCTAGCTGACTAATAAATTGGTAGATTGGTTTTAGATATAATGTTTAAGTATTATTTTTGGCATAGTTGTAGATTGCTTAGTCATCTCCTATGAATGTCATTGAAATATTGTGAGGCTTATTCTTTCTATCTTTAGAAGTGGAAAGTTTTATTGAAAGGTTAATGACCTCGAGAAAGAACATGTCTGTGTGAAATAAGACAGAAAATGTGTGACTGTTTGTAAATAGTAAACAACAACGACATAATATTGCTGTGCTTAATTTGATATATATATATATATATATACACACACACACATATATACATACATATATATATATATACATACATACATACATACATACATACATACATACATACATACATACATACATACATACATATATATATATATATAAAATTTTCTGTCGCTTTTGCAACCAACAAAGAATAGACATATTGACGAGAAAGCTATACATTCGACGTTTATTGCGATGATTGTACGTCACAATTTCAACCAACATTGGTTGCAAAGATAGACGCTATAGCCGATAATTCTTCCAGGTTGAAGCAATGATTTCAACGACATTTTCGTCGATAATTCAACCACTGTTGACGTTGCAATTTCGACAAAGATTTCATGTGTCGTATTATTGACTAAAAAAATCTGATGACCGTTATGGTCGATTAGCCGACCAAAGGGTGTCTAATAATCGACTAAACCTCATCGAAAAACAAGCTAAAATTTACTAGTGATATATATAAATCCATAGCTAATCATTGTTACATAGGTCATTTTCCTTTCTTCGATAGAGAACCATAGTTTGGGTCATTCATCCCTTGCATCCACCTAAGGAGAAATCTTCCCCACCATTGGAAATGCCCACCTAAGTGGCATGTGATGTTGCATTGTTTCAACGCTGCAATTAAACACCCTACCAATTTCCTCATTTCCATGCCTTTGGAAGTGATTGTGAAAATGAGTAGTTGGGTGGATGGAAATCCTAGCAACTACAGACAGAAAATGCGGCAACATCGTTGACTATCCAAGCAAGTGTGTTGATTGAAGTAGTGTTACCAAAGTAGAGATCAACTTGAGAGAAATCACCCTTAGAAATTGTTGAATCTTGTTTGTAAGCTCTACAGGTAAGAATCCCCACTATTTCACCAAGTGGTCAAGGTAAAGGCTCTCAATTATTGACACAATAGAGTGTGGCTCTGCAGGGATTTAAACCTTGCTTGTAGGCACTATAGGCAAGAAACCCCACCATTTCACCAAAGGGTCAAGCCCCAATAAACTTTTAAAATATTGAAAGTAAAATAATTGTCTAAATAATATCTAATATAAAAATCTATAAAGTTTGAAAACGTGTATATTATATTATTTTTTCATTAGGGGAAGATCACTAGTTTGATTACCTTTCACTCCTTGCTCAGCCAACACATAATTACTAACTTTAAAGAAACCAAAAAAGTGACAATTAAAATTTTATTAATAAACTTCCTATGTACCAATAGGGCTCACTTGTACCTCAAGTAATTAGCATTTTTGAACTTAGGAGTTGTGTAATTTTGGTACCATAATACACAACATATAGGCATTTTTTGAGGTGGTTGTAGTGCATAGTTATTGGGGCATCTTAAGTACGTATGAGATGACACTTCAAAATGTGTGCATAGCAAATCTTGTAGTCTGTCTCATTACTATCCAGAAGGCAGAACAATAGCTATGGCATTGCTACTGAGAAGCTAGAACAATAGCTCTAAGCAATTAAATCACTTATGAAGACAAACAAAAAAATTGTCCAATGATATAAGTTTACAATCTGCAAGTATATCAAATGTCAATATTGAGTTAGGGGCCAACGTGCCTGTAATTTCTTGGGACACAAAAAAAAAAATGTAATTTTAATGATTACCTGCCTTTAAATTTTAAAATAAAATATACCTCCATAAAATATGGATGGCCTCAGTTTTTTCTTTATATTCAACTTTGATCAATATATTTATGGATTCCCTTTCTAGGAAAGCTGCAGTGCAATTACATAACTTTTCTTTTGGTGTCGTATTAAGCATAACAAATGATTACAGAAAACTATTAAATTTTTTTGTAAATGTATAGCAGCGATATTCACAGCTACAGATCGGGAATAGAGTGGCATTAAGTATAAAAAATGTGATGCTGTTGTCTCACAAAGAGTCTATAAACAACTGTCCAGTTTACATAGTCAAGAACAGTGACTGTCGAATATTGCAAAGGACAGTCAGTCATAAATGTAACATTTTTTTCATTAATATTTATAATTATTAGATTACATAGTATTTGTATTGTTATTTTATGAATAAATGAATTAATGAGTAAGTAACATTTAAATAAACAAGGACAAGACTTATTTTAAGGCATTGAATGGCTCGGCTTTCTATAGTTTAAACAAGGGAAAATTGGTTTTCATATATTATTTAAGGCCCATAAAACACATAAAACTGGTGAAGTCAACACGCACACAGGCACCTCCATAATAAAGGGTTGCATCAGACGACAAGGACAAAAACTTATAATTTCAATTTCAATTTCAAACTTGTATCTGCCATGTCAAATCACCCTCCAACATTGCTCTGCAAAAATGTCATAGTTCCCAGCTCGCTCTCTCCAAAAATTATTTTAAAAAGAGAGGGGAAACGTTGAATAATATATTTTTAAAATTATTAATAAATTAAGTGGATTTAATTTTAGAGGAAATTTTATTATAGGCGTGCATCAAAATAGTATTGGGATAGGTGACTTTTGAATGCATTATTTTTATGAACAAAGTCTAAATATAATAAGTGTTAAGTGGACAATTTATTTTCATAAAAAATAATTCTTATAAATAATTACTTAAAAATATGACTCCATAAAATATTATATAATTTAATATACTAAAAAAGTACATGATTGAAAATATAGATAGTTGTAAGACATATATATTATTAAGAAACCTCAATCTTTTCTGATTGTAAGATATATCTTTTGATGCCATTAGAAAGGTTCATAATGGATTAATTTAAAGAGAAAAAAGACTTCTTTTCATTACATTCTTAAATGTCTTTTCTCTTCTAGAGAATCACGACTCATATCTGCATTGTCTTTATATCAAGAGAAAGATAAATTCAATTCAAGAAATCACTCTTTATTTAGGAATTCTTGAAACAATTCAAGTTCAATTATTAAAGGGTAACTTTTGACAATAAAAATAGGATAAACATTTACTAAAGTATGATGAAGTGTAAAATTATTTTTAACTATTTAACCATTCAACTAAATGATGTTTAAATACAAGTAACTTGGTACCCAACTAACTAATAGAAAATTATTTTAAAATATACAAGTTTAGATAATGCTTCCAACAATCTTTCCATGGAATTTGATGTTCAACAACTTTAAATAAAAGGAGATGCACCGCTAATTATAAATGTTGCTCAAATTGTTCTAAGAATAAAACTATTTATCTTCAATATATGATCAACTGCATACAATGTATTGGCAAATAGTTCTCTTGTATATCTCTCAACTGTGTGTGTGTGTGTGGAGAGAGAGAGAGAGAGAGAGAGAGAGAGAGAGAGAGAGAGAGAGAGAGAGATGTCTCGAATGCCTACTATATGAGCATTAGAACATCACATGGTGGTCTTTATTCAAGAGTCTTAATTTATATGACTCTCCAGCCTCTTTTTGTAACCAATGCAATTATAATTTGATATAATTTTGTTATATAAAACGTGTTTGCTTCCTTATTAGTGTTTGAAATTGATAACCAATGAATGGTATTCACAAAAACCTTTGCAAAATTTGTTAAATTGTGAAGGACCAAGTTCTCCTTAGTCAAATCCCTAGATGAACTAGTTCAACAATGATCAATAATTACAAGCATTTATGTAGTATTAATCATTTTGTAATCAACTTTTAGATATCCTCAATAGATTCTTCTCTCAATCTTAGACTATTCTTTTTGCATTAAATTTAGTCTTAAAATACACCATTGTAGCAAGCAGTTTGAAATAAGTGTTCTTTAGATGGTTTATAATTTAAAAACTAAGGGAGGAAAACATGACCCAAGGTTTTGTTTTAAATAATTAAAAGGTTCAAGATTCAAAACGATGATCATATAAATATCTAGAGAAATTGCACACCTATTTATCTAAACCTAGGTGACGAACTAATATGTTTTGAGGTTGGATCTAGATTTTTTTATATTAAAATATTGAAGATAAACATTACATCAATTCCATACAGGCGATAACAGGAGGGACTGGTGTTCAATACTCCAACATACACTGGTGATCATAGCATTTATATAAACTATTACATAACCATAAAGGTGATTGCAACTATTAATTACTGATGTGCCGACTGTTGTTGCTACCGTTGTGAGCCTGTGCCTCATTTCATGGTTCTTTTTCATTGTAATGCTTGACTAATTTTAGTAGCCCTTGCAGAAATGGTTGGTTCTCTTTCTTGTTGTTCACCCATACCTGCCTGCGGATGATTTCCATTGTATTGACAGTCACCAATCCATCCTAGAGCAGCTTATCAAACTTTGTTTTGGATATCTTGGGAGTAACAGTAACCTACGTCATATTTTTTTAAAAAAAGTGTGTTTCTTGTGAAACTTAGACCTAATTCTACCTTGATTTTTTTTCTTCATTCGTTAATTTCCATAGTTTCCATAAAATCTCAGTAGAAAGCATAAAGTAGAAGAAATTCATATATTTAGAAAGATAGTTTATATTGTGTTTTCTCTAAGGTTGATTTGAGATTAAGAAAGAAAGTTTCACATATTTTATTCTCTGAGGTTGATTTGAGATTAAGAATGGAAGTTTTACATATTTTTTTTTCGAGGTTGATTTGAGATTAAGAATGGAAAAGTAGAGGACATCATTGTTCATAGCATTTTGGTTGGGTTTTAAGTGAGAGATTGTTGAATGTGAAACCCAACAATTATTTGTTTATTTCCAATAACTTTTGGCTCTTCATGTTCTGTACAAAAATAAGGTAGTCGTTATAAACAATCATAATAATATTATCATTGAATAATATATTATCTTGTTTGAAGAGTGGATGTAGCCATTTATGATGAACCGCTATAAGTCTAGTGTTTTGTGTGTTATTCTTTGAATATCAAATTCTATTTTTGAATTCTTTCTAATTTCTCTTTTATTTTAAAAGGATCTTGTGTAGAAAAGCTCAACCCATGTCCAAAGCAAAAATCACAAATCACTCTCATAAAATAGATGATACTGTTGACTTATTTGTCCTTGATGACATTTGGGATGATTAAACACATGGTGTCTCAAGTGATAACAATACTTTACTTGCGGTTAAATGGACCTATTATTTTTAATACTCCAAACTCACGTGAGTTGAGCAGATCTCAAATAATACTTATCTTAGTCAAATGAGAATCGGATTTGAAATGATTGTTCATTTCTCAAAAGGCATTATTTTGTTCTTCTTCGGCAAACCACATTGTGTGTTGTCATAGGATTATTTTGGGTTCTTCTCACCTGTTGCAGGATAAATGAATCTTTTTGGGTTTCGAGTATGTTGATCTACTAAGCATAAGAATCATTTTGATTATGGTTTTGAAGACAGAAAGAACTGCAAGTTTCTTGGCTGTCCTAAGAAAACGGGTAACTATTTTTGTTCTTCAGGATACAGGTATGCCAAAAGCATTTCAATCTTTGAAATACTTAAAAGAAACGGTTGAAAGTGGTTTGATTCGAACAGTTAAAAATTTGTTTTGAAATAACAGTTTCAGTTTTCATTTTTTGAAAGAAATTGTTATTTTATTATTAAAAATGTTTTTAACCATGTTTTTTGGTTACAAGTTAAGGCAGAAATTTATGAACATAAAAGTTTTCAGAGCTCATGGTTTTCTTATTAAGGTTTCTTCAAACCCTCTTACGGGTTATAAGCCAAAATATGATAAAGGCAAAGCTTTTTATTTTTACCCAAAACGGGTGGTTGAACAAGATTCTTAACATATGATTAACAGTTGAAGAGTATAGTTAATACTCTTGTATGTATATGTATCTAAGGGATATCAATAGATACAAGAGTATTTGAGAAAGAGTGTGAAGATATGCAGCGAAAGCAAAAATGTTCTTTGAATGAGATCTCAGTGAGATTATTGAAAAATCCTTTGTTGTAATAAACATGAGTGATGACAATATAGTTGCAAGTTTGTACAAATATGTTATCATGAATCTCCTCTTGAAATTGTAAAAACTATCAGGGGTTGAAGCTCCTTGTAGTTGGTGTTGCTGAATTGGATGTATGGGTTGGTGCTCAGTTTAATAAAAGGATTGGAGTGTTTTTTCCCTATGACAAAACCTAGTTTGGTTTAAGAGGGTTTCCTATTAGAATAACTGAGAGGGGGGTGAGTCAGTTATCCATTGTCCCAAGTCAAAATGTATAATCCAAAAAAAAATTACTTAAACTTCTGCTTCTCGGTAATTTAAAATACTATATTGTCTATGCTTTTACCGATTACTAGTCTATAACATATAGTGATTACCAATCAAACCCAATATGCAACATGTAAGTATGACATCAAATAAATATCACAATCAACACATAACGCAAGAGATTTAACGTGAAAACCCTGTGAAGGGAAAAACCACCTGGGACCAGCAACCCAAAAATATTCACTCTTCTGAAGTGAGGTTGGTGAAGACCCAACCCTGTTAAAGGTTACAAACACACTGCTAGGTGTGACCTTGTTAGAGGATTTTAGACCAACCGCTATCATCCAACCAACATTCACTACGGGGTTGACAAGATAACAATGTTCATTCTATGAATGATACATAAAAGACTTTCTAGTCCACTCGGTTAAGAGATTTAACTGTGTACAATGGTTAAAGTGTAATAGTAGGTGATCTGCCTTAATACAACTTCAATTGCAGATGTACAGATCAATGTTAAGCTCATTCAAATCCTCTGATCATTAAACAATTATGTTTCAATCAATATTTAGTAACTTACTGTCGCTTGGTAATAACTTCCCGTCGCTCAGTAAAACTCTGCAGTTCGGTTCTCAATAACTAGTTTGATCAAGCATGCATGAAAACTTGTTCACACAATAATTATGTAGTCTCCTTCTTCCGGCATATGTTTCATTATGAAAATCTAGTCTCTTAAATAGACAAGTAAACCGTTTTCTTCTCCTCCATTAGATTTTGCTGCTTAATCATCTTTGTTGATTTTTCCGCTTAAACCTTCCTTGGCTGATGTGTCAATAACATGTTTAATTTTCATCAAGGTTGGTGTACACTGTGCTCGGTATACACTACACTTCATCGGTGTATACTGAAATGCTTCATCAACTGACAACATTGCTTTGTGTCTTTCGACTCTTTTCCTCATCATAGATGAATGCAACATAATCAAGTCAATATCATAAAGTCATAGACTCATCAACAAGTTACCTAATGTATTCCTTATCCTCATCTATAATATCCATCTTCCTCATGTAGATATTTCTGTTCTTCATCTCTTTCACTCCTTTTCTAGAGATGTTTTGGTATAGTAACTTACAACATAAGTGATGTCAAACTAGTTGACATCAATGACAACATAATACTAATTTAATCATCTTACATATCTAATCAATCGGCTCAGTGATCTTAAATCACAGATCTTCAATTAGGTTCTAAATCAGTTGTAGTTCATCAATCTCTCCTTTTGGCATTGATGGCAACTCAAGTAATATGAAATATACCATACACATACCAAACATGTATTCTACAACTCTGTGAACAAATGTTGTAAAAGCTCTCCCTAGCTTAATATGTTTAATTACTATGTTACTAAACAACATTACAAAATGCAGCTTTGACATTCTGCAGATATGCTCTTTTTAGCTCTCAGGTTCCTACTTCTGTTCTCAGTAACTGATCTTCAATGCTCTCCCTTTCTTTCAGATTATCTCTCCCTTAGATAGATGTCTCAGTGTTCTCATTGGTGCATAATGTTTCATATTGTTTATCTCTCCCTTTGACAACAATGTCAAAGAAACAAATAAACACACTACTCTATAGTAGCCATGTAACTCTCTATTGTCCGGTGCATTCTTTGTATCTTTGTATACTGATATGCCAATCTGTTCCAGTTCTTCAAACTTTTCACAACCTTAGACATGATCCAAAGTGTGAACTATGCTGCATCAACATGAATGATCTTCTGATAAGATTAGGATGATGCAACATCCAAATCACATTAGTGACCAATAGGTAGGGGACAGATCCCAAGTCTAGTCCTTAAGTATTCAAATGTGTCCTTCAGTAGAGGCTTTGTAAAAATGTCTGCAAGTTGTTCTTTGGATGTAACAAATTCTAGCTTCACTTGCTTCTCCTATACTTGTTCTCTTAAGTAGTGATACTTAATAGATATATGATTTGTCTTAGAGTGCATCACTGGATTCTTTGAAATATTAATGGCACTAGTGTTGTCACAATATATAATCATCGGCTTAGTGATTACCTCATTCATACCTTCCAACACTTGCTTAATATATGCAATGTTTGAACAATTTGTAGCAGCAACAACATACTCTTCCTTGGCTGTAGACTGAGAAATGCAAGCCTGCTTCTTACTTGTCCATGTAACAAGTCTTTCACCAAAGAAAAATGCTCCTCTGATGGTACTTTTTCTGTCATCCACATTTCCATCCCAATCAGCATAGGTATAGACTTTCAGTTCAAATTTTCCTTCCTTAGGATACCATAATCCATAATCTTCAGTCTTTTTCAGGTATCTTAAGATTCTTTTCATAGAAACCATGTGTGATTCTCTAGGGTTTGCAAAAAATCGAGCAACAATTCCCACAACATGTGCTATATCTGGTCTACTGTGAACTACATACATTAACTTACCAGTCATAGATCGACATAGTGTCTGGTTTACCTCTGTAGTTTCATCTTCCTTGGTCAATTTACATCTAGTAGCCATCGGTGTTCCCATAGGTTTAGCATCTTCCATGCCAAATGTCTTCAATACTTCCTTTATATATTTAGATTGTGTGATGAATATCCCATCACTCTGCTGTATCACTTGTAAGCCTAGAAAGAACTTAATCTTTCCAAACATAGACATTTCAAACTCTTTTCTCATCTCATCAGCAAAGGCTTTACATATGTGATCTTGACCTCCAAAAATAATATCATCCACAAATATTTCAGCAATAAGAATAGTATCATCAGTATCTCCTTTCATATAAAAATTGATGTTCTCACTAGTTCTAACAAATCCAATACTTAACAAATATTTATGCAACCTCTCATACCAGGCTCTCGATGCTTGCTTCAAACCATATAAAGCTTTATGTAATCTACATACCATGTCTTTGTTGTCTAGATCAAGGAACCCTTCTGGTTGTTCTATGTAGACCTCTTCTTCAAGTATTCCATTCAAAAATGCTGACTTAACATCCATTTGATAAATTTGAATTTCTTGTGTGCAGCATATGCAAGTAACATTCTAACTTCTTCTAATCTAGCAATAGGTGCAAATGTTTCACCATAATCAATTCCTTCCTCCTGTGCATATCCCTTGCATACTAATCTAGCTTTATTTCTTGTTACCTCACCATTTTCATTCAACTTGTTCCTGAATGTCCACTTAGTATCGATAACATTCTTGTCCTTAGGTCTGGGTACTAAGCTCCAGGTTTTGTTCTTCTCTATCTGTTCTATTTCTTCGTTCATTGCATTAACCCATTCATCATTTTCTAATGCAACTTTTACATTTTTTGGTTCATATTCACAAGCTAGACATGTATCTTGTCTTGTCTCATTCCTTGTTTGTATGCCAGCTTGTCTGTCTCCAATAATTTGTGTCTCGGGATGATGTCTCCTGACAAATCTTGCTACTACTCAGTCTCTTCTTTCTTGTTCATCCTGGGTAGGTTCATTTGCTTGCTCGGTAGGTTCATCCTGCTCATTCGTTTCTCTTTCCTATTCCTCAGTATTATTTTCCTACTGACCAGTTATCGTGTAGTCTGTGGCTTTGGTAGATACTCAAGTTGTTCAATGTAAGTGAATCTATCATAGTCTTCCAGTTCCTTTTTGCTTTCCTCTGCATTCTTATCATCAAACTCATCAACTCGAACATTAGTACTTTCAATCATTTTATTAGTAGCTTTATTCAGACACTTATATGATTTGATTTTATTGGAATATCCTATAAATATCCCTTCATCACTATTTGAGTCAAACTTCCCATTTCTTTCATCTTTCAGAATAAAACATTTGCTTCCAAAAATCTTGAAATAACTTATAGTGGGTTTGTGTCCAAACCACAACTCATAGGGTGTCTTGTTAGTGTCCTTCTTCAATTGTACTTAGTTCAGAACATAAACAATTGTACTGACAACTTCTCTCTAGTATGTCTGAGCAACATTTTTTTGCAACATTAGTGTCCTTACATAGTCAACTATTGACCTATTCCTCCTTTCAGCAATTCCATTATGTTGAGGTGTCCTCAGTGTAGAGACCTATCTTTTAATACCATGCTCATTACAGAAATTAGTATATTCATCAGAGATAAATTCACCTCATCTATCAGATCTTAGGCATTTCAATTCTTTACTAGTCTCTTTTTCTACTTTTGCTTTATACCACTTGAACATCTTAAATGCTTCAGATTTTCTTTTAAGAAAATGATAGTCATCAATCTAGTATAGTCATCAACAAAAAGAATAAAATCTCTATCACCATAATAACTCTGAGTTCTCATAGGACCACATAGGTCGGTATGAACCAACTCAAGTATCTTCTTTGTTGAATAATCTTTTCTTTTGAAACTAGATTTAGTCATTTTACCTTTTTGACATTCATGACACATAACATGATTAGGTTTTGACAAGTTAGGTAGACCTCCAACTCTTTTCCTTTTGCTGATCTTAATCATGTTATCAAAATTCACATGGCATAACCTTTTATGCCACAACCAAGCATCTTCATTTTTCATCATCAAGCAAGAAGACTCATCGTTGTTAAGATAAAACAAATTACCTTTTGTTTGTGCTCTAGTTCCAACTAGTCTTCCTCCATCATCAAATATTTTCCCTTTCTTGCTCTCAAAAGTAACTCGGTGACCTGAATTGTTCAACTGTGCCACACTTAGAAAATTATAGCTTAGTCTATCTACCCAATAAGAATTTTCACATTTTATTCTATCATTTATCATCAGTGATCCTTTACCTTTTACCATACAAGGTGTGTCATTACCCATCTTAATAGATCCTCCATTATATTCTTCAAGATGATCAAATTTCTCTTCATCACCAGTCATGTGATGTGTACAACCACTGTCTATGATCCATGTATCATTTCTGTTAACTTTAGAGATCAGTGTTGTTTCTACATATTTTTCTTCTTCCTCGGAGTCATCTTTCATAGCCACAAATACAACTTCTACATCATCATCAGAGTCAGATTCAGATTCATTTTCTTTAGCTATGTAACATACCTTTTTACCTTTGTCATTATTGTCTAGGTTGTCTCTGTTGTTGTATCGGTAGCTCCTGTTGTTTCTCCTCCCATAGCTTCCTTCAGATCGGTCTTTGGTTCTTTCATCATCTTTCTTATGTGGACATCTAGCAGCAATGTGGCCAACCTCTTTACAGTTAAAGCATGCTAAAGGTAGCTTACCTCTATATCTCCCTTTTCCTTTAGGTAACCTTCTGGCCATAAGAGCTTCAAGTTCATCAAGCTCATCATTAGTATTGCTATCACTATCATCATTCTTATTATTCCTGCTACTAGACTTGCCAATCTTCAGAGAAGTCATGAAAGTAGACTCAACAGTCAGAACAACACTATTGTCAAAGTTATTCAATTCAAAGGTTGTAAGTTTACCAATCAGATTGTCAAGAGTAAGGATGTTACTAGATGCAGACCTTGTTTCATGAATTGCAGATATTCTTATTGTATAAACTGGCAATAAGGTTTTGAGGACTTTTCTTACCATTGTCTCTTCACTAATAACATCATCAGATGCTCTAATGGCATGTACTACCTCTTTTAGTCTATTTGTGTACTGCACAATATTTTCACCTTCCTTCATCTTCATATCATCAAATCTACCCCTTAAGCTTTCGGCTCTGGCTCTTTTGACATTCACATCACCACTGTAAACTTGAGAAAGTTTATCCCACATACCTTTTGCAGTAGTGCAGCTTTTAATATCTTCAAATTCGGCATCGGTACAGGCAGCAACAATCTCCATCATAGTAACATTGTGTTCATGCCTATCTCTTAGTTGATCAAGAGTCAAGGGACCAGTGGTCGGTTGAATGTAGCTATTCCATCAGTTCTAGTGCAGAATTCCCAATTTCAGATATGTGCAAATTCATTTGGCTTTGCCATACTGTGAAGTTCTCTTTGTTCAGCTTTGGCACTTCCCTCTTATACATTTTGAGATCTTTGTGCTGAAGTCCTTAAAACTCTATTCCAAGCAACCAAATCTCTGATACCAATTGTTAGAATAACTGAGAGGGGGGTGAATCAGTTATTCATCGTCCCAAGTCAAAATGTATAATCCAAAATCAAATTACTTAAACTTTTGCTACTCGGTAACTTAAAATACTATACTGTCTGTGCTTTTACCGATTACCAGTCTATAACATATAGTGATTACCAATCAAATCCAATATGCACCATGTAAGTATGACATCAAACAAATATCACAATCAACACATAACAAAAGAGATTTAATGTGGAGACCCTGTGAAGGGAAAACCCACCTAGGACTGGCAACCCAAAAATATTCACTCTTCTAAAGTGAGGTCAGTGAAGACCCAACCCTGTTAAAGGTTACAAACACACTATTAGGTGTGACCTTGTTAGAGGATTTTAGACCAACTGTTATTGTCCAACCAGCATTCACTATGGGGTTGACATGATAACAATGTTCATTCTATGAATGCTACATAAAAGACTTTCTAGTCCACTCAGTTAAGAGATTTAACAATGTACAATGGTTAAAGTTTAACAGTAGGTGATCTTCCTTAATACAACTTCAATTGTAGATGTACAGATCAATGTTAAGCTCATTCAAATCCTCTGATCATTAAACAATTCTATTTCAATCAATATTCAGTAACTTATTGTCGCTCGGTAATAGCTTCCTGTCACTCGGTAAAACTCTACAGTTCGGTTCTCAATAACCAATTTGATCAGGCATGCATGAAAACTTGTTCACACAATAATTCTGCAATCTCCTTCTTCTAGCATCTATTTCATTATGAAACTCTAGTCTCTTAAATAGACAAGTAAACCGTTTTCTTCTCCTCCATTAAATTTTGCCACTTAATCATCTTCATTGATTTTGCCGCTTAAACCTTCCTCGACTGATGTGTCAATAACATGTTTAGTTTTTATCAAGCTCAGTTTACACTGTGCTCGGTATACACTACACTTTGTCGGTGTATACTAAAATTCTTCATCAACTGACAACACTGCTTTGTGTCTTTCGGCTCTTTTCCTCATCATAGATGAATGCAACATAATCAAGTCAATATCATAAGGTCATAGAATCATCAACAAGTTACCCAATGTATTCCTTATCCTCATCTATCATATCCATCTTCCTCATGTAGATATTTCTATTCTTCATCTCTTTCACTCCTTTTCTAGAGATGTTTTGGTATAGTAACTTACAAGATAAGTGCTGTCAAACTAGTTGACATCAATGACAACATAATATTGATTTAATCATCTTACATATCTAATCAATTAGCTCAGTGATCTTAAATCACAAATCTTCAATTAGGTTCTAAATCAGTTGTAGTTCATCATTTCCACTCGGCACAAAAACTATGTCATGTTTTAGTGTCTTAAAGCTATGATACTTTCATTTTGGCTAAGCTTATTGTTTTAAATGATCTCTTTACAACTTCATATGTTATGCTCATGTGTAATTTTTTTTAATTGTTGAAAATAGACTTAACTTCTTGATTGGTTGCATTTTCTTATAGATCTATTTTGGTCTGTCTTTTTAGTTTTATCTCACATAAAGGTTTGAGAATTTTTCGTACTCTAATTCACCCCCTCCCCCTCTCAAAGTACTTGTCATTTTCAATAATTGGTATCAGAGCATGGGGTCCTTTTAGGTCTTCCCTAGGACTAATTCTGGTTATTTGAAAGTAAAAATGTCTCAAGTCGAAGGTGCCTCACTTACTAGAGCCCCTTTATTTGATGGTACATATTATACTTTTTGGCAAGTCAAAACGGAAGCATTTATTAATTCTCTTGATGTCAGGATGTGGGATGTTGTATCTAACAAATATACTGTACCATCTATTTTACCCACTGATGTAGATGAGAAGACCAAGTTTGAACTAGATAAAAGAGCACGCTTTGCTATTCTATGCGGACTATCAAATACCTCACTATCAAAAGAGGTATTTGTTAAATTTATGTACTTAAAATCAGCAAATGAGGTATGGACAAATCTTGAATCTATCTATCAAGGTGATACAAATGTTAAAGAATCTAAACTGATTACTTTAAAAACACAGTTTGATGCTTTAAAAATGAATAATGATGAATCAGTGGCAAATTACTTTCTTCGTGTTGATGAAGTTGTGAATGCATGTAAAGGACTTGGTGAGAAAGTAGAAGAGTATGATGTGGTTGCTAAAGTTATCAGAACTTTATTACCTAAATTTGAAACCAAAATTTTTGCTCTAGAAGAAAAGAAACATTTTTCCACTATGACTGTGCTGCATAAACTTCAAAGTATACTTACTACTTATGAAATGTGAATCAGAAGTACACCTTCCACTTCTAAGGAAACAACCTTTAAAGTTGAGAAAAATGAAGACAGTGAATCTGAATTATCCGATGCTTTTGAAGCTTTGTTTGTTAGAAAGCTTAGAAAGAAGTATCAAGGAAAACTTCCATTTAAATGTTTCGGTTGCAGAAAAGAAGGACATTTTGCAACAAAATGTCCTTATCTGGATCTAACTAAAGATGAAGATAAATTTGAAAAATCTTTTAAGAAACCTTGGAATCTAAACAAGAAGTTTAATAACTTTAAAAAGAAGAGTCTTATGTCTAAAGAAGACTCTGAAAACGATTCAGATGACTCAAAATGTGAAGATAGTGAAACACTATTTATGATAGAAATTGAACTTGGAAAACTAAAACCTGAAGTAACTTCTGATCTTGAAATAGAAGATGTGAACTTTGAAGAAGAACTTCTTTGTGCTCTTCAAGAAGTCAAAAGATTAAAAAAACTTGTACTCTCTTATGAGAACACAAATCAAGTTTTACAAGTTGATTTAGAGATAACAAGTAAGGTTATTGAAACTCAAAGACATCTTATTGAAGAAAAAGAACAAGAAATCAGTAGATTATAGAAACAGGTGTATACTTTTGAGAGTAAAAAACAAAATGAAACTATTGCTGAAAATGGTGAAAATTTAAATCAGGATTTGCTTGCAGCAAACATAAATCATTTTTCAAATAATAGGTTTTTTCATGGCTATTGTCATTATTGCAAAATGTTTGGGCATAAAGTAAATACTTGCAGGTTTCTCAGAATTCCTACTTTTGGTCACAAACAGTCTTTTGGTTTTCTAAGAAATATAAGGTGTTTTAAATGCCACTAGTTTGGTCATACTGCAAATTATTGCAAAACATTTCAGAAAACTATTAAGGTGTGGAGACCAAAACTAGAACAGTCTATGCTTGTTCAAACAACTCTCATTTCTACAAAATCTGCCATTTGGATCTTAGATAGTGGATGTTCCCACCATATGACAAGAGACAAAAACAAGTTTTCAAAGTTAAAAAATCATCCATGAGGTTTTGTTAAATTTGGTGATAATACTGATCTTTATATAACATGAACAAGAACAGTTATGATTAACAAAGATACTCTGATGCATGATGTTTACTATGTTGAATGTTTAAAGTATAATTTACTAAGCATCAGTCAAATTTGTGATAGTGGGTATCATGTAATGTTTAACTCTTATGGGTGTGTTATCAAGAAGAAATTAGGTAAAATAGTTGCAAATGGTTTTAGGACACCTGGTAACATATACAATCTATCTGATTCTATTAGCCAAGGACAAAATTTGAGCATTTGTTTGATGAGTCATATAGAAGAAAACTGGTTGTGGCATAAAATAATGGGTCATGTAAACTTTTATAACCTAATTAGAATTAGCGAACATGAAAATGTTAGAGGATTACCTTTGATTAGTAGACCTACTAATTCTGTCTGCAGTGAATGTGTGAAAGGTAAACAAACTAAGTCATCTTTTAAAACTAAAGAATTTTTATCCTCCATGCCATTAGAACTAGTTCACACAGATCTTTGTGGTCCGACTAAAACTCAGTCAATGAATGGAGAAAAATAATTTATGTTATTTGTGGATGATTATACCAGAATGGTTTGGGTAACATTTCTCAAACATAAGTTAGAAGCTTTTTCTAGATTTAAAATTTTTTGGAAAATGGTTGAAAAGGAATCTGATCTTAAATTAAAATGTCTAACGTTAGACAAGGGAGGAGAATTCACTTCTCAAGATTTTATTGAATGTTGTGAAAAACATGGAATTAAAAGACAATACTCTGCTGCTCGTACACCTCAACAGAATGGGATTGTAGAAAGGAAAAACAAATCTATAAAAGAAATGGCCAGAACTATGCTTAATGAATCCAATCTATCTGATAAATTTTGGAAAGAAGCTGTCCATACAGCAGTTTATATCTTAAACAGAGTTCAAATTAGAATAAGAATTGCATGTACACCTTATGAGCTCTGGCACAGAAAGACAACATATGTTAAACACTTTTGAATCTTTGGATGCAAGTGTTTCATTAAAAATGATTATGAAATTCTAGATAGTTTTCAATCAAAATCTGATGAAGGAATTTTTCTAGGTTACTCTTCAAATAGTAAAGCATATAAGTGTTTTAATAAACACTTAAATAAGATTGTTGAATCTATAAATTTGATATTTGATGAAAATATTAATTTGGTTAGAAATCAAATTCAAGATGCTGAAGAAGAATCTGATTTAGAAATTTGAAATGTCTCATCATCAAATGAGCCTGTTATCACCGAATCAGTTGCAACTAGTTCAAGCAAACAAGAGGAAGTTTCAAATTCTAAAGTAGATATACCTCAGAAAACACCTTCCAGAATAATTGCTAAAAGACATCCTAAAACTCTTGTAATTGGTGATAAAAACACTGGTATACTAACTCGTGGAAAAACAAAACAGGTAGAGCAAGCTCAAATGGCTAAGCATTTTTGTGTTGTAATAGATTTTGAACTAAAAAATGTTTCTAAGGCCTTAAATGATCAATACTGGTTAAATACAATGAAAGATGAAATCAATCAAATTGAAAAAAATGAAACTTGGGAACTTGTTCCTTGACTAGATGACAAAAATGTAATAGGAGGCAAATGGGTTTTCAGAAATAAGTTAGATGAATCAGGGAAAGTTGTAAGAAACAAAGCCAGACTTGTGTGTAATGGTTAAGCTCAACAAGAAGGGATAGATTTTGGTGAAAATTTTGCTCCAGTAGCTCGTTTAGAGTCCATCAGAATGTTTCTTGCCTATGCTTCATATAAGAAATTTACAGTTTACCAGATGGATGTTAAAACAACTTTCTTAAATGAATATTTGGAAGAAGAAGTATATATGGAACAACCATAAGGTTTTGAATCTTCTGAACATATAGATCATGTGTATAAACTAAAAAAGGAACTTTATGGTCTTAAACAAGCACCTCGTGCTTGGTATTCTAGATTAGACTCACATCTAATTTCAAAAGGTTTTACTAAAGGCGGTGTGGATAGTACCTTATATACTAAAGCTGAAAAATGATGATCTCTTAGTTGTTCAAATTTATTTGGATGATATCATATTCAGTTCAACTAATGATCAATTATCGCAAATTTTTTCAGTAATTATGGAGTTAGAGTTTGAAATGTCTATGTTGGGACCATTAACTTTCTTCTTGGGTATTCAAGTCTCTCAGCTTGAACATGGATTGTTTATCTCACAGATTAAATATGCTAAAGAAATGTTGAAAAAGTTTAAAATGGATCAGTGTAAATCTATTGGTACACCTATGGAAAGCAAATGTAAATTGGTCAAAATTGATGAGTCACCTCTGGTTGATCAGCATGAATATCATTCCATGATAGGCAACTTATTTATCTTACAGCTTCTAGACCTGATTTGATGCAAGCTATGTGTTTAGTTTCAAGATATCAATATGCTCCTAGACAATCTCACCTAAATGCTGTGATACGGATTTTCAAGTATATTCTAGGTACTCTGGATTTTGGATTATGGTATCCAAAACATGACGATTTCACTTTAATGGGGTATACTGATGCTGATTGGGGAGGCTGTGTTGATGGTCAACGCAACAGTAGTGGTGTTGCTTTCTTCCTTGGTGACCGATTGGTTGCATGGCATAGCAAGAAACAAGAATGTGTAACTTTGTCAACTACTGAATCAGAATGTATTGCAGCCACAACATGTTGTACTCAAATGTTATGGATCTCCTATTAGCTTGCAGATTTGGGTATCTTAGCTTCAAAGCCTATGTCTATTTTTTGTGATAATACCAGTACTATTCAAATCTCTAAAAATCCCATGATGCATTCCCGTACCAAACATGTGGCTATCAAATTACAATTTTTATGTGATCAAGTGTCTTCAAATGAAATCACTCTAATTCATGTCTCTTCTCAAGCCCAAGTTGCTGATATTTTTACTAAGGCCCTACCAAAGGAAGCATTTACTCATTTGCGTGATCGATTGGGAGTTTTTTCTCAATCCTTTCTTACAGCCTGATCACTCTTGGGTATGGGGGAGCTTCTCTATGTGCTCCCATAAAGCCTCTCTTTGTCCTTGATGACAAAAAGGGGGAGTAAATTAGTCTTTTGACTTTGTTATACTTTGGGTTTGAAATTGGTATTTTGGTGAAATTGGTGTTCTTTGACACAGTGAAACATTGAAATTAAACAGGGTTTGAAATTGGTATTTTGGTGAAATTGGTATTTTTTGACACAATGAAACATTGAAATTGGGTTTGAAACACTTGAAATAGTTGAAACAGATGCACAGTATTTGGATATAGTTTGAACAGTGATTTGTGACAGATAGTTGGTTCACCGCTCTTTAGGGATAGTTTGATTTTTGACAGGTTTGATTCTTTATTTGGTATTCTTACAGTTGGCTTTCAGGTCACAGAATATGATTTTGGGAATTTTTTGAAATTTGACACAATTTTTGATACATACATACTATAGCATGATGATTATTTCAGTGGTATTCTTTGGTATATTTGGAACAATATGGGTTGCATTCGACATTGATAGTTTTTGATACCTTGGCATTAATATTGATATATTTGACTTTGATATCTTGGCATTGTTGATATTGGTCATGGCGATACTTCTTGATTTTGCATCTTGATACTGGTCTCAATCAATGTTACTGAAGGTATTGGATCATGGTTCTATCACATTTTTAATGATTTTCTAATATGGGATTAATATTGTTCTGTTGTGATAAGTTTGACACAATTATGTATGATGACATATGGTCTATCATTCTAGGTTATGGTCTGATTTTCACAGTCACCTTCCAATTGGAAAGATTGCATAATCAGTGATTCTTTTTAACTCTATCTCATAGGTTTGATATAAAATGTATTGGTTTCAGGCTATGATGAATTATTGGTTCTCAAAGATATGAAAGTCCATTTCTGTTTAAACTTCACAAGTTCATAATACAGTAGTTTGCTCAATGACAAATCCAATTTGATAATGACACCTTTGGTATCTTTTCTCTCTTGTTCATGGTGGTTAAATTTTTGCCATCAAGGACTTGTTCACATATTTGTCCTTGATGACATGTGGGATGATTAAACACATGGTGTCTCAAGTGATAACAATACTTTACCTACGGTTAAATGGACCTATTATTTTTAATACTCCAAACTCACGTGAGTTGAGCGGATCTCAAATAATATTTATCTTAGTCAAATGAGAATCGGATTTGAAATTATTGTTCATTTCTCAAAAGGCATTATTTTGTTCTTCTTTAGCAAACCACATCGTGTGTTGTCATAGGATTATTTTGGGTTCTTCTCACCTGTTACAGGATAAATGAATCTTTCTGGGTTTCAAGTATGTTAATCTACTAAGCATAAGAATCATTTTGATTATGGTTTTGAAGACATAAAGAACTGCAGGTTTCTTGGTTGTCCTAAGCAAATGGTAATTATTTTTGTTCTTCAGGATATAGGTATGCCAAAAGAATTTTAATCTTTGAAATACTTAAAAGAAACGGTTGAAAGTGGTTTGATTCGAACAGTTAAAAATTTGTTTTGAAATAACAGTTTCAGTTTTCATTTTTTGAAAGAAATTGTTATTTTATTATTAAAAATGTTTTTAACCATGATTTTTGGTTACAAGTTAAGGCAAAAATTTATGAACATAAAAGTTTTCAGAGCTCGTGGTTTTCTTATTAAAGTTTCTTCAAACCCTCTTACGAGTTATGAGCCAAAATATGATAAAGGTAGAGCTTTTTATTTTTACCCAAAATGGGTGGTTGAACAAGATTCTTAACCTGTGGTTAACAGTTGAAGAGTATAGTTAATACTCTTGTATGTATATGTATCTAAGGGATATATAAATAGATACAAGAGTATTTGAGAAAGAGTGTGAAGATAAGTAGTGAAAGCAAAAATGTTCTTTGAACGAGATCTTAGTGAGATTATTGAAAAATCTTTTGTTGTAATAAATAGGAGTGATGATAATATAGTTGCAAGTTTGTACAAATATGTTATCATGAATCTCCTCTTGAAATTGTAAAAACTATCAGGGGTTGAAGCTCCTTATAGTTGGTGCTGCTGAATTGGATGTATGGGTTGGTGCTCAGTTTAATAAAAGGATTGGAGTGTTTTTTCCTATGACAAAACCTAATTTGGTTTAAGAGGGTTTCCACTCAGCACAAAAACTATGTCATGTTTTAGTGTCTTAAAGCTCTGATACTTTCATTTTGGCTAAGCTTATTGTTCTAAATGATCTCTTTACAACTTCATATGTTATGCTCATGTGTAGTTTTTTTTTAACTATTGAAAATAGACTTAACTTCTTGATTGGCTGCATTTTCTTATAGATCTATTTTGGTCTATCTTTTCAATTTTATCTCACATAAAGGTTTAAGAATTTTTCATACTCTGATTCACCCCCTCTTCCTCTCAGAGTACTTGTCACTTTCAACAGATACTATGCATGTTGGAAGCTATTCCAAAGAGAGAGAGTACCAATGTGAAAAGAGCGTCATTGATATGCCAAAATAGGCCATCAACATGCAAATGAGAAGCATCCATCTAAAATAACTTCAACCACCGAGTTAAAAATAGTGCTTCATGAAAATTTAATATGTCACCATGTGTGAATAGACTCTTGTTCTACTGGTGAAGTTGAAAGGTCCTTAAGAGCCCACCAGAGATCAAGTCTTGCTGAGTACAACACTCCATAAAATTATAGGATGAGACTAGAATAGTGCTCTACAACACTCCATAAAATTATAGGATGAGACTAGAATAGTGCTCTAGACAAATTTAACAGAATAGATACCCCTCACTCCTCTTCTCTTAACTAAAAAAGTCAAGCTTGTTCTTCTATATCAAATAACTGAAAATAGTCCATCAAAAAAGCCAAAAGTCCCAGATCCCCAAAATCTACCAAATCTGGTTCGCCGCCCATGCAAACTAGTATGACTCTGGCCGCGGGAAAAATAAAGTCACGCCAGTGAGAAAAGTCTATTACTGAGATCAAATAGGAGAGTTTGAAGCCAAAAAAAAAAGACTCTACTGGTACAAAAGTATGCCACCTATATAAACATCGCATGCAAAAATCAACTCACCTCTCATGCAAACAAAGCGCTGCCTAACAAGAATCAATGAATGGAAAGTACAATGCCAAAACAAATAAGACATCGTTGGCCGATCTTAGCATGAAATGTAGTTGCAAAATATTCAAAGGTTGTCATGGAAGTTGTAAAAGAGTCTATGCATTAGTAGATCGACTTCAATCAAACCCTCGACACCAATCAGCAGAGTCGATATTCTCTGAAAACAAAAATGGAGCCACGAGTTTAAAAGTGCCTCTGAAAAAAGAAGCCAACTCCAAAAAAGGTGAGGTTGGTACTTGCTAGCGGTATGAGGAAAGGAAAATTAAAAAACAACCAAAGAAAATGACATTCAAGTGGCCACAAGATTGAGCATTTTTTTTCCTTTTTCAAAGTTCTCAACTTTTTGATTTTGGCATTTGTACAATGGTGATGTTCATTTGAGACCAAGATGTATCAAAAAGTAAAAATATGAATAGGGAATTGCAGATTTTAAGCTTTGGTCTCACAATAGAGTTGATCATTCAACTCAGCTATTCAAGACCACCTCTAATTAAACATCTATAATAAAACAAGTGAAATGCAATTGGAGAAGCTAAAAGATGATTGATCCAAAATCAGAAACATGAATGGTATTAATTATGCAATAACTAAATAAACTAAATAAACAAAAAATTTATAATATGTTTTTATAAATGTAACCTAATGTTAAATAAAGAGCAACTCTAAAGAAACTTCAAGTGAGGAAAGAGTAGATCATGACATATGTGCATATCGTGCGACTTGAGACACCTAAAAATAACACATGACCTAATTAACTTTAATTCTTAGAGTAGTAATTACTCTAACAATTCAAATGTCATCGAAGGTTCAATTAGGGACCATGGAAAGGTGTGAAGAGAGCTAGCAGTAACCCAACCGATGCTTATAATTGCAGAAGGGAGCATTGGGAGACCAACACTAGTCTTTCCACTATGTGTTCATTATGTCAATGCCAATCTTATGTAGCATATTTAGAGGCAAGTTTGATATGAAAATGTCAAATCTCTCTTGATCTAGCCAAGAGAGATGAAACTACCTCATATCTTTTTAAGAGTGGATATTCACAAGGGCTGTAGAAAACATGTCTTGAGGTGTGCCAATGCTACTTTTATAAAAATGCAAGGCACAAGCCCAAGGAAGATAAGTTAGAGAAGCTTCATAGCCCAACGAGAAAGCTTCTTCTTGATTCTTGTAATGACCACATTCCAAAGGTCCACAGGAGAGGCATGGAAAGTAAAGGGAATCCTCAAAATTGAAAGATTTCCCCATGCTTTATCCACTTCTTATTGGTATGTGGTGACTAATCATTCAATCATTGTACACTCATAATGTGTCCTTAGCAAGGTTTGGGGGCAACAACCCCTAAGGAAATGATTTAGGGTTAGGATTAATTTTGTTATCTGACTATGTAAACCACCTCAAAAGACTTGATAAATAAGTGGCAGCGTGATGTAAAATCATCAAATTATAATTTTATCTTCGCTAGATAATAAAATAAGTGAATGGTTGTTTATCTAGTGGATGTAGTCCATATTAGGTGAACCATGTTAAATCTTTGTGTCATCGTATTTTTGTCTTTCTTATTTATGCACTATCTTAATATTGATTATTGCTCATATCTACCTTTAAAATCCTGACACTTCTACCTAATATATATATTTTTTAGGGGGACAACAACTCTTGACCATGACAAATATTTTCATTTAAGTGGAGGGCTAGGACACCGGTGCCCTAGTTATTTTATATGTTATGTGTCTGTGTATGTGAACCTTGGTGAGGAGTGGTTTCTGGGAGAGTGCAGAGGTAGTATGCAAGGGCTTAAAGCCCATATTTTATTTTCTTTTTATTAGGTTTTGGTATTTACTATGTTTTTTTTTTTTTTTTTGTGTGTGTGTGTGCCTGTTGAGTGGTGTGGGGATTGTTTCTTGGAGTTCTTTGGAGCTTTAGGGGTGTTCATTATTTTCTAGATCTGAGATTTTGGGTGTGACTTTTAGATCAGCCCATTTTGCTCCCATTGTTCTTGGCTTCACTCTGCATGGTATTGCAAGAGAGTTATTCTAGAGAGAAGAACAAGCATTATAAGGGTGTTGTGAGTGGAAGTGGCTCCTCACCTATCATGCATGAGAACATGTTCTTTGGTGCAAGTAGTTCGACCATGAAAGAAATTTCTTCCCAAATTGGGGGTTTTAGACATTTGAAGGCAAACGGTTGCCTTGTGAAGAGTGACAACAGACCTATTTGAGTGATTAAACCTGATTCGGTTGAGGAAGATGTAGAGTATCTAGCTAATCATACTTTGATCTATACATTTATGGGGATTTGAGAGTTACTACCTTTCTTAGAATCATGGGAACATGACACATGAAATCCAGAGAAGGAAATGGAGGTGATTTTGGTTCCCAATAGCTACTTTATGGTGGTTTTTTCATATATGTCAAGTAGAAATAGGGCATTTAAAGGAGGCCCCTATTTTATAATCAAGTCAGTTTATTCATTAAGTAATGACATGTTGGATTTAATCCTACTAGAAAGATATTGTCAAGGGTTCTAGTATGGGTGACACTTCCATGGTCCCCTTTGGAATTATGGAGAAATGATATCTTCAATTTAGTTGCAACTCAACTTGGAAATCTAGTGGGCCCTTCACAAAAAATTATGGAGAAAAAGGTAATTAATTGTGCATGTTTTTGTGTATAAATTGATTTGAGTAAGTCATTACCTAACTCCATGGAAATCTAGTTAGGTCCAAACTTATGGATCCAACTTCTTGATTATGAAAGTTTTTCATTTAGATGTCGAATATTCCATGAATATGAACATCTATAAAAAAATGTGTCCTATTTAAGACCACAGGTTTCTTGATCTGGTTCTCTCAATTTATAAGTAGGATATAGGGAAAGGTCATATGATGAAGTCAAGGAGGGATTCATTCCAGTTGAAACCTATAAAAGAGGAAGAGGTCAAAAGAGAACTCTACATGATATATAATCTGATGAGGTGTTCAATAGGTTTGATACTTTAGATGACCTAAATTAATTTTATGGGGCTATTACAAATATGTCTGGTGGATGGGAACTTTTGGATGCAACATCTCCTAATGGGAAGTAGGAAAATAATGCTTAGGGTGGTTTGCAGGTGGGAGGTTGAGGTGTGCAAATGGATAATGAAACACCCGTGGAGGCCCCAAAGGAATTGGGATAAAGTTTAGGTAATGAAATATAAATGGGGGTCTCAAACCTCATTTTCTTTGGGTTTGATGTAGAGAAAGATTTATAGGAAGGTAGAAAAAGTAGGGATACCCCATCGATTTTGGCAATTCATCAAAAGGTCTTTAAAAAGGAGGATTAAAAAAAGGTACTAAAGGTGGGTAGGAAAAAGGATCAACAGAAGGTGAAGCTAGTTGGTGAGACATTAGTAGAGTCTGGATCTATAAAGACCATTTATTCTCTCTCTCTCTCTCTCTCTCTAAAATTATTGTGCTCTCAAATAATGTAAGGGAGTCAAATAATATCCCTAGAAAAAGGCTACTCAAGATTTTATTAACTCTTACTCTCATGATGTGCTCTTTATTCTAGAGACTAAGTTATCTATTGATAGAATGCTCAACAAGACATGTAAGATTTTGTCTTGAAGTTATTGTCAATTTATTGGGCCTCAGGCAAGCTCTAAAGGTTTTGATTCCTTATCATATTTGTGTAATATTTTCCAACTTTGGTGGATTTCTAGGTAGGTCCTCTATTTCCTTGATGGTCACAAGTTGTAAATCTACTAAAAATCTCATATTTATTAATGTATATAGTCCAACTAATTTTATGGGAAAACCATTGATTCAATCACTTACATGGTTTGTTCATTCTTTTTCTCCTTTTTTCCACTTGGATCTTAGCAAGATATTTTAACAAAATCTTAAGTTTAGAAGAGAAGAGGTAAGCTAATCCTAGGCTTGACCCTTTTGTGGGACTTTTGAGGAGTAAAATTAAAATTCGAAAGGTTTTGGATATTAAACCTACCACTTGATTGTTTACTTGAAATAATAGAAGATGTGGAGTAGCCTATAATTGAGAGGTTAGACAAGTTTCTAGTCTCTTGCTTATGGATGGAGGATAGTTGGATTACCAGTGTGAAAATTTTAGATTAGAGAGGTTCCAACCAGTTGCTAATCATTATTTCCTACTAGTGAGTTTCGATTGGAAAATAATACATCTTTTAAGTTTAATCTTATGTGGATGAGGAATGATTATCTTCATGATCATATGCTAGACTAGTGGAGGGAGGGAAAGCCTCCTTATGACATTTCAATGTATTCCTTTGTTAAGAAATTATAGTACATTGAGTATAATCTAAAAAGGTGGAATAGGGTGTGCTTTGGAAACCTTTTCTCAGCTAAAACGAATGCACAGTCATGACTTGATGTCATTACCTACCAAATTAGATACAAAGGTTTATTTGATAATTTATATAGAGAAGAGGTTTCTTGTTTGAAGGAGTTATAAGAGTAGGAGCTCCAGGAGGAGATTTATTGGAAATTGAAGGCACAAATTGATTGGCTCCAATAAGGTGATAGAAAGAAAGAAAAATTCATAACCTAGTGAAGGATATAAGACATGGGAGTACTATTACTTTTCCCTAAAGGGATTTCATTATCCTCCCATAGGGAGATTTCTCAAGAAGGTACAAGATTCTTTTGGAATTTATTTACAAATGAGACTATTTATACTAGTGTGGAAGAAGAGTTGGTGATTTATTTCATTCCTTCCACATTTACCATTGAAATGAATGAGGCTCTCATTAAACCCATATATCTATCCGAGATTGAATAAGTGGTTTTTGGAATGAAGAAGTGTAAAGATCTGGTGCCAAATGGATTTCCTATAATAAAAATTCAGGAACTTTGGGACATAATTAAGATTTATCTCTTTGAGGTAGTATAGGAGTCCTTTAAAAATAAATAGATAATTACAGCCTTGAATGTTACATTTCTTGCACTCATTCTAAAAAATGAAGGAGCTAATTTTTTTTATTCCTTTAGAACTATAGCTATGTGCAATGTGACTTATAAAATAATCACAAAATTAATTGCAGAAAGGCTCAAGCCATGGCTTAGTAAATAAATCTTTGGGGTGAAAGGGGTTTTTTAGTTGGAAGAAAAATTCTAGATGGGACTATCATAGCTACTAAATTTGTGCATTCTATGGAGATATCTAGGGATGAGGCTATATTTATAAAGTTGGATATGGAAAATGTTAGAATAAATGAGAGGGGGGGTGAATCAGTTAGATCAGTTATCCTACAGTCCCAAATACAAAGATGTAACACTCAAAACAATTTCAATAAATTCTGCAACTCGGTAACATAAACTATTAAACTGTCTGTGCCTTTTACTGATTACCAGTTAATTAACTTAGTGTGATTATTGACCAAATCAAATATGTAGTATGTAAAGTATGACAATAAAAAAATCATCACAAAAACACATAACACAATGATTGAATGTGGAAACCCTGCTAAGGGAAGAACCACCTGGGACCAATAACCCAAAATAGTTTTCACTCTTTTGAAGTGAGCTCGGTGAAGAGCCAACCCTGTTAAAGGTTACAAACACATTGTTAGGTGTGACCTTGTTAGAGGATTTAAGAGTAATAGTTAACTTTCGACCAACATTCACTATGGGGTCAATAAGATTTAACAATGTACATTCCTTGAATGACATAGGGACATAACATAGGACGGTTAAGTCCACTCGGTTAGGAGATTTTTTGTATCAATGGTTAAAATGAAACAGTAGTTGATCTGATTATAATACAACTCAATTTGTAGATGTTCAGATCTATTCTAAGCCCATAAAAATCCTTTGATCAAAATTTCAATTCACTTCCTTAACTTACTTTCACTCAGTAATAGCTCTTTGACACTTGGTACTATTCTATAGTTCAGTTTCCTTCAACCAGTCTAATCAGGCATGCATGAAACTATATTCATATGAAATCTCTATAGTCTTCTTTCTTCCGGCATGTTTCAATAAAGAAACTCATATCTCTTATATAGACAGATAAACCATTTTCATATCAACCATAAGATTTTTTTGCTTATTCTTCTTTGTTGATTTTGCCTCTTAAACCTTCCTCGGTAGTTGTGTCAATAACATGTTTCAATTCCATCCTTTAGGTCTTCTTTGAATTTTGTCAGCCATGGATCTCATAACAGACTTTATCCTCAATCTTGAAATCATAACAATTTCTAGCTCATCATTTTCTGTCAGCTAAACTAAGCATTTAATACTTTCATCCATAATTGGTTAACAAAGAAATGCGTCGGTGGATACAAGCTTGGTTAATACTGTCACTCAGTATACACTACACTGGCTCAGTGTATACTGAAGTCTTCATTTACCGACCACATTGTCTTGTACAATTTTTCTTCCTTCTTCATAATAGATTAATGTAACATAATCAAGTCAATAATATGAGATCATAAACTCATCAATAAGTTCCCCAAAGTATTCCTTATCCTCATCTATAATATCCATCTTTCTCCATGTAGATATCTCAGTTCTTCATCTTTTCTCTCTTTTTACAGATGTTCAGATTTTTATAACTTACATGATAAGTACTATCAAAACTAGTTGACATCAAAGACAACATAATGAATGATTTAATTATCTTACATATCATTTCAGTAACTTGATGTTCTCTAATCACTAATCTTCAAGTTATTCAGGTATTCAATCAGTTTTAGTTCATCAATCTCTCCCTTTGGCATTGATGGCAACACAAGCAATATGAAAATATACCATACACATACCAAACATGTATTCTAAAACTATGTAAGTAAATGTTGTAGCTCGGTAAGCTCTCCCTAGCTTGATATTTAATATGTTTAATCACTACGTTACATAACAACATTACAAGTGCAGACTCTCCTCTGTGGATTTGATCTTTTCAGCTCTTAGATTCCTTCTCTTCTTAGCAAAAAATATTCAAATCTCTCCCTGAATTTCTCAAATTATCTCTCCCTTAGATAGATAGTTCATTGATCTCTCTGTTTATCTCTCCCTTTGACAACAATGCCAAAGAAAAATATAAAACATACAGCTCTGCAATAGCCAAGTAACTCTTTTTTGTTCGATGCAGACAATGTATCTCTGTATATTGATATAAAAATTCTCTGTTTTAGCTCCTCACATCTTTCACAACCTTAGACATAATCCAAAGTGTGAGCTATGTTGCATCAACATGAATGATCTTCTAATAAGAATAGGCTAATGCAACCTTCAGATCACATTAGTGATCGGTAGATAGGGGACGGACCCCAAGTCTAGTCCTCAAGTATTCAAAAGTGTCCTTTAGTAGAGGCTTGGTAAAAATATCAGCAAGTTTCTCCTTTGATGTAACATATTCCAGTTTGACTTGCTTCTCCTATACTTGTTCTCTTAATAGTGATACTTAATTGATATATGCTTTGTCTTTGAATGCATTACAGGATTATTAGAAATATTTATAGCACCATTGTTGTCATAGTATATAATCACCGGCTCAGTGATTAGCTCATTCATTCCTTCCAACACTTGTTTGATATAAGAAATGTTTGAACAATTTGTAGTAGCAGCAACATACTTTGCTTCAGCAGTAGACTGAGAAATAAAAGGTTGTTTCTTACTTGTCCAAGTTACAAGTCTTTCACCAAAGAAAAATGCTCCTCCAATTGTGCTCTTTCTGTCATCTATATTTCCAGCCCAATCTATGTTGGTCTAAACTCTTAGTTCAAATTTGCCTTCCTTAGGATACCATAAACCATAATCCTCTATTTTCTTTAGGTATCTCAAGATTCTTTTCAATGCAACCATATGTGAATCTTTTGGATTGGAAAAAAATCTAGCAACAATCCCCACTACATGTGCAATATCAGGCCTACTGTATACTACATATATCAATGTTCTTACACAATCAACAATAGATCTATTTCTCCTTTTAGCAATCCCATTCTACTATAGTGTTCTAGGTGCAGAAACCTGTCTTTTGATTCCATGCTCATTACAATAGTTTGTGAATTCATCAGAAATAAACTCACCACCTCTATCATACCTCAAGCATTTCAATTCTTTTTCGGGTTCTTTTTCTACTTTAGTCTTGTACCATTTAAACATTTTAAATGCCTCAGATTTCTCTTTTGAAAATATGACAGTCATCAATCTAGTATAATCATCAACAAACATAATAAAGTATCTATCACAATAGTAGCTTTGAGTTCTCATGGGACCACATAGGTTGGTGTGAACTAATTCCAAGATTCTTTTTGTTGAATAGTCTTTACTTTTAAAACTAGATTTTTTCATCTTCCCTCTCTGACATTGATGACACATAACATGATCAGGTTTAGTTAGGCTAGGCAGTCTTCTAAATTTTCTTTTTCTTTTGATCTTAATCATGTTATCAAAATTTACATGACATAACCTTTTATGCCATAACCATGCATCTTCATTTTTCACCAGTAAACAAGAAGTCTCAGCATTGTCAAGATAAAATAAGTTACCTTTTGATTGTCCTCCTATTTCGACAAGCTTTCCAATTTCATCATATATTCTCACCCTTTTGCTTTTAAATGCCACTCGGTGACCTAAGTTGTTAAGTTGTGCTACACTTAGCAAATTGTAATTTAGTCCTTTTACCCAATAAGCATTATCGCATCTGATTTTATCATTTATCAATAAATATTGTTTTCTTTTAACCATGCAAGGTGTATCATTACCCATTTTTACTGATCCTCCATTATAATGCTCAAGATGATCAAACTTATCTTCATCACCAGTCATGTGATGTGTATAGCCACTATTAATGATCCAAGTATCATTTTTGCTAACTTTAGAAATGAGTGATGTTTCTACATACCTTCCTCCTCTTCAAAAACATCTTTCATTGCAACAAACACTACCTCAACATCATCATCAATGTCGATGTTGATGTCCTCATCTTCAACCAAATAACATGCCTTTTTGCCCTTATCTTTGTGATCTCGGTTATTTCTGTTGTAGTGTTAGTAACCTCTGTTGTTTCTTCTTCCATAGCTTCCATCACCAGATCAATCTTTGTCTTTATCTTCCTCTTTCCTGTTCAGACATCTAGCAACAATATGGCCAACTTATTTATAATCAGAATAAGCTAAAGGTAATTTTGCCTTATATCTACCTTTACCTTAAGGTAGTCTCTAGGCCATAAGAGCTTCAATTTCATCAAGTTCATCAACCTCATCATCAGTATTACTGTCATTGTCATTCCTTATATTATGTCTACTACTAGATTTACTTATCTTTAGAGAAGACATAAAAGTAGACTCAACAAATGGTAAAACACTATTATCAAAATTGTTTAGCTCAAAGGTTGTTAACTTACCAATCAGACTATCAAGAGTAAGAGTGTTGCCAGGTGCAGACCTCATTTCATGTATAGCAGATATTCTGATTGCATATGCAAGAAACAAGGTTCTTAGAATCTTACTTACCACTGTATCTTCATCAATGACACCATTAGCTCCTCGGATAGCATTGACTACCTCTTTGATTCGGTTTGAGTAATGTACTATGTTTTCTCCTTCGTTCATTTTCATATCATCAAACCTGCCTCTTAATCTTTCATCTCTAGCTCTCTTCACATTTGCATCACCACCATAGACTGGAGAAGGTTTAATCCACATTTTCTTTGCAGTAGTGCAAGTCTTGACATCCTCAAATTCAACATCAGATAGAGCAGCAACAATCTCTATCATAGTAATGTTGTGTTCATGTCGGTGTCTCAATTGATCAAGAGTTAAAGGTCCAGTCGGCGGTTGTATATAGCCATTGTCTAGTAAGGTTATAGCAGAGTCACCAATTCCAGATATGTGAAGTCCCATCCAGCTTTGCCATATAGTAAAGTTGTCCTTATTCAGCTTCGACACTTCCCTCTTATACATCTTGTAATATTTTTGCTGAATTCCTTAAAACTTTGTTCCAAGCAACCAATACTTTGATACCAATTGTTAGAATAACTAAGAGAGGGGGTGAATCAGTTAGATTAGTTATCCTACAGTCCCACATACAAAGATGTAACACTCAAAACAATTTCAATAAATTCTGCAACTCAGTAACATAAACTATTAAACTATCTGTCCCTTTTATCGATTACCAATTAATTAATTCACTGTGATTACCGACCAAATCAAATATTCAATATGTAAAGTATGATAATAAAACAATCATCATAGAAACACATAACATAATGATTTAACATGGAAACCCTACTAAGGGAAAAACCACTTGGGACCGGTAACCCAAAATAATGTTCACCCTTCTGAAGTGAGCTCGGTGAAGAGCCAACCTTGTTAGAGGATTTAAGACTAATAGCTAAATTTTGACTAGCATTCACTATGGGGTCAATAAGATAAAAATGTACATTCCTTGAATGAAAGAGGGGCATAACATAAGATAGTTAAGTCCACTCGGTTAGGAGATTTTTTGTATCAATGGTTAAATTAAAATAGTATTTGATTCGATTATAATACAACTCAATTTGCAAATGTTCAAATCTATTCTAAGCCCATACAAATCCTCTGATCAATATTTCAATTCACTTCCTTAACTTACTTTCACTCAGTAATATCTCTTTGACACTTGGTACTATTCTGCAGTTCGGTTCTCCTTCAACTAGTCTAATTAGGCATGCATGAAACTATATTCACGTGAAATTTCTTTAGTCTTCTTTCTTTCGGCATGTTTCAATAAAGAAACTCATGTCTCTTATATAGATAGATAAACCATTTTCATATCAACAATTAGATTTTGTTTCTTATTCTTCTTCATTGATTTTGCCTCTTAAACCTTCCTCGGTAGTTGTGTCAATAACACATTTCAATTCCATCCTTTAGATCTTCTCTGAATTTTGTCAGTCATGGATCTCATAAAAAACTTTATCCTCAATCTTGAAATCATAACAATTTCCAGCTCATCATTTTATGTCGGCTAAACTAAGCATTTAATACTTTCATCCATACTTGGTTAACAAAGAAATGCATCGGTGGATACAAGCTTGGTTAATACTATCGCTCAGTATACACTACACTGGCTCAGTGTATACTGAAGTCTTCATTTACCGACCACATTGTCTTGTACAATTTTGCTTCCTTCTTCATAATAGATTAATGTAACATAATCAAGTCAATAATATGAGATCATAGAATCATCAATAAGTTACCCAAAGTATTCCTTATCCTCATCTGTCATATCCATCTTTCTCCATGTAGATATGTCAATTCTTCATCTTTTCTCTCTTTTAACAAATGTTCAGATGTTTGTAACTTACATTATAAGTACTGTCAAAACTAGTTGACATCAATGATAACATAATGATTGATTTAATTATCTTACATATCATTTCAGTAACTCAGTGATCTCTAATCACTGATCTTCAAGTCATTCAAGTATTCAATCAGTTGTAGTTCATCAGAAAAAGCATATGATAGGGTTAGATGGAGCTTTATACATAAAGTTTTCACTTCTTTTGGGTTTGGAAGGGATTAGATCAGCTAGGTAATTAGGTTTGTTACTTGTTCCTCTTTTGTAGTCCTTATCAGTGGTGAGCCCATAGAGGTATTTGGTGCTACTAGAGGAATTCGAGAAGGTTATACCCTCTCTCCTTATTTATTTATTATAATGGTTGAAGGATTGGGTAGATTTATTAGTCTTGAGTTAGGTAAGGATCGATTTAGGGTTGGAAGTAGGGTCATGGTCTTCCACTTTCTTCCCATCTTCAATTTGTGGATGACATGGCCTTAATGGAGGTTACAAGTATCAATGAGATAACCAATTTCAGAAAAGCTCTAGATATTTATGTGAAAGCTTCAGGAAAAAAGATTAATGAAGGGATGTTTCATATCTTGTTCTTTAATATGACTTTCCTCATTCCAAACAAGATTGTGATGATTTTGAGGTTTCAAATTGGGTCTCTTCCTTTTATCTACCTTGGATTTCCACTTGTGACTCATCGATTTCCAAGGGGGCTCTAGCAATAAATTTTGGATAAGTTTTAGAGTAAGGTTATTCATTAGATAAATTTATGGATCTCAAATACTAGTAGAGTGACTCTCTTGAATTCAGTAGTATAGGAAATTCCTATTTATAGGTTCTTTATGAAGACAAACCTTACAAGATTTATTAAGGATTTTGATGTTCTTTCTAGGTAGCTGTTATGAACAAGCAATTTACTTTCCTCTTAGTGGATCTTGGTCAAATGGGAGTCTATTTGTAGGTTAAATAAAGATAGAGGTCTTGGATTGAGACAAAAATCTTGAATGGTAGTGCTCAGGCTACTTAGTTCTATTGGAGGTGGTGCACTAGCCAATATAAAATATGGGCCTATGATAAATAATGCAACACATAAATGAGGGGGGTGGTGAATCATTTGTGACCAAACACTCAAACTTTAACCAAATTTAACCTTAAGATTCAGATTTGATAAATGAATATTAAACAAAAGATCCACACTATATCAACAACACATAACACCAAGAAAATTTTGTGTGGGAAACCATGTTAGGGGAAAGCCACAGTGAGGGTGGAACACACAAGATGATGTACTAGATTAAAATAACTATACCATGTTAAAGGTATTACAATAGGAATGCACTTGCATTCAAGAACACTACTAGAGCTCACTACTCAAATATAATAAGGGATACAATCCTAAGGGATTCTCACTTCCTTACAACATAGACATATACTATTAATATGATTTAGAACAATAGAGAGGGGGGGGGGGGGGGGGGGGGGGGGCGGTGAATCAGTTGTTCTCAAGTCCTGATGTATAAAAAAAACTTAAAACTTTTCCTTAAATCAGGTCCAATAACCAAAACAAACTTGGTCATCACTGATTCAATAATATAAACATACAACAATGCAGTTCACTACCCAGCTATAACTTAACTTGTAACACACATAAATGTTCAAAACAAAACATTCACACAAGTATTAACACCAGGATTTATAGTGGAAACCCAATTTGGGAAAAACCACTTTGTAACATGCTACTATTATTTTCACTCTTTTGAAGTGAGCTCGGTAAAAAGCCAACCCTGTCAAAGGTTACAATACACACTATCAGGTGTGACCTAGTTAAAGGATTTCAATCACCTTGTTAAAAGTGAGCCTAGTCATAGGACTTACATACACTCCATTAGAATGCAACCTTGTTCAAAGGATTTAACATATGACTATTAGGTCAACCTCTGTTAAAAGGATTTTGACTATTACAATGGTTAGAAAGTAGTAGCAATATTTATGTGAAAAATATACAACTCACTTTGCAAATATCAGATCTGATTCCATACACTAATGTTGGTTTACTGACTTTGAAACTTTTCCATCTCCATCTCTAATCTTCTCAAAACTTTTCTTCAAGCAACCACCACAATTCTCCTTCAGCATTTTCTACTTATTTAGTCAATAAAACTTTAATGATCTTCCAGCATTCTCTATTCACCCATGCACTTGCATATCCAAATGCTCAGATACCCTTTATACTTTCCTCAATTAGGTTAACTCATCTTATGCCGCTCAATCTCATTCGTAGATCTTAGGGTTAGGTAAGATTCATTGAATCTACCCGCTTTATGTTCTTCGGCTCCTTTTCTAGAATCATCTCAAATCTCTTAAAGATTTACAATAAAATGTTTTACAGTGCATTTAATGCTTTCAAACAATCAATAAATAAAGTCAACATGTTTTACATAATCCAAGAATTCAACAATGTTGGCTCCAAAATTAAATTCTCTTCAAATATAAAATTGCTGATGCTCAGTCAATACTATGATCAACTACTTAGTCTTCATGTAGAAAGCTCAGTCATTACTAAAAATGTTTACTTGGCTTACACTGTCTTCCTTGGCAATTAACTGTTGTTCGGTCGACATTATAATTTTGCTCGACATACATTGACTCAGTTGACACTAACATTACTCGGCTTAAACATGATTTCTCCATTCTTTGCTTGGTCAAGCCTACCAGCTTAGTCTTCAATCTTACTAGTATAAATAATACATTGTCTCATCATTGTGCAACATAGTCAAGTACACTTTGTAGTATCAAGATAACTCAACCTTTCCTTAGGTGCTATTGTTACCAACCTTTCCTAGCCCCTTAGCAACACTCAAATAGATATAGTACTTTCCTAAGTAGCAACAGTCTTACCAATTAAGGTTTGACATCAATTACAATACAACAATTGTTTCAATTGCAACTTTCAACAATCTCCCTCTTTGGCATTGATGGCAACACCATATGATATCACATGGATTACCAACCAATCCAAAACTTATTTGTTCACCAGAGAATTATTTATAATATCCTTAGCTTCATTTTGATTCAGAATCCTATAAGCCTCACTTCTATGACCATCAGAAGTACTCAGATCTCCCTCTTTCCCGATCCTTCATTTCAGTTCATCATCCTTAGCTTTAGTCTGATGTGTTATCATATCAATTCATCTCCCTCTTTGACAAAAATGCCAAAGAAGCAACTAAAACATACATCCAATAGATGTAGATAATATGTGTTTTCTCCTTCTGTCATCTTGCTTATGACTGATTCTTTGTCTTTGCTTCTTTTCACAACTCTAGGCCAGCCCTAAAGTGTGACAATCTTTTGCATCAATTTGTCAAATGTTCTATTGTAGCACATTTGATGTAGTGCTCCTAGCTTGTCTAGGCAGCCTCAGTTAGGGGAAGGACCCCTAATTGACTTCTCAAATACTCATGAGCTTCTCTGGGTAACACTTTAGTGAATATGTCTGCTAATTGTTCTTTTGTATTCACATATTCCATTTGGACTACTTTATCTTGTACTAATTCTCTCAAGTAGTGATACTTGATTGCTATGTGCTTGGTCTTAGTGTGCATCACTGGATTCTTAGAAATATTGATAGCACTTGTGTTGTCACAGAAAATAACAATAGGTTCAGTGATTTCTTCTTTCATGCCTATCAACAATTGTTTTATCCATACCAAATTTGAACAGTTTACCACAACAACATACTCGGCCTCGACAGTAGATGGGAAAATGCAATTTTGTTTCTTGCTTGTCCAGGAGACTAATCTCTATCCAAGAAAGAAAGCTCCACCACTAGTACTCTTTCTGTCTTCTACATTTCCTGCCCAATCAACATCTGTATAAACTCTGAGTTCAAATTTGTCATCCTTCTTATAATATAGACCATAGTCAGCAGTTCCTTTCAAGTATCTCATAATTCTTTTTATAGCCATCATGTGTGTTTCCTTAGGATTGGTAGAAAATCTTGCCACAATCCCAATAGCTAGTGCAATATCTGGTCTACTATGTACAATATACTGCAATTTTCCAATCATGGATCTGTACAAAGTCTAATTCACTTCTACAGCATCATCATTCTTAGATAACTTTTGTCCAGTAACCATAGGAGTTCCCACTGGTTTAGCATCTTCCATCCCAAAAGTTTTCAGTATTTCATTAACATACTTAGATTGTGTAATGAAAATTCCATTCTTCCTCTGATATACTTGTAAACCAACAAAGAATTTGATCTCACCAAACATACTCATTTCAAATTCAGTTTGCATTTCATTTGAAAATCTTTTACACAATGCATCTTGTCCACCAAAAATAATGTCATCCACAATTTTTTTTTCCAACAGGATACCTTTACCTTCTTCATCCTTCATGTACAGATTGCTTGTGTCATTTTTTCTTGAAAATCCAATCTGTATCAAGTAGTTGTGCAACCTCTCATACCATGCTCTGGGAGCTTGCTTCAATCCATATAGTGCTTTGTTCAGTTTGCACACCATGTTTCTTCTATTTGGATCAATAAAACCTTCTGGCTGTTCTATGTGAATTTCTTCTTCTAGTATACCATTCAAAAATGCAGACTTGACATCCATTTGATATACCTTGAAATCTTTATAAGCAGCATATGCAAGTAGAGTTCTTAGTCCTTCCAATCTAGCTACAGGGGAAAATGTCTCCCCATAATCTATTCCTTCCTCTTGTGCATAGCCTTTGCATACCAGCCTAGCTTTGTTCCTAGTGATTTCACCATTTTCATTCATCTTATTCCAAAACACCCACTTTGTTCCTATAACATTTTTATTTTCAGGTCTCGGCACCATAGTCCAAGTATCATTCTTCTCAATCTGGTCAATCTCTTCATTCATTGCTTGTATCCAATCTTCATTCTCTAATGCCTCTCTAGTTGACTTGGGTTCAAATTCAAACAATAAGCATGTTGGATCCTTAGTCTTACTTCTGGTCTGAATTCCAATATTTTTGTCTCCAATTATCTGTTTAGGCTTGTGATGTCCTCTTACATATTTTGTCAAAATAGGTTTAGCTCCTCTCTCCTCTATTTTATCATGTTCCTCAACAAGATTGTCAGATTCAACTTCTGAATGCTCGACAACCTCTTCCTGATACTCAGCAACATTTTCTTGTAGCTTGGCATGTTCTTGTTCTCTTTCGGCACTATTTTCCTGATGCTTGACAACATCTGTTTGTCACTCAGCATTGCTTACCTAAGACTTGGCATCAGGTGCAAGTCTGTTACTTGCCTCTTCTTCTTCCTCAATTTACACAAAAGATCTATAATCTTCTGGTTCTCTTTTGCTACTAGCTTCATTTCTTTCTGCATACTCATCAATTTTGACATTCACACTTTCCACAATTTTGTTAGTGTTAGAGTTCAAACACTTATAAGCTTTACTTTTTGTGGAATACCATAGGAATATGCCTTCGTCACTCTTAGCATCAAACTTTCCATTCCTAGTGTCTTTTAATATATAGCACTTACTTCCAAAGATTCTAAATTATTTAACACTTGGTGCATGCCCATGCCATAATTCATAGGGTGTCAGATTTGTACCTTTCTTGATCTGTATCCGGTTAAGAGTGTAGACAGCAGTGCTTATAGCTTCTTTCCAGTATTTCTGTGCCACATTCTTTTCAATCAACAATGTCCTTGCATAATCCAAGATAGATCTGTTTCTCCTTTCTGCTATACCATTCTGTGGATGTGTTCTAGGTGCAGACATCTGTCTTTTAATTCCTCTATCATTGCAAAATAGATTAAATTCATTTGATGTAAATTCTCCACCTCGGTCAAATCTAAGACATTTTAGGTTCCTACTTGTCTCCTTCTCAACCTTAGCCAAATACCACTTAAAGAATTGAAAAGATTCATATTTTTCTTTTAGAAACATTACACGCATCATCCTAGTATGATCATGAACAAATAAGATAAAGTATCTAGCACCATAGTAACTTTGTACACCCATAGGTCCACAAAGGTCAGTATGAACCAAATCTAAAATGTTTTCAGAAGTAAAGGGTTTTCTCTTAAAAATTTTATCATTTTTCCTAACTAGCATTCCTTGCACATCACATTCTCAGGTTTCTTCAATCTAGGTAGACCTCTTACCTTTTTCTTCTTAATTATCTCTACTAGATTGTCAAAGTTAACATGACATAGCCTTTTATGCCATAACCAAATATCATCAAGTTGTGCAATTAAACATGTTTCTTCAGATAGGTCAAGATAGAACAAATTACCTCTAGTTAGATCTCCACTTCCAATTAGTTCTCCAGTAGCATTAAATATTTTAGCTTGCTTGTGATGAAATTCCACTTGGCAACCAGTTTTGTTAAGCTGAGCAACACTTAACAAATTATAATTAAGACCTTCAACCCAATATGCATTTCCACAAGATATCTTATTAGTCAGTTTAATCAAACCTTTTCCTCTAACAAGACATGGTGCATCATTACGAAATTTTACACTTTTACCTCTGTAATGATGTAAGGTCTCAAACTTATTTTTGTCACCAGTCATGTGATGTGAACAACCACTATCAATAATCCATTTATCATTCTTGTTCACATAGGATATCAATGCAATTTTCTCATCCTCATCAGATTCATCTTTCATTGCAACATACACTACCTCAATTTCAAAATCATCACTATCAGTGTCAGTTTCTTTTTTAGCAATGTAACAAGATTTCTTACCTTTTCCCTTGTAGTCTTTGTTCCATGGGTAGCTTCTGTCATCTCTTCTGTCTTTGTGTTTTCTTTTTCTTTCATCATCTTTATCCTTCCTATCAGGACATCTAGCAGCTATATGACCAACTTTATTACATGCAAAACATATAATAGGGAGTTTACCTTTATACTTTCCTTTTCCCCTTCTTAGTCTTCTAGCCATAAGAGCTTCTAGATCTTCTAGTTCTTCATCAGAAGTGTCACTGTCACTTTCACTTTCACTTTCACTGATGCATCTTTCTTTTTCTTTCTTTGGCTTGTTCAAAACTATTTGTTACTTGAAAGCAGATTCAACATTTCCAATGCTTCCAATAGTGAAATTATCATAGTTAGAGATTTCAAAAGCAGTCAGCTTACCAACCAAACTTTCCAAAGTAAGCACATTAGCAGAGTTACATCTAGATTCTTGAATAGCTGAGATCTTAATAGCATATATAGGATGTAGGGTTCTTAGTACTTTCCCAATTATAGTTTCATCATCAATAGCCCCATTTGCTCCTCTAATAACATTCACAACTTCTTTTATTCTACCACAATATTGTGCAATGTTTTCACCTTCTTGCATTCTCATTTCATAAAACTTACCTCTAAGACTCTCGACCTTTGCTTTTAGTACATTTAAGTCACCACCATAGATCCTTGCAAGAGTGTCCCACATATCCTTAGCAATTGTGTAGTCCTTAATGTCCTCAAATTCTAGATAGCTTAGGGTAGATGCAATTTCCAGCATTGCCAGATTATGTTCTTGCTTAGCTCTCATTTCTTCGGCAGTTAAAGGTGCGACAGGTGAGACATAGCTATTCTCAATGTAGTACTTTGCAGAGTCACCAATACCAGCTAGATGCAGCTTCATCAAGCTTTTCCATGCAGGGAAGTTTTCCTTGTTCAACTTTGGTACCTCCTTCTTATACATCCTGATCATTTGCTTCAAGCCCCTTTAAACTTGATTTTTGTCAACACTAATAATAAGCAACAAAGCTATGATACTAATTGTTAATATGATTTAGAACAACAAAGAGGGGGGGGGGGGGGGGGGTGAATCAGTTGTTCTCAAGTCCTAATGTATAAAAAAAACTTAAAATTTTTCCTTAAATCAAATCTAATAACCAAAACAAACTTGGTCATCACTGATTCAATAATAGAAACATACAACAATGCAATCCACTACCCAGCTGTAACTTAACTTGTAAAACACAGAAATGTTCAAACCAAAATATTCACACAAGTATTAACACCAGGATTTATAGTGGAAACCCAATTTGGGAAAAACTACTTTGTAACATGCTATTATTATTTTCACTCTTCTGAAGTGAGCTTGGTAAAAAGCCAACCCTGTCAAAGGTTACAATACACACTGTTAGGTGTGACCTAGTTAAAGGATTTCAATCACCTTGTTAAAAGTTAGCTTAGTCATAGGACTTACATACACTCCATTAGAATGCAACCTTGTTCAAAGGATTTAACATATGACTATTAGGTCAACCTCTGTTAAAAGGATTTTGACTGTTACAATGGTTAGAAAGTAGCAGCAATATTTATGTGAAAAATATACAACTCACTTTGCAAATATCAGATCTGATTCTATACACTAATGTTGGTTTACTGACTTTGAAACTTTTCCATCTCCATCTCTGATATGCTCGGAACTTTTCTTCAAGAAACCACCACAATTATCCTTCAGCCTTTTCTGCTTATTCAGTCAATAAAACTTTACTGATCTTCCAGCATTCTCTGTTCACCCATGCACTTGCATATCCAAATGCTCAGGTACTCTTTATACTTTCATCAATTAGGTTAACTCATCTTATGCTGCTCAATCTCATTTTTAGATCTTAGAGTTAGGTCAGATTCATTGAATCTACCCGCTTCATGTTCTTCGGCTCCTTTTCTAGAATCATCTCAAATCTCTTAAATATTTACAATAAAATGTTTTACAGTGCATTTAATGCTTTCAAACAATCAATAAATAAAGTCAACACGTTTTACATAATCCAAGAATTCAACAATGTCAGCTCCAAAATTAAATTCTCTTCAAATATAAAATTGCTGATGCTCGGTTAATACTGTCATCAACTACTCAGTCTTCATGTAGAAAGCTCAGTCATTACTAAAAATGTTTACTCAGTTTACACTATCTTCCTCGGCAATTAACTATTGTTTGGTTGACACTATAATTTTGCTCGGCATACATTGACTTGGTCAACACTAACATTACTTGGCTTAAACATGATTTCTCCATTCTTTTCTCGGTCAAGCCTACCAGTTTAGTCTTTAGTCTTACTAGTATAAATAATACATTTTCTCATCATTGTGCAACATAGTCAAGTACACTTTGCAGTATCAAGATAACTCAACCTTTCCTTAGGTGCTATTGTTACCAACCTTGCCTAGCCCCTTAGCAACACTCAAATAGATATAGTACTTTCCTAAGTAGCAACAGTCTTACCAATTAAGGTTTGACATCAATGACAATACAACAATTGTTTCAATTGCAGTTTCCAACATATACTACAATTCACAGTGGACAACAATCCACAAATCATGAACTAGACCTCAATTAAAAAATTACAATTATACATGACACAATATTAATGTGAACCAAATAATGTTGGATAATAAATAGCTTTGTCCCAAATATTCATCCTTTAAAATGCTAAGCATCTATAAATCACACCTCAAACATTCACAACATGCTACACCACCACGTTCAACCAAGAACAAAAAGAATATGAACACACCAATAGAAAATCACCAAATGTGATCACTTTGATCAATGAAAACAAGGAACACAATAGGACCATGATCTATAAACATCCAAAATCACCATGAATAGCCACAAGAACATCCACATCAACTCCAATCTTTCTAATCATTGACATCTCTAAACCGAAACTCAAGAACAAAATAGTAACCTATATCAATCAAGAAATATTGTTTACGAACCTCAAAATCATGAACTAATAAAGTTTAGGACATACATCAATGTCCCAAACATGCCACAAGGTCCACATACCAACACATTTCAATACCGAACCTCACCAAACCAAAAGCTAAAACAATGTCACCATTGAACATCAAAAATACCATTCTCAACATAGAAACTAGTGACTCACTGAAATCACTTTGTGAACCTTATTAAGTTGACATTAATTAACTATAGACATCCCTAAACATAATTTTACATCCATTGAATTAGATATTCAATAGAGTATCCATACTGAACCAATTATCTCATTGATCATCACAAGAACATTGTCTCAAACAATAGAAATATGTTGACATCAATGAACAAAATTAATGCCACTGGCACACATATGCATGATATTCAACAATCTTCCAACAATATCCCCCTTTGGAATCTATGGAAACACATGATATAAAAAGTAATCAATTCACTAAGAATTCAAATCAATAGTACTACCAACAATATCTAACTCACATACTGAATCTCCCCCCTTAAGATTTTGTATTATCTTTCAGAGTCTTTCTAACAATATTCTCTCCTCAAATTTTCACATGTATATCTCTCTCCCCCTTTGACATCAATGAAAAATTCACATATATGCACTTAATCAAACATGCCAAAAATATCATAAAAATTGAGTAACTCTCCCCAAAAATTGAATAACATACCAAGCTAACTACGCCCCCTAAGTAGTAGCCACCAAAACATCAATCCATATTAAAGATATATCTATAAGAACAATATATTGATTCAAACCAATGTGCATATTAATTCTCATTAGGATGGGAAATCACCCCTAGCTTACCTTGGAGATACTCAAAAGTATCCTTTGAAGAGGGTTTCATGAAAATATATCCAACCTATTCCTTAGTACACACATATTCCAATCTGAATTCCTTCTCACTAACATTTTCTCTCAAGAAGTGATACTTGATAGATATATGCTTTGTATTTGAATGTAACAATGGATTCCTAAAAATGTTTATAGAACTTGAATTATCATAATAAATAGAAAAAGGCTCATCATACTCAAATCTGATAGCTTTCAATATTTTCTTCATCCATATCACCTATGTACAATGTGTAGCAGCAATAACATACTCTACCTTTGCATTAGATTGTGAAATGTAATCTTTCTTTTTTCTCTTCAAAGAAACAAATCTCTTTCCTAAGAAGAATGCACCACCACTTGTAATCTTTTTGTCATACAAATTACCTACCCAATTAGCATTAGTGAAAACACTCAATGTAAAATCATCATCCATAGATACCAAAAACCATAGTCAACTATTCCTTTCAAGTATCTAAATATTCTTTTAACAACCATAACATGAGATTCCGGAGGATCTTCTTGAAATCTAGCAATAATGTAAATAGGATTCATAATATCAGCTCTAGTTTGTGTCAAATATAACAATCCACCAATCATAGATCTATATCCAGTTTGATTTTCTTTAGGGGACTCATCATTCTTTGTCAACTTTCATCTAGTCACAATAGGAGTACCAACTAGTTTATAATCTTCCATACCAAATATCTTCAACAACTCCTTCACATACTTAGACTGAGATTAAAAGATTCCTTTTTCTTATTGAATAATTTGTAGACCATGAGATAATTTCATCTCACCAATCATAGACATCTCAAACTCTTTTTTCATCTCAATTTTATCAAATTCTCCATTCAACTTATCATCCCCACCAAGAATGATATCATCAACAAATAGTTCAACAATCAGAATATTAGCATGGCCACTCTTGAAGTACAAATTACTATTAGTAGTACATTTTTTAAATCCAAGCTTCAATAAGTATTTGTCCAATCTTGCACACCAATCTCTAGGGGCTTGTTTCAATCCATATGAAGTTTTCTTTAATCAACAAACCATATTTCTTTGATCAATCAATGGAAAACCATCAAGTTTCTCAATATAAACTTCTTCCAACTCACCATTCAAAAATGAAGACTTGACATCCATCTAATAGATATTGAATCTTTATAAGTAGCATAGGCAAGAAACATTCTCATAGCTTCTATTCTAGAAACAAGAGGAAAAGTATCCTCAAAATTAATATCTTCAAATTTTTAATAACCTTTACAAAAGAGTCTAGCTTTGTTCTGAACCACTTCACCATCTTCATTCAATTTGTTTCTGAAAACCCATTTAGTACCTATCACGTTCTTGTCCTTAGGTCTAGGAACCAATATCAAAGTTTTTTTCCTCCTAGTATGATCTAACTCTTCTTCCATATCTTTAACCCAATGTTCATCTTTACAAGCTTCATGTACATCGTTAGGTTCAATATTTTAAATCAAATAAATTTCATCTCTATTTTTAGAAATTCCTCCCTTAGTTTCAACACCTTGATTCCTATCACCAATTATCCGATTTTCAGAATGATTCATTCTCACATACCTTGGAGTCTTAATATTTATATTTATTCTATATTCTTGTGTCTTGGCTTTTTCATCATTTACTATAACTTCTTCATCTCGATTCCCTACAAAAATCTAATTTTGATTATGAGTTTTTTGTCCCTAATTTGTACTATCATCCTGATCATTTGACTCATATCCACTAGATCTAACTTTTCATTGATTACTTTGATCCACTTTGACATTTTCAATCTCAACTATCTTTCTCAACCTATTATTATAACATTTGTATGCCTTTCTCTTAATAGAATAACCAAGAAAGATATCCTCATCACATCTAGGATCAAATATCCCTAAATATTCATATCTTTTGATATAACTGTTATACACTGAATTTGCACCTCTGATCTCAAGCTCTCTTGGTCTTGATAATCCAGTATAACAAGGGAATCATCTCAAGGTTGTGGGACCTTTGCTAACCGAGATGAGACCTCTAGGTTCTAGGCTGGTTCCTCTTGGATAGTCACCTTAGTTTTCTTCTTAGATAGGAAAGTAGATCTTTTGAGGGAAAGGGATAGAAGGAATACATGGAAAGGGAAATAATAGAAAGCAAACTACCTACTAGGTGATGCACCGAAATTAGGGTTTGGATCTCAGTATAGAGGGATGAAATCAGTGAAAGACCTAGGTCTAGGAGATCACAACTTAATGAATAGGCTTGCATAAGTGTTTCATGGAAGGATCTACAAACAAAAGAGGGTGTTCAGGGAAAGAGAAAGATTCTTTCACAACAAGAAGACTCTTAGGATTAGACATCAATCCATGACCTGCAAACAAACATTCACTCCTATAGCTCGGTGTAGGATTGAGACAAGACTGTTAGGGGCTGAAATATACCATCAAAACATCTAAATCAGATCAAACCAATAACACACACAGTTACAAAAGGAAGAGGAATCAGGAAACCTGAGATATCATTGAAAACATGCATACACTTTGATCCAATAAGAGATAATCCACACAAGAAAGCATAGGGACATAAAAAATGTCACAGAATGCTTTACAATATCTGAACAATCAATGAAAATTTAACAATTGTAGAAAGCCAAAAGGGCAGGAAAATGCCACAAATTGCTCTCTGAGAAAGAAACCTTCTTTTTACAATTGCTAGATTCTAAGCACTACAGGCTCCAAAAAACATTATATACAAACTCAAATGCACGCAGGCAGGAGTCAAAAGTTAACCAGGGTACAAATTTTCCAATTTAATAACCAACCCTAGTAGTCAAATCTGATTATAAAAGATATCCCTACAACATTAAAATTGATCAGATAAAAGACCCATCCTTGTACCGCAAACAACCTGCAGACACAATAGCCTGGATTCATCAGCCTCTCTGCAAATTGGCCTTGCCATGAATGCACAAACGTACCCTGCTGGGATAAAGAATCGACCCTTGACGATCGCCCACACCTCCCTCATCAACTCTACAACCTGCAACTAGAAAATGTCTTGGTGACATCAATTTTTCAAGCCACCCGCACTTGCAACATCCCCAGAAGAAAGCCCATGAAAAATAGGCCGCACTGCATTTGAAAAAGTCAACGATCACATGATCGCACGAGCCCGAAAGGCTTCATGTGATCATGTGACAAGCCTTTGCGATCTCACCATGTTGCCGCATAGACACCCGGGCCTGCAAGAACCTTCACCACCTCAGTCCAAATGGATACATCACCGTCCATGGACCCACCACCAGAGTCAAAGTCCCTGCTGACCACTAGAGGCTTGTTGCATGGTTGCATGTGGTTAGGAAGCCGTATGCATTGTGAACTGCCTTAACTGTGACCGCTGACAGTTTGTCGCATGGTTGCATGGGCTCGGAAGAGCCCATGCGATCATGCGACCAACCGTAAGATGTTAACCACTGACCACTGGCGGCTTGTTGTTTGCTTGACTGCTGATTGGCCCCGCAGTGACGTTAGAAACTGGGACCCACTTGGTCGTGATAGTGAGCTTAGGAAATATGCCACCTCACTCAAAAAATGCGAACCCACTGAGATTCTAATCCAACCATTATCGCATGATCTCATGGGCTCGAAAGATTCCATGAGATTATGTGATAGCCATCGGATCTCCACTGCACTTGCATGGCTATGAGGAACTGGGACCTGCCTGGTTGAAGTTACGCACTTGAAGGTCAAAAACACAGAGGGTTTTCAAACTAGAGGTCGAAAACATAGAGAATTTTTGGACCGAAAGTCAAAAACATCTTGAGCCTTCAGAGAGAAGGTCAAAAACATCTTGGGTTTTTGGGCCAAAAGGCAAAAAACACACTGGACTTTCGACACTAAAAGGTAGAAAACACAGAGGGTTTTGACACTTGAGCATTTCTTGGAACAAACAGGATGCGGCCAAAAAGGGAAAGATAGGGAAATTTTGGGCAACATTTTGGCGACCTCTGTGGGATGTCAGCTTGCTAGACATTTAGACCAGTTGCCTTGACAATCCATTGGGCATGGGGTCATTTCTTGAGCACAAAAACTTTCTGACAGGGAGAGGGACAAAACTGTGCTCGAGCACTTCTTGGAAAACAAGGAAAGACTAAACTAGAAAACTGGAAGAAATTAGGGAACCTAACCTAAGCTAACCAATTACAAAAACTTGGTGAAACAAAGCCATTCACTGGCATGTTGAAATAGCTACCCTTCCTCCTTAGGAAATTGCACTTTTCATACAGGAGGATAGCTAACAAGGAGGGTAGTACACACAATTGTGTGAAGAACTGATGCACTACCTTCTGGAGGACATAAATAAATTGACTCAGCTCCGCCAACAAATTTTCATCTCCATCATCCAGGGGTAGATAAGTGAGTTGCGCTTGCCTTTGCTGAACTACAAGTTCACCCTCAGCTTCGGCTTCACTTGAACACTCATGTTTGGACACAAACATGACTGGATCCTTTTTACTGCCGGCCTCCATTCTTGCTAAGTACCTTAAAGGGCATCCCCTGGAAAGAATGAACCGAGAGCTCCCTTTCCTACTATCAGGATGCATCTCATCAATAACTTCAGCAAGATGATAAAAATTTTGTCCCTCCATGATAGTCTTCCATAATATTTCTTCTTCTGTAGTTAGCGGACCATCCTCTTCATTGGTTGAAACATCCAATAGCTCATCAAAGGTATCAAACTGTCTCATATTCCTAACAATCACTGGCCCCTCCTTATGGTCCAAGAAATATGATTCTTTAGATTCTTCCCCCACTTTGTTGCAAACCGGCCTAAATTCTTCAATTAAGACATTATCAACCTCCTCATCCTGCTCAATGTAAGAAGGCATCTCCTCAAAAATATTAGCCGGGCTCTCACCTTCCTCACTTTCTTTCTTATCCTAATCTGATTGCTCTAATCCACCTTGATGTCATAGCCTTACCTGCTCCTCATGATTATCATGGAAAAGTATACCTAAAAGACAAAAATCATCCTCTTCCTAATGGCCTAAAAGTGCTTGAGGTGTAGTGGACTCTTTAAGAATTGGCTTATAGGGCTTTATTTGCTGCAGGACAGGTTCATTATCATCTAGAAAATCAAACCTTCTAGGTATCTCATTTATAGGAATAGGATGAAGTGGCTGGAAATCTGAGACAAGGTCATGAATAGGCTCTAAAAATGCATGGAGATTAGGCTCACGTTGACTAAGATTCTGAACTGGAGGAGAGAATCTAAAACTTGGAAAATTAACAAAAGTGTCAGTGGACTTACCAGGAAAGGAGCTTGAGATTTGGGCTTTGTGAGTCTCTTGTTGCATTCCATCCTTAGGGGTATGTGCTTGAGAGGTCACTATCTCCTGTTGTAACACTTATGACCTTTCTCCATTAGGAAGCTCATAGTTCAAGAGAACAAGTGGACAATCTAAGGCCTCCCTCCCAAAAAATGGGTTCAGGTGACTGCCAACTGCTTTGATGCTTTGTGTTGGGAATGTCCTCTTGACTGGATTATATGGATGGAAAGGCCTTTTTACCAAATTCTGCCTTTTGCTCTGATGCTTCTCCTGATATTGTGGCCTAGACTCCTGATATAGTTGCTCCTGAACTTGCCACTGCTGGTTAGGATTTTGATCCTCTTGTTGATAAAGTGACACTAAAAGGTAGAAAACACAGAGGGTTTTGACACTTGAGCATTTCTCAGAACAAATAGGATGCGGCCAAAAAGGGAAAGATAGGGAAATATTGGGCAACAATAACATTTCCTTCCAAAGATTCTAAAATATTTTATAGTGTAGACACCTAAAATTGTCCTAACAATTACCCTTATCCTAGCCAATTAAATAAATATTTATTATTTATTTAATTTTACCCTTATTCTACCTTAATTAAATAAATTCACATTTATTTAAGTACACTCCTCTTTATCCCTTATCCTCGATTAAATAAATTTATATTTATTTAATTCTATCACATTTCCCCTCATCCTAATCCTCTATTTAATTAAGTAAATGATCTTTTTTACTTAATTAATCCCTTATTATCTGACTTGGAATTAAATATTGAATTTAATTCTATTTGAGCACATGGCTCCTAAATTTCCCACTAATTAATCATAATCTCTCACCTAATCCCATCATAATCATTTGCACAACCTTAATCTAAGGATTAAGAAATCCTAATCTAAACCCAAGTCACATGTGACTCTTACACACTCTTATAAACCCTTACACACTTGTCTCCCACATTTCATTGACATGTCACTTTCCAATATCTTGGTTCTCCCCTTCTCTTCCACCTTTTGACCCATGTCATTGACATGCCATTTTCTAAAGTTTCTCACACATGTCTGAGCAACCTTGGTTCTCCCATCCTCTTACATCTCTTGACCTTTGTCATTGAGCCATCATTTTCTCAAGTTGCTCACACATGTGTGAGCAATTTTAGCCCTCTTACACCTTCTTACACCCTCTTACAATTTTTCATGGACATGTCACTTTCAATTATTTCTCACACATGTGTGAGAATCTTTCCCCCTTGAATGGTCAAACCCTAATCCACATGTCATCTACATGGCATCTACTTGGCCTCCACCTCATGGCCACCTCATTGATCCTAAAGAATCTTATCCCTTCATCCAACTTTCAATCTCAACCATCCATTTCCCTCAAATTCCTATAAATTGAGAGATTTTCTCCTCATTCAACAAGCCTTCTTTACACATTGTCATGCTGCAGGATTTGTGAGCAACCACATACCAACCACAACCAAAATCATCAACACTTAGTCATTTTGGAGGTTTGCATTTGTGTTGAGTAGATTAAACTAGTTTATTAGTTTATCTTTTCATGTTTACATGCTTATTTCCATAGTATTTTGAGGTTTGCATGAATATGTTAGGATAAACTTAGTTTATTTAAGTTTGTTCTTTTATGTCATTTTTATACAATACATATAGTACGAAGGTCAAATTCATTCGAAGAAGAGAAAGACTTTGGTAAGGGAGAAGCCAAAATTGGTGTATCATGGAGATCAAGGTAATCATATTGAAGACAATGATGAATAAATTGACTCTCCTAATTTGGACAAAGGGACACTTTTAGCTGGCCCTTCCTTGAATGTGCCATTTGGTAAGGCATTTGGGAAGGAAGCTAAGTGGACTTCTCCTAGTGACTCTAGAAAAAAAAGAATAAACCCACATTTGTGCCAATGGATATTTGTGTTGGTACCCCTTTTTTGATCAAAGGATATGACCAGAGAACAATGGATGATTTGCTTCTAAAGGTTCCTGTTGATAGATCTTAGAAGGAGAAAGAGGCAGGTAATAATATTTTGTTAATGAAGGATTATACTAGCAATGTGGTTCACGATGTTCTTATTTCCCCTCTCCCCCCCCTCATTCTAGGGATGAAGATTTTCATAAGAGAATGTCTAATGTTGCGTATGGGGACTTATGGTCCACGAAGTTCCAAGATGGGAAGGAACCTCCCTTTGGTGTCCTTCAAACTACAAAATCCTTTTCTCTGAATTCTTTTTAATCACAGGTCGACCTTTCATTAGATCAAGAGTCTCAACCTCAAACTTTGAGACCTTTTGACAAATTATGAGGAATTTCAATACAAACAAGAAAATAAGGATGGTGGACAGGGTGATTCTCAATGGACGACAGAGGAAAAGAAGATAGTGCTAGACTCTATGGAGACAAAAGGAAATGCTAGGAGAATATTGGAGGAAAATCTGATGGTGCTAACTACAAGAGTCGAAAGATGAAGACAACTTTGATAAAGATAATGGGGCACAACCTCAAGATGATGAAGATTTCAGCCGAAAATATGACGACACTTATTGTGAAGATGGAGAATAGTTACAAGGAGAAGAACACCATCAATTTGGATAATGAGAAGGAAGTGATGACTCAAGATGTGTCTGACCCTAGTAAGTAGATGAGAGCCAACAAGAGAAATATGATTGTTTCCCTACCTCTGGACATTATGGATGTAAAGAAGGTTGCTCTCAGGATGACTGAGATGGAAAAAGAGGTGGACAAAACCATGCAAAATTTGGTCTATCTTTCTGTGTCCTTTGGTTTTTAGTGTTAGGTCTTATGTTTTTTGTTCTGTAGGGATTGTTCATTTTGTGGTGGCTTTTTTCTTTCTAGTTGTTGGAGTACTATGTTCGCCACCATATTTTGTTTTGCTTCTTTTTATGCTCTATCTTTTTAGCAGTTCGATGTAAAGGGTTTTAGGATCCCTTCAAAACCTTCTTTTACTCTAATAAAAAATAAAGGATTTTAGTAACTACATGATACAGTCACCTAACAAATAAGAAAAGGTAATAAGGGAATAAAATAGAGAAAAATTAGAATAGGAAAATGTTATTTCCTTAATTTATCTACTAGACTTCTAAGTCGAATGAAAAAGAATAGATAGATTCTCATAAATAATGACAAGTTCATAAAAAAAAGTAGAGGTGGGGAGAGAATCGTAGATACATCCAATAATTATATGTCATGCATCATATCTCAATTTTAACAACTAAGACATACCCCTTATTCACTAATAATATGATTGTTTTTTGTAGCCCACTAGCTATGAGTCTATCCCACCACATAAGAGAATGCCTAATCTGTTTCAAGACATGCGTGCTTAGTTTTCTTAAGAATACTAGATAAGATCATTATTAATTTAGTCATGAAGCTAACATTTATACATTTATCTATTCATAAAAAAGAAGTTATTTTTATTTTCATTTCTATTTTTAAATGAATTTTTTACTTTTTTATTTTCTTTCTCCTATCTCTTTCAAGAAATTCTCACTCCTTTCCTATTACCAAATTTAGTAATGCAACAAAAAGTAGTGTTTCTTTTTTAATTACCTTAACATGTTCTTGTTACTGACCCAACCATTGTTGGTTTCTATTATTCCCTTCACATGAATCTCTAGCAAGGCCAATTTTGCACTGAAAGCTTCCATTGGGCCTTATGTGCTCTTGTTACTATCATACATAAAAACTTCAAAAATCTAAATAGATCAAATTATTTTTAGATACCAAATTGATTTGTAAGACTCTTAAACTTGAAGATTTCAATAATCACAATTTAAGGATTTACATTCTACTTGCTTATACATATGAAGTGATTCAACGATTATGAATATCATGAGTAAAAATAGAAAAATATGTTTACAAAACAGAAATAAAGTACCTATAAAACATCAAGATTGTATCTTGGAAACCTTGTGAGAGAAACCAACTTTTGGTAGTAGAAAATTTTCTACTACCTAATGAAATTAACATGGAAGTAATGCAAGAAGTGGATGCAACAATAGTTTCACTCTACTATCTAATCTATTTCCCAAAACTATTTAAACAACTAAAGCTTGATTCTAATTCTTCTCTATATGAAACCCAAATAGTCCTCCCATGTTGAAGACATTCTTCCAACCCATATTTATAGTTTTGATTAAGTAAAAATAGGTTTTGATAGGACCCAAAACCTTTACAAAGTACTTAGAGATAAACCATTAAAAGTATAACAGAGTATGTGCCTCAAAACCCCAGAGCATTAACAAAAAACAACAGAAAAAATAATTGATAAACAAAAGTCTGCAACAAAAGAAACGTAACAAGACAACCAAATAAAAGGATAGGACAACACAAAGAGATAACTAAATACATTTCATAAGGTCCCCATCCTACACCACCATAATCTTCATGTGATCAGCAGATTCCTTAATCTCTTTCAGATCCTTGTCTTCTTTGGTCACAGTCTTCTTGGTACTAGCCAGAGTGCGGTTTCCAGGTCTAGTGGCTTCCTTCAGGTCCTTTGTGTCCTTGTCACCTTTGGTCTACTCTATCTTATCAACCATGGTCCTGACATGAGCAATATATACCTTAAGAATGGCATGGCTTTGCTCCCCAATTTTCTTCATAGCCTCCTCTAATTTCTCCACTATTTTATGTAGAGTGTCAAGCCTTCCATCAAAGTCCCCTTCAATGATCTTAGCCTCTTTTTCTTTGAGGCCTTTTTCTAGATTACAGACCTTATTCACCACAGTTGCATAGGCATCTATTTTTCCCACCAAATCTATCATTTCCTCCAGGCACATAGAAACAAGTTTATCACCAATTTTCATATTATTAAGGAGATTAACCTCACAACCCATAATACGGGTTTGATCTTTGACCCTAGCAACATCATCTAGAAGTTTCTCCAGAGTGCCGGTAAAATTCAGAAGGTAGTTTTTTTCTTTTATCACAGCGTTATCCCTGCTTTTCTCCTTGTCATTCTCCTTTTAAGCAGTAACCTTTGTCCCAAGAACATCTTTATCAATTCTTTCCACAATCTTCAACGACCTGGTTAGCATCTTGCTAGTTTTCCTCCTCTCTCTACAAAAAATTTTGGTCTTCACCCAGGTTACCTAAATCCCCCTCCCAATTAACATCCTCCTCCACACCAAGCTTATCCTCAGTACTTTTCATCTACTCAAAGTCATCATCTTCCTAAGAAGAAATGACTATGTTCATCTTACGAAGTCTTTTGAAGCTTTTAGACTTCTTCCCACTTCTACTAAAATCCCCTCTTTTCCTCTTGCCATCATCGTTCTCCCCTTCTTCCTCACAGTCCTTATCTCTAGAATCCTTATTAGTAGCAGAGTCTTCCACAATGGACTCACCCTTCTTTTTCTTAGATGGAGATCCCTTGAATTTTGTCTTCTTAATGTTTTAACCTCAAGGCACTCCTCCTCATCATCTTCAGTTTCTGCTTCATACAGTTCATCATCCTCATCCCCTTGCATCTCTTCTTCATCCCTAGCTCTACCCTTAATGAATGGTTTTTCCACCTTCTTTATTTTTAGAAGATCAAACACCAAGAGAATTAAATCCTGGTGTGAGGCATGATCCCCTTGAGGATCCTTCTGAGTTCTTTTGATGGTATACTACAGAGAGCTCAGAAAATAGTAAGGGAAACTAATTTTCTCATTATGTTTAAAATGATTAAGAAACATGAAATTATGGCCATAGGCTCTAGTAAACCTACCATCAAGCCTAATGTAGTTAATAACAGTATACATGACAAACCTCCAAGGCCGAGAGATATGTAGTTAAGATTTATCCACCTTCAGCAGCCTCTTTCTCTCTTGCTTTGTATCAAAGAACCTCTCAGGATCCTTATTAGAGATACTCCTATCTCTATAGAATTTAATCCCCTCCATGCTCATTCCTATAGCTTTAGCGACGATCTCCTCAGTGACCTCCATGTACTGGTTACCCACTTAAAAAGTTCCATTCTTCCAGGATTTGAGGAATTGCTTAGACACAACCGGGTTTCTACCATGCAGCCTCTCCATAAAATCTGTCGTACCACCTTTCTACAAAATCCCTCAAACTTCCTTCCTCTATTTGCATTCCTTGCAATTCACAGGTTCAAACCTTTTCTTGCTTCCACCCATATCTTCACTCTAGTTTTTCTTCACAATGTCTCTAAGTAACAAACCTCAATCACCATTCTGGATGGTGTCTTCTTCAATATACTTCTCATACAATATCCAGAATACATGTAAAATAAAATGCCTAGTCACATCATAGTCCTTCGCACAAAAAAATGAATAAATTAACATCACCTTGCAATGAAACCTCTTCATTAAAACACCATGTTAGAACTCCTTCTTCCTGCTCTGTAAATGGTCATTATCAATTAATGATTTAACCTTAAAAGGCAAATCATCAATGTTATCCTATTTCATCAATTCCACCTTGCAAGCCATGTTGGTCATCCAGTTAGCAACAATATTAGACTCCCTATAGTTATGCGAAATGATACATTCCTCAAAAGAATTAATAATATTTTTGGCCTTATGAATTATGTTATGTATGGTCCATGAAGGTTTAGACTCATTATTTAAACATTTTATAATGTTCAAAGAGTCACCTTCAAGCCATAGTTTTTTACACGCTTTCTCCTTAGCCAAAGTTAGACCATGTAAAGCAGTAATAGCCTCCACAAAATGATTGGACTGAATACCAATAGGTATAACTCTCACTCCTTTACAATGACCATTCTCATCTCTAATAGCCACACCACATCCAACCACCCTTGGATTCCCTTTTGAAGCCCCATCAAAATTAACCTTCATCTATCCATGTGGAGGACAATCCCATCTAGGTTCATTCCTCTGAGAATATTTATTACAACTATTCAAATTGCCTTTAATCTTCCATTTCTCAAAGAATAACCTATCCCCATCCTTAGTAGGTTCAATCAAATTTCCCTTAAAGTACAGGCTCTCCAACATAGCTCTCTTGATCTTATGAAAGACCACCTTATCATTGGATTATTTATTTCTAAAGACTCTATAATTTATTTCTTTCCAAACACCTCATTAGATGTAGGGTAATATGAAGTTCCAAACAGTAGCCATAGTGTTATTCTTTGAAGGAGACACCCAAGAAGAGAAAATGTTGTGTAAATCCTCAGGAAAGATCCATTCCACATTAAGCAACTTTAAGCATTTTCCCCAAATTTTACTCACATAGGGGCAATGAATAAACATATGATTAACAAATTATTCATTTTGTTTGCATAAAAACACATATTAGCCATGGTCATTCCCCTTCTTCTCAAGTTGTCAGTAGTCAGGATCTTATTCTGGAGCACGATCAAGAAAAAAAACATTGAGTTTAGGAGTAAGGCCCTTACTCCAAGCATTAGCCCAACAAGGAATGGGTTCATTCTCATAGTCTTGATGGTACAAAGAAGATATAGAAAAGTTTCCATTAGTATTATACTTCCAAAAAAAAATTCCTCTTCATCAAACAAAGTCATAGAATTCCAGAATTTATTGAGATTCCTAAGGGAGTTGTCAATAACAAAGAGATTAATCTAATGATCTCTCTCCCAGTAGTTAGCCACTCTGAGGCCAAACCTTACCTTACATTGGTCCTAAAAAAATTTCCATTCAAGAATCTCCTTTAAGGGGTAGTCCATCAGCCACTCTTCATCCCATAACTGAACACTTCTACCATTCCCAACTTTCCATTTGAATCCCTTCCTAATAAACTCCTTATTCTTCACAACATTTTTCTAGATGAAGGACCCTCCAAGGTTAACCTCATTACTAAGAAAAATTTTCAAAGTAGGGCAATCCTTATTATATTTGTTCTTCCAAATAGGGGTTCATTCTCCATTTGAATTGTAGAACCTCCAAATCAATTTACAAGCCTTCTCCTAGGCTATAAGGGCCATCCTTTTCATCTTTTCCATACCAGTCCATAAGAATGTTTTCTGAATTTTTTCAATAGCCTCACCAAAGTTTCTGGGAATTTTGAAAATACTGAGAGCATAAAGAGGTAAGCTTTGTAAGGTAGACCTCAAAACCAGAATCTTACCAGCTTGGCTCAACAAAGAACCCTTCCAACCCACCAATTTACTATGAAATATATCCACCAAAGAGCTCCAAAAAGTGTCAGGAGGCTCTAAACAAAGAGGGAGACCTCAGTAAGTACTAGATAAAGACTCCAACTCACACCCCAAAATCTTCTTAATTTTTAGTTGTATTTTATCAAGGACATTGAAAAAGAACACATAACTTTTCCCCCAGTTAATGAGTTGTCCAGAAGCTTTCCCATAGTTGTCCAAAGCCTTCTTAATGTTTTTGGCATTATTAATAGAAGCTTCCCCCATCACCATAGAATCATCACCAAATTGCTGATGAGAACAAACTTGATAAGCAGATGAAGGATAAAAGCTTTTGAAATCACATTTCTAAACAATATTATCAATGAATCTTCCTAGGCATTTAGCCACGATAACAAAGAGGACAGGAGATAAAGGATGACCCTACCTCAAACCCCTTGATGATTTTAAAAAAAGGGTGGGGGATCCATTAACCAACACATAAAAGGTAGCAGTGGAGATGAGCTAAAAGATAAGATCAAGACTCCTATTGTTAAATCCAAAGGTAAGAAGCACTTTTTGCAAAAAAAACCAGTCCACCCTATCATATGCTTTGGATAAATCTAGTTTTAGAAGAAAACCTTCCTTTTTGGACATAATAAGAAAATGAACATTTTCATGAACAAAGATAATGGAGTCCACAATTTGTCTACCAAGGACAAATCCATTCTACTACCAGGAAATAAGAGAGGGCAAGAAATTGAGAATTCTAGTGGTCAACACTTTAGATATTATCTTATAGACAAAGTTACATAAACCTATCAGTCTAAATTGATCCATTTTGTTTGCCCCTTGTTTCTTAGGGATAAGAGCTATGAAAGTACATTCAATTCTTTCAAAAGTTTCTTGGATCCAAAAAATTCCTTGATAGCACTAGTGACATCACTCTCAATGACATGTCAGCATATCTGGGAGAAAAACAAGGGAAAGCCATTAGGACCAGGGGCCTTGTACCCTTCAAAAGAAAAGACAACCCTTTTGATTTCAACATTAGAAGGTATAGAAGTTAGGTAGGCATTCTGATCCTCATTGAGGATGGAGGGAATACAATCCAAAAAATCCCTTTGAGCATCCTTATCCAAATTTTGTTCCTATTTGAGTAACCCCTGGAAAATCCTTTTAGCCTCCATTCTAATAGATTCTTCATCATCAGATAAAGGGCCATTAATAACCAAATTATAAAATATGTTCCCCATTATGTGCTTAAGAGTAGTCATAAAGAAATATTTAGTGTTCTTGTCCCCTTCTTTGAAAAAAACCTTACGAGATCTCTGTCTCCAAAAGGTTTCTTCTTTAGAGATAATGTCATGATATTCCACTAACTTCTCATTTTCCTTTTCTCTAGATATCCTATTATACCCTTCCAATTGAATGCTATCCTGAATGGCCTTAAGTTCCATGCAAATATGCATCTTAGAGGAAAAGATATTGCCAAAAGTCTCCTTATTGCATCTTTCAGTATTGTCCTTCACCAGTTTCAGTTTTTTAGCAAGAATGAACATAGTCGTTCCTTCAACCCTTATCTTCCACCATTTCTCCAATTTTTTTTCCAATTTTGGATGAAAAGTCCACATCTTCTCAAACCTATAAGGAAAGTTCTTTTTCATAGATAAAGGGTCCGCCATAAAAGTGATAGGGTGGTGATCAGATCCAGCCCTCACATGAGCAGACAAAAAATAGGAATAGTATAAAAACCAATCATTACTAACCAAAGCTCATCAAGTCTCACCTAAATCAAGTCCTTTCCACTTCTTCTATTGGTTGAAGTGAAGTTTTTTCCCTGCAAATCAACATCATGGAGAGCATGCTCATTAATGAAATTCATCAAGTCCATTCTACTATCTATATTTGATTGACTTCCCCCAATTTTTCTTTTTCTTTCAACAGAGTATTAAAATCTCCCATGGTAATCCATCCTTTAGAGACAAAATTTCTTCAAAGATGAGATAAGGTATTCCAAAAGGAATTTATGCCAAATTTAGTATTAGGAGCATAGATGTTGGTTAAAACCCATGAAGTTCCATCCTTGATGTGGCTAAATCTAACACAAGTCAAATTATTTCCGTGGTGAATGACATCACCTTTAATAATATCACAATTCCAAAGGGTAGCAATACCCCCTAAAGCCCCTTTAGAGTCACCCCCATAGATCTTACCATTTCTAAATAAATTCAGTCATTCAACTTTATCCTTTGGCATTTTAGTTTCTTGGATCAAAAATATATTAGGCTTATTATCTCTAATCATATTCCTAACTAGATCTTGCTTATGAGGATTATTTAATCCTCCAATATTCCATGAGATGATCTTCATACCTTAATAAAAGATTTTGTCTCTTGGATGGTTTTTTGGCTTCCATCTTCAATATTCTTGCTTGCCTCCATGGCTCTCTTTCTTTGATTAAATGGTCTTCTTGGAGAAGGTCTCACCCCTCCCACATCCCCATTTTTAGAGCTTCTTGTATTTTTGACTCACAGATTATTTTTCTTATAATTCTTAGATTTTCTAACATCCTCAGATGCTAAAGATCTATCATATTACCCACTCTCAAACCCCTATAAAGCTAGATGAATGGCTTCAACATCCCCCTATTTTGGTGTATGGTTTTATGAAAAATTACTCCACACCATAACTAGAGAGTTCTATGAATAGTCAGAAATTCCTTGACCCAAAATAGTACATGGTTGAGCATCCTGAAACTCACTAGCTTCCACCAAATTTCCTTGAGGCAAAGAGGATACAGTAGTCATAATCTATGTAGACAAAACCACATCCTTCACCAGACTCAATTATGGACTATTATTAGAGCTATAAGTCTCTTTTCTATGACTCTCCTCTTCCTTTTTGAAGGTGTCTCTCACCATCAACTTATAGGGACTAAAAATTTCCCCCTCATTTTTCATCCCCACTCCCATTCCTAATTTCCTCACCTAGACCTTGTGGAGAACCATTTCTTTCCTCATTTTTGCCCTCAATAATACTATTATTCTTTACGTTTACTACTAGGTCCAAATCATGAAGTTGCACTCAACATCAGTAGGATGATAATTCCTAGAAGAGCCCCCCCCATTATCCTTGTGATTCCCAACAGGAATCCACTTCTTCATCTTCCTCTGAAAAACCCTGCTCGGACATTCCTTCGCCCAATGACCAGCTTTCTTACAATAGAAGCAAGCAAAAGGGATCGATTCATATTCAATCTTTTGCATCCACAAAACCAACTTATATTGAATGGAAATAGAATAAGGCATATCATCTTCCTGAATCACTCCAACATAAATTCTTGCATAAGTTAATCTTCTCCTAGAAGCAGTAACAGGGTCAATAAATAACAGCTCACCGAAAGGAACTGGAGATCGTAGTGAAGACATCCTCCACCTAGTACTCTAGAGGAAGGCCTGAGAGTTTAATCCAAACCGGGGCTTGAACCACCAACTCATCCTAAAAGATGATATTAGGATACCATTTTTGGAGAATCAAAGTGTTTTTGTCAATAATCCAAGGCCCATTGCATAGTATAATCCTACAGTCCTCTTCGCAGGAGAAGAAAAAAGAAATACAACCCTTAGCCATGGAAACAATATAAAATTATCCTTTTAAAAACCATTTCTTCTTCACAAAGGTTTGAACAACCTCAATATTAGGCCTAACACCCAAGAATCTACCCACAAGAGAATTCTCCATCGTAGCAATATTGAAATCTATGATATGATATGGGACAATGCTGGCAAAAATCCCTTGAATTGGATTCGAGATGTTCATAACAGATGATAAAGATGACTTACTTGTGGGTTTAACACCGAAGAGGGATGACCTCTTTTTTATGCCATCCTGTTGAATCACAACATCACAAGATCTGGGCCCCCTACCCGGGTCCCCTGGCACCAGACCAGCATCATGATCCTTACCTTGCTCCCTATATCCCTCTATTTCTCCAAGATTCTTGCACATAGCAAAAGGACCTACTCCGACTCTATTGCACCATTCCCACCAAAATTCAAAACTAAATTTTGAATTGGACACCTCCCGCTCATCACTCCCTGCACCATTTTGAAATGAAAAAATAACCAATATTTATAGTTTTCCTAAAGATGGTCAAGAGTTTTCTCAAGCCTAAGGATAAACCTCTTTGATTGTGGAAGTTGAAAAGTTAATTGCTATCAAATTATTGATTTGAATCTCCTAATTTGGATGAATTAATCATAGTGTAGATGAATTTGTCATTATTTAGATGAATTTTCCAAGTCTAAATGAATTTTTCATAATCTAGAAAAGTTAATTGTAATATATAATGAATTTGTCATGAAAATTATACTTTTGCTACCTATATATAAATAAAAAAATTCATCAAAGTACAAGAACTTTTACTATTTATCTTTTAAATTTATTTTTCCCATTCACATACATATTTCTTAAGTCAATTTATTATTCATATATTACAATTTCTAAATTCTTATAAACCACTTTAAACATAAAATTTATTTTGAAATTATAAACGAGTTTCTTTAATCACTTCTCAAATCTCTAAGGTCAATCTCATGAAAATTTATCAAATCCAAGTGATTTCATATTGGTAAACTATGGTCAACCTTGGTCAAACATCAGTCAAATCTAGTCAACAGGACCTCAAAATAGCTCCAAACATGTTGATAACCTATTTTAGGCTTTAATCTCTTTGCCTCATTTCGATTTTGATCTCAAGTGGGCATGAAAATATAGAAAATCTTTTTCTGCAAATCAACCCTAATCATAAAATCAATTCAAGCTTCATGGCTTGGGGCATCTCATCTTCATCAGGAACCATATCAAGTTGAGATTCTCTGCATCTCTCTATAAGAGTGATCTCATCGCTTTATAGCAGGTCACTCTAATAGATATCTATTTGATCTCTTGAGGCATGTCAAGTTCGTCAAGACCCATATCAATATGACATTGTTCTCGAGGCATATCAACTTCATCAAGACTCATATCAATCTGGTATTGTCTCTCAACCAAGTGATTAGCTTCCTCCAAATACTTTTCAAGGTAGCTATCTCAAGCTCTCTGATAGATATTTAGTTTCATCACTTCATATCAGGATGGATAGTCTAGTCTCTCTCATCAGCCTTTGCTTAATCAAGTTCGGAGCTGATATATTTAATCAATCTTTGTTCGATCAAGATCGGAGTCGATTCTCTCTTTGTATCATAAATAGTCTCATCCCTTCACATCAGGTTGTTCTCTAAGCTAGAGATGCTATCTATTCTTTGAATCAAGGTGCTACTCGCACATCAATTCAAAGAGGGGAAAATGTAATCACCTAAAATTTGTCTAGTAGAACCTAAGCCACTAATCTCTATTAAATTGCCTTAAAACAAATTCTAAATCTCAAAAGACATAATTGCTAGATATAATTATGTAAACAACTTGATTAATCTCCCTTGTGTAATTAAATTATTTCAAAAAATCAAATCCTAAATGATTTCTAAACTTGAGAAATTATTTAATTGTCAAACTTACCTTTAATATAAAGTCTTAGAACTTATATTTAAAAGAGAACTTTGTGCAAACTTAATCTTGATTAAATGAAAAATAAAGGGGATTTTCTATTTTGTCTTATTCTCCCATCAAGCTTGGCCAATCAAAAATCTTGAATCCTCTCACATGGATTGATCTTTCTCACCACTCATCTCTACCTAACATCTTTTGCCTCTTAATCTTCACCCTCCATTCTTGAGGCAATTCCTTTAAAAGGAATCTCTTCCTTGGCTCAAGGGTTCCATCTTGATCATTGGTGAAGTTCATTGATTTCATTCTAGATTACTTTTCCCATACTTACATTCTTGAGCATTCTTAGCAATTCTAGTTTACATTCTTGCATTATTTATCATAGCATAGTTTCTTGCATTTTCATTCTAGAATACTAGTTACTTTGCATCCATGCTAGCTTAGTTCTTTCATGGTAACATTTCTAATCTTGCATTCTAGTTTCATTCCTAGTTTTGCATTGCAGTTGAATCTTCCATTTTGGAGTACTCTAGTCACTAATCTATCATGCCTATCTGATGAGCATCACAAAAGGATTAAAATTGTTTCAACTAGGAAGCAATAAGCCACTTTTGAGGGTTTAGTTGGTTCATTTGATATGGACTCCTATAGCTAAATTATCAAGTTAATAGTTTATTGAGTGTTGATTTCATTCTAATTGAATACCAATATTTAACCGCACATAGGGTCCCTTTAAAACCTACTTTTACTCTAATAAAAAACAAAGATTTTAGTAACTACATGAGAAAGTCACCTAACAAATAATAAAAGGTAATAAGGGAAAAAAATAGAGAAAAATTAGAATAGGAAAATGACTATCTCCTTAATTTATCTACTAGACTTCTAAGTCAAATGAAAAAGAATAGATTGATTCTCATAAATAATGACAAGTTTATATTAAAAAGTAGACATGAGGGATAAATCTTAGATACATCCCACAATTATATGTCATGTATCATATCTCAATTTTAACAACTAAGACATACCTTTGTTCACTAATAATATGATTAAATTGTTTTGTATCCCACTAGCTATGAGTCTATCCCATCACATAAGAGAATGCTTACTCTATTTCAAGACATGAGTGCCTAATTTTCTTAAGAGTACTAGATAAGCTCATTATTAATTTAGCCATGAAGCTAACATTTATACATTTATTTATTCATAAAAAGTATTTCTTTTTCTTTTTATTTCTATTTTAAAATGCATTTTTAATTTTTAACTTTTTTTTCTCCTATCTCTTTCATAAAATTGTCACTCCTTTCCTATTACCACATTTAGTAATGCAACAAAAACAATGTTTATTTCTTAATTACCTTAACATGTTCTTGTTACTGACCCAACCATTGTTGGTTTCTATTATTTTGTTCACATGAATCTCTAGCATGGTCAATTTTTCATTGAAAGCTTTCATTGGGCCATATGTGCTCTTGTTACTATCGTACATAAAAAATTCAAAAATCCAAATAGATCAAATTATTTTTAGATACCAATTGATTTGTAACTCTTAAACTTAAAGATTTCAATAATCACAATTTAAGAATTCCCATTCTACTTGCTTAGACATATGAAGTAATTCAACAATTATGAATATCATGAGTAAAAATAGAAAAATTATATGTTTGCAAAATAGAAATAAAGTACCTATAAAACATCAAGATTGTATCTTGGAAACCTTGTGAGAGAAACCAACTTGTGGTAGTAGAAAATTTTCTACTACCTAATGAAATTTACATGGAAGTAATGCAAGAAGTGGATGCAACAATAGTTTCTCTCTATTGTCTAATTTGTCTCCCAAAACTATTTAAACAACTAAAGCTAGATTCTAATTCTTCTCTATATGAGACCCAAATAGTCCTCCCATGTTGAAGACATTCTTCCAACCCGTATTTATAGTTTTTTTTTCTTAAAGATGGTTAGGTATTTTCTGAGGCCTAAGGATAAACCTCTTCGATTTTGGAAATTGAAAAGTTGATTGATTTCAAATTACTAAATTGATTTGATTCTCATGATTTGGATGAATTTTTCACAGTGTAGATGAATTTGTCATTATTTAGATGAATTTTCCAAGTCTAAATGAATTTGTCATTTAATTGTAATATATAATGAATTTGTCATGACAATTATACTTTTGCTACCTATATAAATCAAAAAATTCATCAAAGTACAAGATCTTTAACTATTTATCCTTTAAATTCATGTTTTCCTGTTCACATATATATTTCTTAAGTCAATTTATTATTCATATATTACAATTTCTAAATTCTTATAAACTACTTAACATAAAATTTATTTTGAATTTACAAAGGAGTTTCTTTAATCTCCTTTCATTGTCAAGCATTCTTGTTGTGAAGTATTTCAACTATCCTCACTCCTTTACTTCCAATATATGATCACATAAAAGAGCTCATAATAATAGTACGAACAACTTCAACCTTAAGTTCTTGTTCTAAGCAAAATAAAAAATAAGAGCAAGTAGATTTCTACAATCCATGAGATCAGTGCAAGTTATTTTGGATTCGATTGTGTAAGTATTTTTGCATCAACGTTTCGTATCACACTTCGTGATCCAGCTAATGATGGTCCTGATGATGGATCATAAAGTGTGGTCCAAAACATTAATGCAAAAATACTTACACAATAGAATCTAAAAATACTTGCACTAAAATAAAAAAAACAGCTTTAAGATCAGAGGAGTTTCCTCACATCTATTCCATATGAAATTAAGAAACATAAGATTACATTAATGTTCTTGAAACAAATTTATTGAAATTTAAAAATATCTCTTAAATTTTATGAATTCCATGACATTGATATATTACAAATTCATTTGAAATAATAAAAATTATAATATTAATCATGATTTTTTATAAAAAAAAATCAAAACATTGAAAGTAAAATTATTGTCTAAATAATATTCAATAAAAGAATCTAAAAAGTTTGAAAATATGTACATTATAAGCTTCTTAAAACACAAATTCTTTATCTTTTATATTCAAATAGATAATCACTTTAATGAATTTTTTTTTTTTTTTTTTCTAGTACATTTATGGTTTGATTATTTTTTCATTAAGGGAATGATATGTACCAATAGTCACTCACTTGTGTCTCGGGAAGTTAGAATTTTTGAACTTTAATTGAAGTTGTGCAACTTTAATGATACACATAGCATACAAAATATAAACATTTTCTAAAGTAGTTGAAATACATGATTATTATAGCATCTTAAATAAGTATGAGACAACCCTTATAGACATATCAGATCTAGCGTGGATCATTACTACCTCAACCAAATAATATACCATTTACATCTAGGATCATTACTTCCCCTATGTTGTCTTTAAAAAAAAAAAATAGAGTTACCTGTCCACCTTTAAATTTTAAGGTATACCTCCATAAAATATGGATCCCGTCTGGAAGAAAGCTGTAGCATAACAAATGATTAGAGGAAACTGGTAAAAGTCAAAGAAAAATAAAAGGCAGTCATATTCACTATTCCCATCTACCGATCAGGAATCGAGCGGCATTAATTATCAATAATGAACTACTGCTGTCCAATTTACATAGTCAAGAAGGGAGACTGTCGCCGTCCAGCATTACAAAGGACAGTCAGTCATAAACACAACTTTTTTTCTTTATTATTAATAATTATTAGATTATATACTATTTGTATTTTTATTATTTTTATTGTTATGGATAAATATATTACACTATGATCTCATCGATCAAAATTATGAACTTCATAAAATTTAACAAACTTTAATGATGTTTTAGAAAAAAATTAAGATATCAAATAATGGAAGGAAGGAAGCGTTTAGCTTAAAAAGGCTTTGACATTGATATGACACAATTTGTAAGAAAAATTTCAAGAAAAATCTGAGAAATAAATATCTAATAAAGAATAGCTGAATCCATTAATTGGAAGTATAATTAAAAACAGATCATGAAAATAGAATAGTTCTACCTTAAACTATTGAAAACAGAGGCTCATATTATAATTATTAGACCATATTGATCTGAAATTCCCTCCCCAACAAGTAATAATTAATGCAATTCTTCGAATGCAGGGCACTACAGTGAATGAGGACAATATTTATTTTAAGTCATTGAATGGCTCGGTGTTCAATGCTTTTAACAAATGGAAATTTTGTTTTTTCATATAGTATTAAAAAAAAACTACAACTGGTAAAGTCAACACGCACACGGGCACCTCCATAACAAAGGGTTGCATCAGAATATAAGGACAAAAACTTAAAACTCAGGGTCTGAATGTGGTCTTACACTTTCAAACTTATATCTGTCATGTCAAATCCGCCTCCAACATTGCTCTGCAAAAATGTCATAGATGCCAGCTCCGTCCACCCAAAAATATTAAAATATAATAGAGAGAGTGAAAGGTTGAATAATGTTTTTTTTAAAATTATAAGTAGACTAGGGAAAAGCATTTTTTTTCAATTATCTTCACCTTCTTTTATTGTTTCTAATTTTACAATTATTAACTTTTAAATTACTAAAAAATATATATAATTAGAAGTCTATTAATAAATATATCATGTATTAATAGTTGTTTAACCGTACTTTCAATAGTGAGTATTCTAAATACTAGTGTCGAAGTTGTGCATAAGTAGTGGCAATTTTTGAATGATTATTGAGACATTTGTGCATAAGCATTGGCAATTTTTGAACGATTTGGGACATTTGTACATAAGTATAGGTAGTTTTTGAGATGGTTGAAGTGCACGATTAGTGAGGCATCTTTAGGTAGGTATTGAGCACCACTTTAAAATTACCACATTTTGACCTTTGTGCACATAACAAATCCCATGATGTGTGTCATTTCTGCCTATACACCATAACAATAGCTATAAGAAGTTAAGTCGCATAAGGAGACAACTAAAAAAATTGTCAAAACCTGATGTGTCGTTTAGGATCTGTGGGTGTGTGAAGTTAGCTATAGCAATTATTGGTACACTTCCCCTAAGTAAATTTAATCTGGTAAGTATGATTCAAAATCGTATTGAGATGGGAGACTTCTAAATATATCACTTCTATTAACATTATCTAAACATATAAAATATTAAGTGGATTGTTTATTCTCTTGAAAAATGACTTCTTATAAATAATTACTCATAAAATATGATTTGATACACATTGCTTCAAAAACTACACAATTATATTTTGATAACACATTGTATAATTTTAAGCACTTAAAAAACCACATAATTGAAAATCTAGATAGTCTTAACACACATATGTAGTTAAGGAACCTCAATCCTTTCTGATTATAAGATGCAGTTTTTGAGGTCATTGGAAAGGCTCCTAGCAATTTAATTTTTAAAGAGAAAAGGATTGCATTCTTAAATGCCTTCACTCTTCTCAAAGACTCATCTCTACATTGCTTTTATATCAAGAGAAAGAAAGAGCCAATTCAAGCAATTTCTTTTTATCTAGTTATTCTTGAACACAATCAAGTTGAATAATCAAAGAATATTTTTTGACAATAAAAATAGGACAATTATTTACCACTTTTTAGTATGATGAAGTTTAAAATTCTTGTTGACTATTTAACCATTCAACTAAATGATTTTTAATAAAGTAGTTGTACCCAGATGGCTAATAGAAAATTATTTTAAAATATGCTACAAGTTTAGATAATGCCTTTGACAAACTTTGCTTGAAATTTGATGTTCAACGACTTCAAGTAAAAGGAGATTCAATGTTAATTATAAATGTTGTTAACTTTTCTGAGAATAAAAGTATTTATCTTCAACATACGGTCAAGTGCATACATTGTGTATTAGCAAACACCTCTCTTGTATACAAATTTTCTAGAATTCATACGATAAATTTAGAACTTGTCATACAATTGTTGTTGATCCAAAAACTTTTCTACTTAATTTTGTAGTTCATTTTCAGTAGTATGTAGAGGATTATTTCAAATGTAAACACGAATTTGTGATAAAAGGATCTAATTTGATAGAATTTTGCTAACTAAATTTTGTCTACCTCTTTGTAAATATTTGAATTTGATAAGGAATGAATTATGTTCACAAACACCTTTGGATAATTTGTTGAATTGTGAGGGGACCATGTTCTCCTTAGTCAAATCACTAGATGGGCCAATTCAAAAATGATCAATCAAGATCAATAATTAAAAGTATTTATGTAGTATTAATCATTTGTTAATCAAATTTTAATTGTGCTTAATAGATTATTTTATCAATCCTAGATTATTCTTTTTGAATTAGTGTTAGCTAGTGTTAAAGTACACCACTATAGTGTTAAAGTACCCAAACTAAAAAGAATAATTTAAAAGGTTTAAGTTTTAAATCGATGATCATATAAATAATCTAGAGCAATTCCATGCCTATTTATCTAAAACAAGGTGATAAACTAATGTGTTTTGAGGTTAGATCTAGATCTTGGAATGAGAAATGATGAGGATAGTGTTAGAATTAGTAGGTACTAAGAGGGGGGTGAATCAATACAAATAGATAACCTACTAATTCAACCACTGATCTAATTAACTTTAACAACAACTTCCAAATAGAAAAAATTATAACTGATGCAATAAAATAAAAGCAAATAACATCAAACATCCACACATGCATCACACATAACACACTGATTTTTCTCGTGGAAATCCTTGGTTAGAGGGAGAAAACCATGGTGGAAATGACACCTGCAAGCCCTTCACTGTAGTAAAAAGGTTTTCCCTGTTAGGAGCTACAAATACCCTTTATGAGGGTTCACCTTGTTAGGAGTGACTAGTACACTATTAGGAGTACAATGAGATCTTCTAAGATCTACCTCACTAGAGGATTTAAAACTCTTTCTATGAGTTCACTCGGTTAAGGGATTTACAATAGAAGACATGTTAAAGTCCACCCGGTTAATGGATTTTGGTTACTGCAACTATTAGGGAACAATAAGTAATGATTTGGATGTAGCACTCCTTGCTTGTCAAATACAATCTATTCTCAACTCTTTGTTACTTCTCTATGGTTTTCCTCTACTCAAAACTCTAATCATAACCCTAGCAATCATGAATTTTGCTTCACACAATCAACCAACAATAACTTTTACAATAGGAGAAATACCTAATAAATACTTGACTTGCATTGCCCTAATCTTCTCCAAAATTCAACTCTAAATCTTCCAGCTCAAATACTTCATGCCAAATCACATATCATGATGTACAAAATAATTTTCCTACTTTGTGGCAATCCAATATAAGATTGACATGTGATATTTCCAAGAACATTCAAAACCTTTTGACTATCCCAAACATCTTCTGAAATCTTCCCTTCTTGCTTTCCTCGAGCATATAAATGACATCTCATCAAATCCTTAACATCTAAGACATGTCACCATAACAACTATATTCACCACAACATCTATACTTGTCACTAATCAAAGATCTACCACTAGTAGCTCGAGAACATAAGCTCTTCAACTTGTAACCTCTTTTGTCACATAAATGCTTGCATACCAATTATCCAAATGAGTTGTGGTCATAACCATGACGTCTTAAGAGTGTTTCCATGCTATATCTAAGACCGCTCCACTTAATTCCTTCTCAAACATGATCACTACCAAAATCTCCATCTGTAGTTGGTCTTCCTGTACACCCCTAACAATACTTAGTTAATTTTTGCTTACCGATTGAACATTGACCTTACCGATTATCCTAGCAATTTGATATGACTATGTCTACATAAATGACAACCAAAATAGAAATCACCTTGGACCGCTCACCAAAATCATCATAATACCAACAATCTCTCTCTTTGGCATTGATGGTAAACATTGAGTAAAAATATGTCTAACTCTAAATGACTCCCCCTGATGCAATACATCTAAAACTCATATACTAATACATATTTTCACATATCCTTACACTTCCCCTTTTGTCAAAAATGACAAAGGTTCACATTCTATCAAATACATCATTGAATTTTTTCCTTTCTGTCTCCAATTACATCTCCCATGACTTGTTCAAATGGTTCATCACAATGATCTGTCCATGTAGATTAGATGCCAAATCCTCCATGGCATCCAAAATACTCATGTTAGGTATTCCAATCATGGCTTCTACATTTTTCACATTATGTTGCATCACCTCTACTATAGGGGCTAAGTATGATTGTAGCTCAATTAGTGTCACTACTACATTTGACCTCATTTTTCTACCAAAATTTTTGACCATCAATTAAAAAGGTTTAGGTTGGTTAGATTATAGAAGGAAAACTTCCTTTTTTTTTAATCCATGCCCGTGTTAGTCAAAATTTCGACCAACACGGGCATAACTTTAAAAAGAAAAAAGATTTCATATCTCATTTCATTGTTTGGTTTTCACTTGGAGTGCACGAAGGAGCTGGAGCATGCGATTGTTTTAGGAGGACCACCTACCTGCGAGGGTTGCCACTTTGATTCAATGTAAAAGGAGGACCACCTGCTTGCGAGAGTTGCCACTGTGATTTGGTGTAAAAGGAGGACCGCTTGTAAAGGTTTTCTTACTTTGCATTTGTCTGGCATTGTTTTATTGGTTACCTACTTAGGGCCCGTGAGCAATGTGTCAGGGCATGATGTATTGGGTATTTGCTAGGTTGTCTGTTGTAAAGGGAATGTAGAGACTAAACACCCCTGCAAGTCTATTTGATGCATTCACGGTTCTTGATGTTCACTCGATTAGTTTTATCTCTATTTTACACAATTAGTTGCATAATGAACAAATAGTTGACTGTCATCACAAACACGGTCATGTAACTACATTGATTAGATTTCATTTTCCCTGAGTATGTTTTTGTTTATATATCATGCCTTCTCAATTTTTGAAGTGAGTGGATAGATTGAACATCTCTGCAAGTTTAACCTTGATGCATCCACGGTTTTGAATTTCATTTGTTAGTTTTACAAACATTTTATTGAAACTTTTGTGCTGTGCCGTGAGATACTAAACTCTTTGTCAGACTAGCCCAGAAACTCCTCAGTCGGCTTTGTCATGGAGAGTGTACCTTGACTTGCGATTTCTCCATTGGCCTCCAATGCCATTGGGTGAGAAGAAAGCTGAGGAAATCAATTTTAATAACCCAAGTGCTCAGATTTGGGGGAAGTAGCTATGCTGCTTCAAGATTGATTCCCTAGTTAGATATATGATATGTGTTTAACCAGCAAAGTAAGAAAATGCTTGTAGTAGTGTCCTAGGAATAATCTGGATTCAAGGCTTAGTTAAATTCAAAAGCCTTAGGAACATTGAAGAATTCTTAATGACAATAACCATTGTAAGGACCCACTGTTAGACCATTCCAAATGACCCTATTCTAACTTTATCAACTAGATTAGAGTGTCTCTGTGATAGTTGATAGTGATGGAGTAGAGTGGTTAAAGTTAGTTAGAAGATTTAGTGTGACACATTAGAAGATAGTGAATTCTATGCAGAATGGCCTTGACCCAAATCCAATAACATATTGAAGGGAGGAACACAATTGTAGGCTTAAAACTAGAGAAAGATTGTGATCCCAAAGGGAATCAGGAATCGGGTTAAATATCAACAACCAGTTGATGTCTGTAAAGAAAAGTGTCACTTAGAAGTTTACAAACCCCATTCAAGGAAATTGGTAGTTAGAAGAATCATCCTGCGGCTGAAGAAATTCAGAGACTAAGGAGATTTCATAGTGTTGGTTGGAACCATTGTCCATGGTTTGAATCGACATTATTACTCTATTGTGATAATTGGTTGGGCCTACAAGAGCTTCAGTTGTAACCACCGAAGCTTCAAGGTATTCTTAAATCTCCTATCTCCAATCACTTCTAGGTCCAATAGGTAGTTGTTTGGCCATTAGATGATCATTATAAGATGATCCAAATCATAATCTATGTTCCTCCTTCAGACCAAATGGCTACTATTGTAGCATACTAAGCAAATTCATTAAGTTTACTCTATAATTTATGGTGATCACCCAAAAATTCTTCCTTCTCATTACATTAATGGATTAGGGAACTATAGTACATGTTAATACTTAGAAATTCCAAGTGTTACAATGTTCAGAGGTCATGGAATGACCATATTCAATTGGAAACTCACAAAACTGTCAAAGGAATGGCTGAAACTACTCTGCCAGACAGAATTAATTGAGTAAAAATACAAATACAGACCTCACAAATGCATAGACGTGGTCTAGGATCAATATCTAACTATTCCAAATGCATTGAAATGTAAGACAATGACAAAATGAATCCAAAAGCACTCCAATAACTCAAGGAAATTGCATTTGAAAGAAGTTTATTTATCAAAAACTCAGTACAGTCCATACACCAGGCCTCTTCTGTCGTACAATGAAACTTTGGCATATTTGATGGACTCCTAGAAACTATTCCAACCAATCCAAATCGACTGGATGGATTAGTTTGCACTAAAACATAACAAAATCCAATTCCCTCCATTTTCTAATAACCATTGCATTTCAAATTTTTGAATTTGCAACATTACAAATTTGGAGTTTTTGAAACTTTTAAAGATAATGAAGCCTTAAGACTTTGAAATGTGACCCAAATGAACTTATTAAGCATTATTAAAATCAAATCTAAACTATTATAAACTTGTAACACCAAATACCATCCTAGGCTCTTATTTTGGTCTTAAGGCCTATTAGGCCTTTTAAGACTTATTACATATTTGTCATTTGCATTGCATGGGATGACCTTATTGGCCATTAAAGGTGCCAATACATTCCAATTGATATCTTTAGATGTCATTAGGTGCATGGTTGTCATTATGGACTCCTAGTAGTCTTTGGATGTTGTAGGTGCCCCTGCACCATGCTCACCACCTTTGAAAGGATTCTTGTCCCAAGAATCAGTCCTGGCATTGGATGTCTGAGTCTGAACCAAAAATTTCAAAAAAACATCAGCCAACTCGAGATATGAAAACATGTCTAAATTCATTATAAAAAATCATATTACATCTCATTAAATAATGTTGAAGTCAGATTGGGCAATAAAAGTGAAAATATTACGCCTTCCAAACATGCACAAAACTATTCAAAACTACAATGAAATGTAACACCATATCCTAGCAATCATTTGAATCCATATCAACCATAAAAATAAACGTTTTTCAATAATATAGTTAGTTTGTACCCTCACGGGCAGTTACTGGTAGATTTCAACTGAATTTACATTTTCAGTGCTTGAACATAGTTTACATTCATTATTATGATCTGGAATTGATCATTAACTTGGTCCATTCTCAATACTCATTAACTTAGTTTACATTCACTGTTATGATCTCTAAATCTGGAACAATGGAGTTTTTAATTTCTAGTTTCTAGAGTGTATTTATTTTGATGTTATGTAAATTTAATTTAAAAATCAATAATATCAATACAAGTATAAGCATTGTTAAGTGGATTTGTATTCTCAATTCAATTCATGCAAGAATATGATGTACTTTACATACTATTAAATTTTTGACAAACTTTCACATATTAACTTTTGAAGTAGAACTAAAGGCAATGCATTGTTGTTAACTTATTAATAAAAAATTTATTGGCAAATCAGAAATCAGTTATTGTTCATGTTGTAAAACTAAACTATTTTAACTAAAGTATACATGCGGTTTTTACGGGAAGAGGTTGAACAAACTATAATCTTGAACAAACTAAGTGGAATATGTAAACATTTTCTACACTGTCTCTTTTCTCTATGATTGATTATAAATATCATGGTGTTTTATGGCACTTTCATTAATTGTATCATGGTTGTGCTCTACTATTGTACTTAACCTTTAACATATCTCCAATGATTACAATCACTTGCACATGCTTGTACCTTGTGGTTGTTCCATCTTCTTATTGTGATTGTTGTCGATTTAAGGCATGATATGTCAATGTCTTCTTATTATATTTATTCTATTAGGACTTCAAACTAAGTGACATTTCCTTTTCACATGAGCATAGAATTCAAAATTTCCTCCATAGAAGAAATTGTTCATTAATAGTAGATAGATGTGTTTTGCCCTATGATCTCATGATAATGGCCATATTCAATAACTCTATAACATGATGGTTGTTCCTTTTAAGAGAGATGGTTGTTCCATTGTTCTAAAAACTACACTTTGTTGTCCTTTTGACATGATAGCATTATATGTCAAAAACTTTGAGGTTCTCTTACCTTTTGTATGTCATGGCTTCACCTCTATGTAGCTAAATCTCACTCTAAAAATGATCTTCTTTTAGGAAACAATGAAAATCCTCTATGGGTTCATACTTATTGTGACTTCCCATGGCGCACTATCATTGCTTGTACACTGTATTTTTCCAATTCTTTTAAATTGTCACTGTCTTTGAAAATTAATGCCATATGTTGCTTACATTTGATTCAATTTCCATATTAATTACTCTCTTCAATTGTAATAGGAACTTTTTTCTTAAGCATGTGTGATGCAAACCTAGATATAGATGGGCATTAATGCATTAATGCTCAATTGAATGCCTTAATGCAGCTCCCAGAGAAAGGCCATTTGGAAGATTTAGAGGAAATAATTTGTACTAGGTATAGAATCACCTCCACTACAATGCCAAATTTTGATGTTTTATTATCTTCAATTGCAAGTTTCTTTTGCAAAAATATATTACATATCTTTATAGACTAGACAATGTGATTGTATAACTCCAGAATATATTCTCTATAATCTCTAATTACAAACTAAACTATAAATTGAAGTAAAGTCTTCCTTGGATAAAATTCCAACCCTTGTCTACTAATTACAATACTTACCTTTATAGTTCACGTGACTTCCCTAGGGATCTGTTAGAGCTAAAATAAATTTGTTATATGCTAGTTGGCCAACTATGCCTAGTCAGCCAACTAGGAGACATGTCTTTTGGGAGGTAAAGACTCATATAAATGAAAGATGAAACTCTTCATCCAATGAAAAAAATAAAATTCAACACAAACATCTATGAATTATATCCAGATAGTAGCGGACTATATATAGGCAGATGCGCTAGTACCATCATCATGATCATCTTGATCAGCTACGCCAATATCATCTTCTTCAATCATGTCCTCTGGCACATTATCAACTACGCCAATACCATCATCTTCAATTGTGTTCTTTGCCATAGGATCATCTTCTTCCATGGGAGCGTTATCATCGGCTTGGATATTCACACCTCCATGTTCCTCCAATTGGAAATCCACATTCACCAATCGACGAAAATCGTGCCCCCCTTCAATGTGACCATATTGCCTATAATGACTCTGGGTTGTTTTGATTATAATTCTTTGATTCTTTAAGCCCTTACACTTTTTGCAAGGACAATAACATTTTTCAATGTCTTTTCTTTGGAACTAAGACCACAATCTAGCAAGTGTCTCGTTATTTTGTTCTGGGTTCATATTGCCAAGTGTGGACTTTCTTCATAGGCTATAAATATACAAAATGTACAATAGGACACATTGCTTACGAGCCCTAAGTAGGTAACCTATAAAAAAATTCTAAACAAATGTAGAGTAAGAAAACCCTTACAGACGGTCCTCCTTTTACACCAAATCATAGTGGCAACCCTCGCAGGTAGGCGGTCCTCCTAAAACTCTCACCAAATAATAGTTCAAAAAATCGCATGCTCCAGCTCCTTCGCACGCTCCAAGTGAAAACCAAACAATGAAATGAGATGCGAAATCTTTTTTCTTTTTAAAGTTATGCCCGTGTTGGTTGAAATTTTGACCTACATGGTATTGGTCAAAATTTTGACTAACACAGGTATGGATTAAAAAAAAAAGGAAGTTTCCCTTCTATAATCCAACCAACCTAAACCTTTTTAATTGATGGTCAAAAATTTTGGTAGAAAAATGAGGTCAAATGTAGTAGTAAACATAAAATAAAATATCATTGCTTCATTGGGGTAGTTTGTATGTTTACATTTTGTATATTTATAGCCTGTGAAGAAAGTCCACACCTGACAATATGAATCCAGAACAAAATAACGAGACACTTGCTAGATTGTGGTCTCAGTTCCAAAGAAAAGATGTTGAAAAATGTTATTGTCCTTGCAAAAAGTGTAAGGGCTTAAAGAATCAAAGAATTCTAATCAAAACAGCCTAGAATCATTGTAGGCAATATGGTCACATTGAAGGGGGCAACAATTTTCATCGATTGGTGAATGTGGATTTCCAATTGGAGGAACATGGAGGTGTGAATATCCAAGCTGATGATGACTCTCCCATGGAAGAAGATCCTATGGCGGAGAACACAATTAAAGATGATGGTATTGGCATAGCTGATAATGTGCCAGAGGACATGATTGAAGAAGATGATATTGGCATAGCTAATCAAGATGATCATGATGATGGTACTAGCACATCTGATAATGATGATGAAGATGGTCTTGATATAGCTATAATTGAGAAGGCATACGAGCTCCTTTACCAAGGCTCCCAAACAACTCTTCTCTCCACTATAGTGTTGTTGGTGAACTTCAAAGTTATGAATGTTTTATCCAATGTAGCAATGTCATGTATGCTAAGGTATGCCATTTTTGTCATCTTCAATGTTAGCATACCATTACGATTCATTATATTAACAATTCATATTTGTTGTTGTAGGTTGATAGGTGAGTTTTTCTTACCACCATCAAACATTTTGCCTCATTCATATCGAGAATTATCTACCATTATGAATCAAATTGGAATGCAATATCAACCAATACATGCATGTCCCAATGATCACAATCTATATCATAAACATCATGAATTTGCAACAGAATGCCCTATTTTTCATACTAGTAGATATCGGTCAGATCAAATAATAAAAAAGGTGCCTCACAAGAGTCTTCGGTACATTCCCCTTATTCCACATCTTCAATGATTATTCAGGTGCACTAGCTTGGCACAATTTATGGATTACCATGCATGCAATAGAAGTCAAGATGACATTATGCGAATGTCTGCGAATGTTTTTGCATTTAAAGACAGAAACTATTGGAAACAATTGTCTGAAGGAAATTGCTACTCAATTATGTATTGTCTTTGATGTCACACAATGTCATAGTCCACAGCAATCAGTTCCTACCGAGCTCAGTCGGTCTGCCAGACAGGAAGATTAGTACGTACCGAGTCCACTCGGTTATCAAATAAAATCAGTGTCTACCGAGTTCACTCGGTTACCAAAGGAAATTTAGTATTTACTGAGTTTAGTCGGTCATCGAAGAAAAGTTAGTGTTTACTGAGTTCAGTCAGTCATCGAAGAAAAGTTAGTGTTTACCGAGTTCAGTCGGTCATCGAAGAAAAGTTAGTGTTTACCGAGTTCAGTCGGTTATCGAAGGTAAAGGATTGTCGGTGTTTACCGAGTTCCCTCGGTCTTCGAAAGATTATAGAAAGTTATGGTCACCGAGCACTGTCGGCCCTTGAAGGATTTTTGCAAATAAAGTTTGCTTAATTCAGCCGACTGTTATACTAAATAATGTCAATTTGACAAATCTAAAATCATATAAATAAAAGGTCAAATGTGAAAAATGAATAAGAAATATAGCAGAAGATTTACAGAAGAAAAGCAGGAAAGGTGTATGCGAATTTGTGAAGGATGTTCAGATATCCTTGAGGTGCAGCAGAGATTTATTCGATCAGAAAGGATCAGACTTATGCAGAACAAAGATCTGTAATCAGCAAGACAGTTGCATTATTATATAGGTCATTTTTCATTGTTACCTTCTTATCATTGTAACAGTGAATTCTAAATCTCTTAACCGAGTTGGTTTAACAACCATATTGTAAATCCTCTAACAACGTGACAATTCCATTGAATTGTTTTCAAGACCTCTTACCAGGCCACTCCTAGCAGGGTGTTTTAAATCCTCTAACAAGGTCACACCTAACAGTGTGTTTTGTAACCTTTTACCGGGTTGGCTTCTAACCGGGCATCACTTCAGAAAAGTGAAAATCAGTATCTAGATACATTGGTGGTTTTTCCCATATTGGGTTTCCACGTTAAATCTTGTGTCTCTTGTGTTCTTAATTTCTTTCTCAATCATATACATGTGCTGATGAATATCTAAAAGATAATTTTGCTAATACTTTCTGCATCTTCAAAGTTACTGCAATCTATTTACCGAGTGCTAAAACAGATAACATTGTTAAGATATCCTAAGGGATCTAAAAAGAATTAATTGTGAAGTGATTTATGGTTGACTAATTCACCCCCCCCCCTCTCAGTCACTTCATCCATATTCCATCAATTGGTATCAGAGCTTTTGGTGCTTGCAGGAAGGGTTTCAAAGACCTAAGCTAAAGATCAGGATGTCTTACAAGAGGGAAATTCCAAAGCTCAACAGAGATAAATTTTCAGCATGGCAAGGTCTCATGCGACTTCATCTGGCTTCCATTGGTGATTCAGGATGCAAATACATTGATGAAGAATACACAATTCCTAATGGCGCATTAACTGTTGAAGACATTGCAGATAAAAAGACTCACAACACCATGATGATAGACATTGCATCTGCTCTCAGCTATGAAGAATTTGATGATATTAAAGACTGCACTACTGCATATGAAATGTGGATGGCACTGAAGAAAATATATGGTGGTGATGCAAATGTGAAAAGAGCCAAAGCAGAAAGCCTAAGAGGACAGTTTGACAAGATGAATATGAAGGAAGATGAAAACATTGCAAAATATGTTGAAAGAATCAAAGCAAGTGTAAGTGCAATTAGAGCTTCTGGAGGAACAATCTCAGATGAGACTGTTATAAGTAAGGTACTCAGAACATTACTCCCTATCTATGCAATAAGAGTATCAGCTATTCAAGAAAGAAGATGGGAAACAAACCACAACATAACTTTGGATGCTTTAGTTGGAAGATTGACAGCTTTTGAATTAGACAACTATGATAACTATGTTCCAAATTCCAAAAATATTGAATCAGCATTTGAGGCCAAGGTTTCACTAAAGAAGAACAAGAAAATTAAAGAAGTTCAGTCAGAAAGTGAAGAAGTATCAGAAGAAAGTTCTGATAGTGATCTTGAAATTGTAGAAGCATTACTTGCAAAGAAGTACTCTAGAGGGAAAGGTAAGTATAAAGGTAAAACTCCTTTAATCTGTTTTTCATGTGAAGAAATTGGACATATTGCAGCTAGGTGCCCAAACAAGCAAGTCAAAGAAGAGAAGAGAAGTCACAAGTACTATGGCAAAAAGAATTTCAAATCATACAAGGATAAAGGTAAGAAAACATGTTTTATGGCTAAAGATTCTGATGATAGTGAAGAAGAAATTGTCTTTATTGCTATAAAAGATGAATCTGATGATGATGAAGATAAGATGGCACTTATTTCTCATATAAGCAAAGATGATATATGGATAATAGACAGCGGATGTTCACACCACATGACTGGTGACAAGACAAAATTTGAATATCTAGAAGACTGTGATAGTGGTAATGTAAGATTTGGAAACAATGAACCTTGTTGTATAAAAGGAAAAGGAAGAATCTCATTAACCAAAGAACTCATATGTGATAATGCTTATTGGGTTGAAGGACTAAAACATAATCTTCTAAGTGTAGCACAGCTAATCAACACTAGTTTCAAGGTTGAATTCATGAATGGTCAAGCAAGACTGCTGGATGGAAAAGGAAAACTCATTGGATCAGGCAAACAAACAAAAGGTAACTTATTTTATCTTGATCTCAGTGAATATTCATACTTTATTGCTCAAATAGAAGAAATTTGGCTATGGCACAAAAGGTTATGTCATGTGAATTTTGATAACATGATAAAAATAAGCAAATTCAAGAAGGTTAGAGGCATTCCTACTTTGAAGAAACCTGACACTGGTCTATGTAAGAATTGTCAGATTGGCAAAATGAGTAAAACTAGTTTCAAGAGTAAGAACTATCAGTCTAAAGAAATTTTGGAAATTGTGCATACTGATTTATGTGGACCTATTGGAATACAAAGCTATACTGGAGATAAATTCTTTATTCTTTTCGTTGATGATTATTCTAGAATGATGACTGTTATGTATTTAAGAGAAAAATCAGAAGCATTTGAAAAGTTCAAATGGTACTTAGCAAGAGTATAAAAGGAAACAGGGAAAAGATTGAAATGCTTAAGATCAGACAGAGGTGGTGAATTCATCTCCCATGATTTTAACAACTTTTGCATTGAAAGAGGAATCAAAAGACAGGTATCAGCTCCTAGAACTCCTGAGCAGAATGGAATAGCAGAAAGAAGAAACAGATCTATTATGGATTGTGCAAGGACTCTAATGATAGAAAAGAACATCGCTATAAAGTACTGGAAGGAAGCTATCAGCACTGCAGTTCATACCTTGAACCGAGTACAATTGAAGAAAGACACATTCAAAACTCCTTATGAATTATGGTATGGCTATAAACCCAATGTAAGTTACATGAAAATATTTGGTAGCAAGTGTTATATCTTAAAAGAATCCAGAAGAAATAAATTTGATGTGAAAAGTGATGAAGGAATATTCCTAGGATATTCTAGCAAAAGCAAGGCATACAAATGTCTGAACTTATCTACTCACAAAGTCATAGAAAGTATACATGTAAAATTTGATGAGTTTGCAGAAAAGACTGAGGAAGAAAGCAAAAGGGAACCTGAGAACTACAGAAGATTCGTTTACATTGAACCTGAAACATTGGCAGACACAACTATCAGTAAGGAAACTATATCTACTGAGCCGAGCATAGTTACCGAGTCACAAACCGAGTCATAGGAAGAAATTCAAACCGAGTCACAGGAAGAAATTTAGACCGAGTCTCAGCCTGAAGTTACCGAGCAAATATCTACTGAGCCCGAGCAACCTGAAGAAGAGATCCTAGAAGACAACAGCATGAATCATTCAAAAGGCAAGGAACCTATACTAGCCAAATATGTCAGAAGACATCATACACCAGATCGAATCATGGGAAACAAATCAGATGGTACTATGACAAGAAGCAAGCAAAAAGGTACATGTCTGCTTACTGACTTTGAACCTAGAAATATCAAAGATGCATTGGAAAATGAAAGTTGGATTGAAGCAATGAATGAAGAATTAGAACAAATACAAAAGAACAAAACTTGGACTCTTGTACCTAGACCTAAAGATAAGAATGTAATTGGAACAAAATGGGTATTCAGGAATAAGCTGAATGAAGATGGTCAAGTATCTAGAAAAAAAGCTAGACTGGTATGCAAAGGTTATTCTCAAGAAGAAGGTATAGATTATGGAGAAACTTTCGCTCCTGTTGCAAGATTAGAAGGTGTAAGAACTCTACTTGCTTATGCAGCACACAAAGGATTTAAGGTATATCAGATGGATATAAAATTTGCATTTCTCAATGGAATTCTTGATGAAGAAGTCTACATTGAACAACCTGAAGGTTTTGTTGATCCAGATAAAAGGGACATGGTCTGCAGGTTACACAAAGCATTGTATGGTTTAAAACAAGCTCCTAGAGCATGGTATGAAAGACTCCATAACTATTTGATTCAGATTAATTTCAAAAGAGCTAATGATAACAGCAATCTGTATATTAAAGAAGGACCGGATGACAAAATTGTATTGGCAAAAATATTTGTGGATGATACTATATTTACAGGGAATGAGGATCAGTGCAAAGAATTTTCAGAGCAAATGAACAAAGAATTTGAAATGTCTATGTTTGGTTTAATAAAATTCTTTGTTGGTCTTCAAATTCAGCAAAGCAAGAATGGTATATACATTACTCAATCTAAATACATTAAGGAAATACTTAAGAAGTTTGGTATGGAAGATTCAAAACCAGTTGGTACACCCATGTGTACTGGACTGAAACTTACCAAAAATGATGATTCAAAAGAAGTTGATCAGACCCTATACCGATCTATGATTGGAAAATTGCAGTATGTAGTACATACAAGACCTGATATTGCCTTAGCAGTCGGTATAGTAGCTAGATTCTCAGCAAAACCTAAGGAAAATAACATGATGGCAATCAAAAGAATCTTAAGATACTTAAGAGGAACTGAAGAATATGGTTTGTGGTATAAATTTGGAGGCAATCTAGACTTAAAAGTGTTTACTGATGCTGATTGGGCAGGAAACATTGATGACAGAAAAAGCACAAGTGGTGGAGCATTTTTTCTTCGAAAAAGACTGGTATCCTGGACTAGTAAAAAGTAGAATTGCACATCTCAATCCATAGCTGAAGCAGAATATGTTGCTGCTGTAGTAAACTGTTCAAATATTGTTTGGTTTAAACAGCTATTAAAAGGTATGAAGGTTGAAATCAAAGAACCAGTTGTTATATTTTGTGACAATACCAGTGCAATAAACATTTCAAAGAATCCAGTGATGCATTCCAAAACCAAGCACATTGCTATTAAATATCACTTTGTCAGAGAATTGGTGCAGGACAAGGAAATCAGATTAGAATATATTCATACAAAAGAACAGATTGCAGACATTTTTACCAAACCATTACCTAAGGATGCATTTGTGTATCTAAGAGGTAAGTTAGGGGTCATTCCCCTATCCGAGGCTCACTAAATATAGTTTTAGTGATGCATCAACTAGAACATGATTGAAAATCAACCTATTGATGCAGCATATTCAAGGAATCATTGCATATGAATTAGTACTTGAGGTACATTAATTTTCACCGGTAATATGTGAATTGTCTTTGGCATGTGTTGTCAAAGAGGGAGTGTTTGCTATGTCTTTTCTATTATTTCAAGAAATTTTCAAATAGTCAGAAGGAAGAATTTTCAGGATAAAGGAAGTTTGCTGATAGAGGGAGATTTGAATCTGAACCAAGCTAACTCTTTCAAATTTCTTATGCTATGACATATTGTGTTGCCATCAATGCCAAAGAGGGAGATTGTTGGAAACAATTGTCTGAAGGAAATTGCTACTCAATTATGTATTGTCTTTGATGTCACACAATGTCATAGTCCACAGCAATCAGTTCCTACCGAGCTCAGTCGGTCTACTAGACAGGAAGATTAGTACGTACCAAGTCCACTCGGTTATCAAAGAAAATTAGTGTCTACTGAGTTCACTCGGTTACCAAAGGAAATTTAGTATTTACTAAGTTCAGTCGGTCATCGAAGAAAAGTTAGTGTTTACCGAGTTCAGTCGGTCATCGAAGAAAAGTTAGTGTTTACCGAGTTCAGTCGGTCATCGAAGAAAAGTTAGTGTTTACCGAGTTCAGTCGGTTATCGAAGGTAAAGGATTGTCGGTGTTTACCGGGTTCCCTCGGTCTCCGAAAGATTATAGAAAGTTATGGTCACCGAGCACTGTCGGCCCTTGAAGGATTTTTGCAAATAAAGTTTGCTTAATTCAGCCGACTGTTATACTAAATAATGTCAATTTGACAAATCTAAAATCATATAAATAAAAGGTCAAATGTGAAAAATGAATAAGAAATATAGCAGAAGATTTACAGAAGAAAAGCAGGAAAGGTGTATGCGAATTTGTGAAGGATGTTCAGATATCCTTGAGGTGCAGCAGAGATTTATTCGATCAGAAAGGATCAGACTTATGCAGAACAGAGATCTATAATCAGCAAAATAGTTGCATTATTATACAGGTCATTTTTCATTGTTACCTTCTTATCATTGTAACAGTGAATTCTAAATCTCTTAACCGAATTGGTTTAACAACCATATTGTAAATCCTCTAACAAGGTGACAATTCCATTGAATTGTTTTCAAGACCTCTTACCAAGCCACTCCTAGCAGGGTGTTTTAAATCCTCTAACAAGGTCACACCTAACAGTGTGTTTTGTAACCTTTTACCGGGTTGGCTTCTAACCGGGCATCACTTCAGAAAAGTGAAAATCAGTATCTAGATACATTGGTGGTTTTTCCCATATTGGGTTTCCACGTTAAATCTTGTGTCTCTTGTGTTCTTAATTTCTTTCTCAATCATATACATGTGCTGATGAATATCTAAAAGATAATTTTGCTAATACTTTCTGCATCTTCAAAGTTACTGCAATCTATTTACTGAGTGCTAAAACAGATAACATTGTTAAGATATCCTAAGGGATCTGAAAAGAATTAATTGTGAAGTGATTTATGGTTGACTGATTCACCCCCCCCCCTCTCAGTCACTTCATCCATATTCCATCAAGAAACAACATGGCCACACTTTAAAGAAGAACCTTGTAACCTCAAGATTTCAGTGGCAGTGAATGGTGTCAATCCATTTGGAGATATGAGATCTACTTACTCAGTGGGGCATGTTTTTTTTATTAACAATAACATTCCTCCTTGGATGTCCATAAAGAGGGAGCACATAATGTTTTCAATGATTGTACCAGGTATTTTTTCATTTAATAGTTATGTAAATTAATTTATAAACACCGCATCAAGATGGTCATAATAATTATGTAATGTTTTTGTTCATTCAACTAGGTAAGTACCAAGTTAAAGATATGAACATGTATATTGAGCCCCTTATTGATGAGTTGTTGATTTTATGGAATGGGATCACTATGTATGACATCTCTAGACCAATAGGACAAAGAAAATTTCAATTCCATGCAATGCTTGTATGGACAATACATGATGCCCCTGGGCTAACTCATTTTTGCGGTATGTAATATATTCATGTTAAGGTCACGTATTTTTGGTATGTTATAGTGCTTAAACATTATTGTTGTATGTTTAAGTTGCACATGATAATTGTACATGATCCAATTGTACTATATCTTTCAGGTCACTAATTACGAAGAAAACTTGTGATTCTCGGATAAGTGCAGTCTTCGAGGTCACTAATATTTCATCTAGAAATGACATACATCCTCAACAATCTAAAAATTGATACTATGGCATTTTGGATGATTTACTTGAGTGTGACTTTAATTCATTCAAATTAGTTCTATTTGTCATCAAATGGGGCTACGGGTGAATCAAAATGATCCTGATAGGACTGTTATTGAACATGATAGTGGATTTACAATGATTAATACAAGGTCATTTGAGCCAGTTGAAGATGAGCACTATGTTCTTCCAAGCCAATGTGAGCAAGTGTTTTACTTTTTCATTCCACACAAATTGGGTTGGTCATTTGTTGTTAGACATGATCCAAGAGGAAGGCTAGTATAGTATAATGTAATGGAAGAAGAAGATACTGAAGAATCAGAAGATGAAGTAAATGATGATCACGGATGACTATTACACAATGAAGAAGAAGAAGAAGAAGAAAATGATGATGATTCTGGTGATGATGACGATGGTCATGATGATTTATTCAAGGAAATTTGAATTAAGTTATTATGTGTTGAACTCTATAGTCATGGAGTATATTTTACATCATGTAAATTTTGTCTTCTATGTAATTTATAGCTTACATATCTTGTAATTTTTGGCTAACTTAAGATAAATGATTTACATATGCAGGAAATTTAACGCCTTTGACATGGATCGACAGGTATAATTTATTATTTGGTTTCCTTCTCTTTAGTCAGAAAAATATATAGATCCTACTATGTCTCTAATTTGATGGATTGCAGGTATCACCAAATAGGTATTTGTCTGATCTATCTTCCTTAAGTGAGGAAAATGCGGGAATAGAAGACAAAAGTGAGACATCTAGTAGGTCTAAAATAGGGAGATCAACTAGAGGTCAAAAGATTAGAAGAAAATTTGATAAATGAATGCAATTTTTCCTTGCTGAGGGGGGGTCATGTTCTTATGATAATGAGACCAAAGGTGACATGAAGGTTTCCTTAAGGTACACACATCTTTAGAAAGAATGGGGGTACCCAAGGAACTACCTCCTGTTAATACTGATTTTTCTGTTAACGAAAGGATATATCGCATAGCTCCATCTTCATTACATGGTTTGGGCTTATTTTCCATGGATGGCATAAAGGTCAGTTATAATCAAGTTGTTGAATTGATGGAGTATGTAGGACCTTGTTACAATTACAAGAATTGGATGCGGATTGTGTAATATAAAAAAGTATGCGTAGGTATGCATTGTCAGCAAATTATATACAATACAAAGCAAATGATCAGAACTAAAAGGCTCGCTATGTATATTGATGGAAGGCCAAAAGCAATAGGGAATATTGTAGGTTTTATAAATAGTTCTCGACCCGTGTCAACTAATAAGTGGCCAAATTTTATATTTGAGGCATGCGAGGGAAATCATGTATTTGTATGTGCAATAAAATCAATAAGTGTGGGGGAAGAGCTTCTAATAGATTAAAATTTGAATCGTGTAGATACAAAAAAATTCCCTATCATGGGACTAGTAAGTATAACATTTAAACCAATTGTCTCCAATTAATATTGACTCAAATCACTTCTGATTGCTAAGAATTACTAATCTTTGTCACAGGGTGACATGGATATTCCACCTCAAGATATAGGTGGGGATGTTCCTCACAGTACACCTTCTTCAGCAAAGGTAAACATTAATTCGTGTAATTCTAAAAATTATATAGAAACAATTGTCATATTATTATGTTCTTTTCTTTATGGCTTTGGAGTTATTTTGATAGAATTTTACTGATATTGATGTCACAACTTGAGACTTATTGATAGAGAAAAGAAAAAGAGGCAATAGATCTATTGCGATCTGAAGTTGAGGCAGCATTTAGAGATGATGTAGAATCTAAATCTAACCATGTATTCATGGATACTCAAATAAAAACTAAATATGGTAATGAAATTCTTAACCTTCTAATGAAAGCAAACAAAATTGAGGAGTCAAAGGAACTCGAAGAAGAATTGACACGTAGAGTCAATTCTATTGATGTAAGCAGTAATTAATCTTAAGCAATAATTAAAGTTCAATAGATGTTTATATTTTATACTATCTTATGGATCATGATATAAAATATGATGTGTTCCTCTTACAAAAATTTTTGACACGTGTGAAACATCGTCAACATGGTGAGGGTTGTAGCGCAGCACAGCCTTCATCTAAATAATCCTTAAACCTTTAATCATTGATTTAACCTTTGTATGCATTATTGACTCAACTTATGTTTGGGATGCTTCTAGTACCCCATTTAATCTTTATCCATTGCAAATGTCTTTGCTAACAATGTATTCTTCAGCTCATGATGAAGTGCAGATGCCTCCTTTGGTTAACATTCTGTATTCGATGGCTGCATTTTCCACAACAAGGTGCTTGCTGATATCTTCCTCTGTACCATCTACAACTGGTAAAACCTTATTTTTCTATATTTTTTTATGTGCTAATCATGTATTGATTATTTTTCTTGTGTTAATTTTATACACTGTATGGACCTATTTTGTGCACTAATAGATACACCTACACCTAGTACAAGAATAGATTAGACCAGTACTAGTGAAGATCAACCATTTCTTGGATCAGCCCGTGTTATTAGTACTGGTTCATTTATGGGGACATTGTTGATGAACAAGAACAATATGGTTCCGTTAAAAGTACCAAAGCTTCCAGGTGCTTTAAAATTGCTATTATTTATAGTGTAATTATAGTTTACTTATACATAACTCATTTTGGACTGATAATCCCATGGTATTTTTGTAGGAAATGATGTTTTTTATGATCATCTTTTTGAAATGACATTGAAGCTATTTGGGCCCACCATACGTAAAAGGTACATAGCTTCATAATATTGGTACAATATTTTTCTTATCTTCCATTTATTGTACTATATTAAAGTTATGACATCTAACAATTTTGTTTTTTCAAAAAAGGTGGAATGATTAGGATGGTGACTTAAAAAATCAGCTCATTAAATCTTTAGAGGACCTCTTTGGAATTAAAACTTTTGACAAAGTCATGAGTCTTAAAAGAGCAGCCAAACATATAAAGACTGTGAGGGACCAATATAGAAGGGCTCTAAAGGATAACCCAAAGTACGAGTGTCCTCCTCTGATTCCACCGATGGAGTGGAATGAAATAATGGAAGATGCAAAAGAGAAAAGGCTAAAGGGTAGTGGAACTCAACCAGAAGTCGACAAAAGAAGGTATGTCATGATAGTATTAAGTATAATGTAATCATGCAATAATTAGTGATCTTTGTAAATATATAATCTAACATGTTTCAAACTTTTCATAGACTGCAAGACACATCAAAAGCCACACAAGCGAGATTAAAAAAGGTTGGCCAACACAAACTTGGCTCTGGTGGCTATATGAAACTTCACTCTCGAATTGTAAGTAGCAGCATTGGAATATCATATCAAATTTTTATATATAAGGTTGCAAACAATTCTGTTTAATCAAATCATACATGTAAAAGTGACGATATTAAACAAAAAATACAGGGCACATAATTCAATGTAGAGCCCACAGATGAAGACAAGAGAATAGCCTTGAAGGAAGGCTATGTAGTCATGGCTGCACACCTACACCAAGAATCCGAAATCCATAATGAAGAATCTATTGCACCAGATGAGACACCGGTAAATTGGTCAAATGAAAAGTAAATCAAATTGAATAGTTAATTTCAAACATAAATTGATTATTTCATGATAACAATGTGCATGACATTTCACTACAGCCTTCAAATCCTACCACAAAACCTAGGCATGATGAAGGCCATGATGTGCATCACAGTGTTGGAGGTATTAATTTGCTATTGGAAATAGATTACGTAATTATTAATAGAATTTAACATCTTTAATTGCAATTGGCCGTGTAACCTTTTTTTGAATATTTTAGAGCATGTCGAGCATGTTGAGGTGGCAGAAGATCAAAATGTTATGGTACATGATGATGTGGCATTGTCAGGTAAAGAAAAATGCATGTTATGTTCTACTGGTTAATGAAATACATGTAATAGTAAAAAAAGTATGCGAATTTAACCCATTTACTTGTTATTGCAGCAGACCCCCCTTTAGTGCAGCAACGTTGTCCTCCTCGAGACATGAGGAAGCTTCATAATTTGAGATCACAACCACAAGAGGAGGAAGATAATATTGATGCTCCTATCAACCTTTACCTAAATACGAAATCTAAGAAAAACCCAAAAAAGAAATGATTTCTTAAAAATGTTCTTTGATAAAACTTGTTTAATTAACTTTGTTGGATGATGAAAGAATGTTGTTTTAAGTAATTATCTATGAATATTGTGTATTAATATTGAATTATATGTCATGTTAATGAATATTGTTATGTTTTAATGAATTCTTGATTAGTGTTGCGTATTAATGAACGTTATATCATATTAATGAATGTTATGTGATTGTATTGATTGAATGTTATAGTTCATAAATGGATGAATGAAGTGTGTAATTAGATGTTAATGGGGAATTTAGATTGATGTTAGGGGGAGGGGGGGTGAGGCCAGATGAGCTTCCACCTTCACGTGGTTGGCCTTGTTATGTAGAGAATATTAAAGTATTCTCAAAACCAAGTGAAGCTCAAACTAACACACCTTCATTATTTAATCAATTTCATCTATTCTAGGTCTTTGCTCATAAGTGCATTTTGAATGTGTCATTGTCAGGCAACTATCAAATAAAAAACTAGAAGGGCCAATAGTCAACTTCTCATTGTCATTGTCTAGCATGATTCGGCTTCATTTTGTGTAAGTATTCTCATATTGAATGCGTCAACCTCTCTTGGCATAATGTGGATTATTTCATTGGTTTGTGTTTTCTAGTAGGTGAAGTGTTAAATCAGATATCAATTGGATCTATAAGTAGCATAGATATTCTATAGCTAATAGCCTAATACACCCACATGAATAAATTTACTTGTTGTCCCCTTAGGATTTACTTAAGCAAACAGTCCTTATGTGCTAAAAAATTAGTTGTTTTAATGTTGCAATTGTAGATGATTGTATGCATGAATTCAATGACAAGAACTAAACATTTAAGCTGTATGATAATGCTTGTCATCCTTATATGGCAGGCAAATGAATCCAAGAAGGAAGCTTTCATGAAATATTTGGAGTCAAGCGGCGTGCTTGATACCCTCACAAAAGGTCTGTGATAGTTCTTATATGATGAAATGCTGAATCTAGAAAATTAATTTGTGAATTTGCATCTATTTGTGAGATAATATATTAATATTGGCAGTTCCTCTTATATGATGAAATGCTGATTTTAGAAAATTAGTTTGTGAATTTGCATCCATTATTTTTGGATGCATGAATGTTATGTTTTCCTTGTGAGGATTCAAATTAATTTGATTGATATGATCTTCGAAATGGTGTAGTAATCTTTTAGATTAATGTGATTTTTATTATCATATAATATCTCTGCTCTTATAAACTACCTTGTTTCCATGTATGATTTACAGTTATTCATTCCAATGTTCCAAAGATGAATCTAGATGATATTCTTTGAGAAAAAGAACGAGGTTGCTAAAGTTGTTGAAGAACTTGAAAAGGTTGATATATTCATATCAGTTTCATTTATTTATTGATGTGTATTGTCAATTGATTACTGTAAAAATATCTCTTAAATATCAAACAAGATGAAATTTGAATGCAGTATGATTCAATCGTTCATTTCTATGCTTACAGGCTAAGTCAAACTACAGATATCAGATAGTTCAAACACTTATTGTAGATATAGAGGCTGATGTGCATGTCAAGAAAGAAATGAGTGAAATAAATGCGGGCAAGAATTTTACATCCAATACTAAATGTCCTTTTTACCATGATAATGTTGGAGATTGCTAGCATATACTTTTTTATTTTGTAAATGGTTGATGGTATTCATTTATTTAAGAAAAACCAACTCATTATCCTCAACTTTGTTCATATTTTTGTTTTATATCTGTTTAGTTTGTTTACCCAAAATTTCTCTCAATCTCACCATCATTCATTTCATTGTTTTATATCAGCTGCAAGAATGAGGGTGGCAACACAAAGAAAAAGCAGAGGTAGAGAAAATTTTACAAATCAAGAGAGTAGAAGCTTTCCTTATTTTATTTGTCAGTATGCATCAACACTTCCTTTTATGTTATATATGTATATTTTATAGATTTGTAGATTTATAATTTTAAAAGAGGAGGGAATTTGAATAAAAAAAATGTAAAATTCTAACACACCAGTTCAAATAAAACCATTAAAAAATCCATAACCAAATCTAGTTTGCAAAAGCCAGCACAATTGAAACTCACTTTCTCAATGTTTTCTCTAATAGCATACTTGCAAGCCTGCTAACAAATCTTTGTGATATCGGCTCCACTAAATCCTTGGGTATAACAGGCCAATGCCATTAGGTCCACATCCTTTGATACGAGTGATTTTCTCAAGCAAGACTTGAAAATTTGATAACGTGAGGACTCATCAAGTAAGGGAATATAAATCAACTGGTCAAGTCGGCCAGGCCTTAGCAATGCAGGATCGATGATATCGGGTTTGTTTGTAGCACCAATAATGAAATTTTTTTTCTTAGCTATCATACCATCCATCTTCATCAACAACTAGTTAAGGACTCTATCTGCGGCACAACCAACATCCCCAACACTACTTCCACGTTGCAAACATGCAAACGAGTTAAGCATCACCAATCAGAGAGCCTATCTCAAATAGTTCAAACAAAATTCCTACTCAAATATATTCACTATCCTCAACTTGAACTTCACTCATAAAAAATCAACACACTTGTGTTGCAATAGAATCAAGCTTGTCAAAAAATAAGACACAAGGAGCTAATCCTCTAGCTTTATCAAAAATTTCTCTCACATTAGCCTCGCTCTCTCTAAACCACATTTTTAACAATTCAGGGGCCCTTCACACTGATGAAATTGGCTTGAAATTTGTTAGTAATGGCTTTAGTAGATGGATTTCTAGAGCCCAAAGCAGTCTGGAAGTGCTCATTACTAACGGCCATGGAGTTTAGAATCTCTGCATCTATCATCTCATCTTCTAAGTCTATAACATCCATCTTTTCCCTAATGCACTGAAGTGCAGCCTCGGTACACAAAGCAACAAGATCTGCTCCAACATATCCATGGGTATCCTTAAAAATCTTTTCAAGATCAACCTGTAACAAGAAAACTAAAGATAAATAGATACTCCATCAAGAAACATAAGATTAATAAAGCTTTAAAAATCCAAGAACTGTTTAACATTAGATATAGAAGTACAAAAAATAAGGCCCCAATATATGTACATCATCAAAGAGCTTCATATTCTTTGTATCACAGTCAAAGCCTATCTCTCAAATAGTTCAAAAAAAATGAAAAAAACCCATAGTTTCACGTAGAGTAGAGCAGATGGATTGCTAGAGCCCAAAGTAGTCTGGAAAACAGAATGAGCAGGGACCTACTGGCAACAAGCAGCAAAATGAGTGTGGACACTTGAAGATAAATATCTAGACTAATCACCGATCAAGATGCCATTGGTGATTAGTTTGGATATTTATCTTCAAATTTTTTTTGAACACTCCACCGTTTAGTCAAAATTTAGACCCGAATTCATCGAAAGTCTGGTCTAAAATCGAC